>JAABNY020000037.1:9656847-9706735 GCA_015164015.2 Brevimyrus niger
GGAGGTGTGCCATTAATCGAGGGCACCCTAGTCATTCGGAACCAGCAGCATGTGCAGTAAATATGCCCATGTGTGCAGTAAATATGCCCATGTGTGCACAGGCAAGCCTGACTTTCTAGCTTTCTTTCAAAAACCAGAGAACTGTGATGCAGCAAAAACCAACGAACACACAGCAAAAGCAGGGAACAGCTTTTAAAAATCCTGAATGAATGGGAAACATGGATATATTAACAGCAAGTCATAGAAACTAGTCAAAAGATGCATTTCTTTGGCGGATTTCGTATCTGAAAAGTAAAAAGAATAGCCTGTTTTCATATATGATCAAGTAAGATGCTCCCCATTGTATCTAACAATTTCAACAATACACCACATATTCATAAAAACACCACTAAATGTCTATGAAGAGCTTTAAATTGTACACGGGTCACTATCACGCCTACCTTAGTGCAATCTGACGTCTGAGCCGGGTACTCTCTTACACAGGTGAGGCAGGTCGCCCATACAGCTGCCGCAGTTATTCTTCGTCACGCAAGTTAAAGGGGAAACTGCGCGCTGATCGCCCTCCGCAGCCCGTGGGTGATGGCAGGGTCTGCTGCTGACTCGCCACTTTCTACCCCAAGTACGCTTCCAAACCACAGGGCAGGCGTCTCTTTCCCCTAAGCAAACAGCCACTCGCTCCAGCCCAGTAACACCCCCCCGGTCACTACCTCTGTTCTCCGGATAAGCCAGCGGCTGAGGTCATTTACCCCCCCCCCCCCACCACCTCCCCCTGTCGATACAGCAGCGACCCACGTGTCTCATCTGCTTACATGGGAGAAGGAGAAGTACCGAGTAAATACCGTCTGCTGCACCATATGCCCTCTTTTTACGCCCTCCTGCTTTTTATCAGTTGATCACGTATAGAAATATTGTACCGCATGCAGCTACATTAACTTGTAAACACACCTGCTTCAAAACCCCTGAAGCCAAACAAACCAGGAAAACAATAAAAACGCTTAGAGAGCAGTTAAGACCAGGAAATAACTGTCATTTAAACCAAAGAAGTTGCAATTAATGCAGGCATTCAGCATTACACTGACAGAAGTGAATTTGTCAGGTCACTTGAATTATACTGTCTGATATCTGCATGCAGGGGTTTTTCACTCTAAGACTTGCTTGGCGAGTTTATATCTATTGACCTAGAAATAGATTCATTGTGAAGATACCATTATCAATGCAAGAAAAAGGAAACCAGCTACATTATGCGAATACAATCCAATTATATAAGCCAGTAGTACTTATAATTAGGGAAAAAACGCAAGTTTGTCGACGATTTCGTTTCTTTTAATTAACGTCCGATCGTCTGAAGGGTATTCACACGATCACATACCATTTATTTAAGTAGGCTTGATCCGTGACAGATAAATATATTATATTACAGGTATATGATATCATATACCATATAATATAATATATACCGGGTGCCTGCAGTATTATTTTGGGTAAATAAAGGTGGTTTAAAAGGAGCGCAGGCCGCGGACCATGTCTTCCTTTTACCAAAGGCCATTCCGTTTTTTTTATTTCGGGAGTGTAATTTGCAGGAATACCCTGCAGAGGTTTCTGAGCCTCGCAGTAACGGGAGCGGAGAAACGTGCCACTCTGTGCAACTGATGCAGCCGATAACTGACCAAGCGGTGTCGGGTGACTTAATATTTAATCTTTTTATTGCTACTTCGTGCAACTGATAGTGTGCTGAGAAATCTTATAAATTAAAACATTTAAGGACTTTGCAATGCATACTTAGTTTTTAATCTCTAGTTCGAGTTTCGGATGGGCCAATACTGTGGTGCATCAGTATTGAAATATCTGCTTATATATGCTAATATGCTTCCTTTTATTTTTTTATAAATAATGATGATCAATAATTCAAGTCTGTAGTTTAACCCTGCGCAGTAAAAAACCCCCCAAAAAACTTAATAAATAAATATACTGTTACATTGTACTGTAGTTATTCAATATATTTATTGATTTGGCCTTAAAATGTCTGACCTAATCATTACAACTATCTTGAATTAGAACAAACTAAAGTTAACCTACTCAAAATGTCTGCAGAATGCATCAAGCATGACAATTAAAGTTAAAAAGAAATCATTTTAAGGATTTTGGTAATGTTTGTTTTGACTCACATGGGAGGAGGTATTTAACAAACTATACATTTTTAAATGAATGTAGTCGGGCTGTTGAGAGTGACCAACAGGCCCAATGACCGATACACTTGTGCTGTGAAGTCCTCCGTCAGCTGAGAGCTCAGCCGCCTGTTACTTTATTCAGGAACTAAGGAATCAGAGAATTCAGTGGAAGTGTCACTTCACCTGGTTCTTAGGCAAACCAGCTGGAGCTGCAGTAGAATTCATTATGGAGCGAAGCAGAATTAGCCACACAAATGGTAAAGGATGCTGAGCACCTCACAGGGTTTCATTCCTCTGCAAGTCACTGGCAGTCATTTAAACCTGTTAATGGCTCCGTGTCCATGCAGGAGCACAGCTGTCGTCTCAGATCCTTGGCTTGATCTGAAAGGGCTCATGTGACACGTCTGCGTTGATTTTCCCAAAGTCAGTGTTTTGTAGTTATGTTGACCTTAGACTTGGACTCTTCTCTAACTGCTGTACCTGTAGTTGTGAAAACAACATACTCACTTGAGGATAAGAGATATTCTATTCATTTTTCAGTATTTACTTAAAAAAGAATTTATGTGGTGCAGTTCTCTATATTTTAGTGTTTTGTTCAGTGTGACGTAGAGTCCCATTTAAGGACGAAAAACAAGGGAAAAGCCAAATTGTCGCTGTGTTTGGCTCATTTGCTGGGGATATTTTAAAGCTTGCAGTGAGACAGGTGAGGAACTCGCTGCGGCAGCCGTGACCAAAACATGGGGAACAATAATGGATCCTTTCATAAGCCAGTGCACTTGGGGATAATGGAGGAAATGTGAACACAAGAAACTGGTACGCAGTTCATAAACAGAGTAAGGGACAGAGGGGAGCAAAGCCACTTCACTTCTATATTTACAATAAATATATTGGAGACCAAACTATTGATTAGTCACCTTCAGCGAGCGTTCTCCTACCAAAGTTGGGCAACTGCAATTTGACTTCATTTATTCTTCTGAAAAAGAAATTACTGAGTTCCTTTCAGTATATTGGCAAAGATACAAAACAATGACAATACACGATAGCTTTGTATTACCAATTAAAATTGCATATATCCATGTCACACTCTGTCTTTCAGTTTGCTTTTACACGGTCCACGCCCCAATAAAGGTGACATAGTTTTAAATAGACAATGAAAATTAATCTGTGGCTTATTTGGATTGGTGTTTAATTAGTAATGCAGTGTTATATCGAGAGGATTAAACTAATAGCTTGAGGCAGAAAATGTACCATTGTGCCTTGTAACATGAACACCTATTCACAACTCCCAAGCCAGTAATTGAAACTTAGTTACATGCTGAAACAGCAATATACATAATTTTTCACATTCCTGTTTAACCACTTATTTTACAATTAGCCAATTGTTTACACTTTGAAACTATAAACCAACTTTAAAGATTATAAATGCTTATATAGCACTGTTTTGCAGTGTTGTAGTAGTGGTGCTTAATGTATTTTATATTCGGCAAAATGATTAAAAGTTTAATACAATACATTTCCATGTGAGTAACAGAGATGGATACCAGAATATGTCAGATTATTTATTTATTTCAACTTGGGTAAATTACAGCTGTTTTACTGAAGGGAAAAAAAAATTGGTCACTGGAAGGCTGACCTTCGTCATCACAATTTGAAATGGAAGAGCTATTTACACTGGTGACACTGTGGTTTAGTGCACAAGGCACTTACACGGTAGCTGTCTGCGTACTCGTACTGCTAGAGAGATCGGAAGAAAGTGGGAGGGAGGGAGGGGGGGGGCAAACAGGGGTAGAGCGTGGGCCCACTGTTCAGTCATGTGTAGAGATTATGATAGACTGACACAAACAAATGCCCTCTAGGATTTATATCGGGACAAGCAATGGAACTTCAAACTCCAAGTGCACATGCATGCATGCATAAGTAACAGTCTCTCTGTCCCAACTTTTAATGCCGTACTTCACTAGTGTACTTGGGATTTGTAAGGGAGCGTGAAGCGCATCAACACATCATGGCAGGGAGGCAAAGGAAGGGGGAATGAGCAAAATGAGCAAAATGATATGAAGAGCCAGCCACCGCCCAAGTGCGCATGGTGCATTCCAGAACGCTTAGGGACACACGCAGGCAGCAGCGCAGGCAGCAGCGCAGGCAGCAGCGCAGGCAGCAGCCCAGACACCACGCCGCATGTGCTACGGTGGTGGAACGTCGTCTCCTGAAGGCAGGCAGAGCTCAAATGGCTTAAAAGGAGGGCAGTGTCTATGGGTCGTGTTAGCGTCACAGATGTCAGGGTGCAGGATTTTTGTTTTGGTCCATCAAAATTATATGCACTAAAGTGTGTGCGTTCTTTTTAAATAATATGCATATGGAAATCAGAAAGTATACAGAGAAAAAAGTACAAGGATTTCCTCCTTCGTGTAAAGGAAGCGGAACTAAAGTCACAGCAGAGGTACGGCGGTGTAAAATGGCCATAAAACTATACAAAAAAAATTAAAAAAAATTATAATCTGACCATGTACTATAAGCAGAAAGGTTTAGCATACAGACAGCAGTCAAATGAATTTAAAGAATTAGCAAGTAATGGATTGGAAATTAACTGTCTATATACAAAAAAAAAAAGCACGGCAGGTTTGCTTCGTGGACATGCTATGGTAATACCATAGTTCCTTAAAGTAAAATCTTTCCCCATTACGCTATAAAGTACAGCAGAATTATGCTTGCTCTCCTAATCAATATCCTTGGGGGGGCAAGATTAACAACTGATATGATACAAACCTGCAGCTACAAATTACATGCAGGCAAAGACACAAATTTAGATAGTTGAGTTGACATTACATGCATGTTCTTTAGTTGTTCTGCTGCTATTATTCAAAACAAAACATATCAGCGTGTAAGATACAAGTCCGCTAATGGTTTTGTTGGAGACTTGAAGCTTTTCTATAAGCCTCCTGAGCATTCAGCAGTTTAATACATTTCACACCTTATATGAGCTGCAGATAAGACAGACAGGAGATGCTTATTTTTAAAGGGAAGCTATGAATTCTATTTCTTAGGATTGATTTAATTAAATTAACATAACTTCATAATAGCATGTGTTTGTCAAGCGAGGCAAGGATGGCTAGATCAAAACTGGAAATGTGCATGTATAATCGACTTTTAAGTGAGAAAAAGGCTTTTGAGCCCAATTACATTAAACATTTACATGATTGAAGAGGTGAGGGGGAAAAAAAACTTCCGATAATCTGTAACAAAGTAGGGTTTACACTCCGAAGCTGCAATTTTGCTGGAAGAAAATACATTCATGAAGTATTTGTTTAAAAAAAAAAAAATTATAAATGTTCAATCATTACAAGTGAACTCAGTTAGCTATAATATACAGTACAATTCACCATTAAACAGATCCAAACATGAAGGGCAGAGAAATGCAATCCAGTCTGAAGCCACATTTCTAAAATGTAGTTCTGCAAACTATACTGGATGGTTATAAGACCGTAAACAATGACATTCTAACTCCGAGCTGGATATTAGCAGAAGTCATAAATGGCCGTGCCTGTGAGCATCTTCAGTTCATGCCTAGAATTCTTCCCTCTCTCTCATACAAGTAGCACACATGTTTGAATTTGAATGGCATGCAGCTTGCTTTGATGCAAATCCTTTATTAGAAATGCAATAGTTTGAATGACTGGGGGACGTGAGCTTAAAATCTGCAATAAAACGGAGACGGGAAAAAAGTTTACAGCAGCTGGACATGGTTTATTTTAATGGTGCTGTGACTGGGTCGCCTCAAATTATCAATTTTGGGGCTTAAAGAAGCAGACCGGAGTCGGAACTTCCTGCTTTATAGTGGGAACGGAAAGTTCACTGAAAACAGGCCTCATTTTTAAACTTGTATCTTTAAAAGACCACTTTCAAAAAGCAAATGAGGTGGTATTCAAAAACCGGCAATAAGGAACGCGCTCATCAGGGAGGAGTTCTCAAACCTAGAATTGAACAAAAGGGCATTGACCTTAGGCAGCCGTCGCTAAGGAAACCAAAGGCTGGCTTCCACCAGACAAACAGAGATGTACTGAGAGAGCTGGGAGGGTTAGGGTTAGACGTGGACGACGCATGCGGCATCGCCGGACGCAGATGAAGAAATGCAACGGAAGTCGGATGGAAGTGCAATTCTCACTCGCAAACTCAGAAACGCATCCTCGGCTTCTCCAGTATTGCGTCAGACTTCATTACAGACTCAGGCTGACTTCTGCACTGAATTCAAGAATCCTACAAATATTTACACAGTAGATACAGGCACTTAAAATGTCTTTGGTTGGAGTGACCCAACATTTCAGAAAAAAATGCATTCACAGGGCTGTGCACCCATTCATGGGTTCAGTAGGCAACTAGTAAAATCAGTTTTCCCCCTCCTCCTTTTAAGTTAAGGTTCATTTAAGTTGTCGATCTCAAACGCATCCTTCTGACAAGGCCACCTGGATGGGGGGAAATTTGAGAAAGCATAAAAAAAGTCAATCATCCCAAATCCAAAGTACAATTTAAGTCACAAGAGCAAATCCACTATGCTTTACCAGTTTGATCGCTGCACATTACGTTTTTCCTGGGATTAATCCACATCAAATTAATTATGCTTAATTCACCTTTCAGAGGGTAAAATACAAGCTTTTACCGTTTCTTAGCTGGTATAAGGCTGGCGCTTACAAATCACAATGAATGAATCTTACCCCCCCTCCTTAAAACTGAATATTGGGGGAAAAAAGTTTACTTCTTTTGAATATACAAGAAATCCTGGTAATTGCTTTTTGTACTTAATAATCTATTCTCCAGTATTATTTTCAAGTGGAGCTCCCCTTTAAGAGTAGATTCATGAAAGACTGAATTCTGCCTGAAGCTTCACCATGTGACTGAGCAGCTAAACTGAAGAGACAGAGACTGATGTACATTGTGGTATGAGATTTTGCTTCCAAGCCCTGGTCTAGACACCAAGGCTGCCAAACTGTGGCTCAACCGTGCCGGCTCAGCGTGCTTGTGATCTTACGCGAGACATTTACCTTTTCGGGGCAGAAATCTGCGTTATTCTGCCGCATTTTGCCTGGTCGGCCCTTGATGACTGCATAGCAGAACATTGTGATCACCATCACAAAGAGGAAGTAGCTGGTGTGCATTAGATGAAGGTTTATAAGAGAACGATCATCCTACGGGAAAAAAACAAAACATTTTAACCTGAAGAAAGTAGTGATAAGTTTTTTTGTGGATGCACCATCTTAACATATTCAATTTCCTACGAGACCATGTGGGTGGTTTAAAGTCCAGCTGTGTATTCTTTTGTCATGGTATCTAAAAAAGCATAACTGTGGAGAGCAAATTATTTTGGGCAAAGTGCAGTGAAGGGTTTTCACTCGCTCCACAAAGAGATTAAAATAGTTCCTTAACACAGTAAGCAACACATGGAGGTAGCCGCAAGCCAACTTACCGAACAGATTTCTAAACTGACCTGAATGCATGTTATATTTGCAATTGATGCAAATACAAAATGCAAATCATACAAATGAAAATGAAATATTCATGCATAAATAAATTTGTGGCCATTTGCCTTGCTTTTGGTGAGTGCTGAGTGAGGGTCACCCACACAAAGGCGTCAAATGCACACTCACATCTGGAACGATGACTGTGAGCTTGGGGTTGAGCGCGTGGTACACTTTGCCGATGGCTCCTTTATAACACCAGAACGGGTTGTAGTCCTGTGTGTACTTTGTGTCAGAATCTCTCGCGGTGGTGAATATTTTATACCAGGATGTAGCATTGGTGTATGTCTCAGGAACGCAGTGAGGTGGCTGCCTGGAACCAGAACCAGAACGATAAATACTTATGAGAAATCAAGCCGGATAAACACTGAACGCAAGGCCTGGAATGCAGATCTGGAACTATGGAAAAATGCAACAAAATTATATCACAGAACCTACAAGGAGAATCATCTTCTAAGCAGCGGAAGGACTTAATTTTGAGAAATTAAACAGATCTATGACAGAGTGCTATGCAATGCAGCGTGGAGCTAACTGGACAAGTCACTGGAAAAATGGATAGATGAGAGTTTATACTTCTGAAATGTTTGAGAATACAATCGCAATTAAATTAGCCATTGAAAAACAATGTATATTTTCAAATGACATTTATTTAAACAAAACACACGGTAACAAAAAATATAAAACAGAACATATAAATGCACACGAGACAATATGAACTAGTCCACTATTGCACATATATGCATTTATTTGCATAATATCATTTGTTCTTTCTACTTTGTGTGCTGGAGCAAGTACGTACTCCGATGCATTCGTTAAACGTGGCCAATACAAAATCATGCACGTTGAAAGCTAACTATTCAGCCACACTCAGGGTGCAACATAGGCAGGACAAAAAATATATATATATATATATACATATATTTCTCGTGCGAGTCCTGTGAGTCTTCTGCGACTTACACTGTGACCGGGAAGACATTGCTGGCGGCAGTAATCGTCATACAGGTGCTGAAGACGCCCTGCTCACATCGCCCGTGCAGGACACAGTCGTCCGAGTTCCAGGATGCAGGCAGCGTAAAGGTGATGTTAATTTCCTCATGGGCTTCCCTCCCTTATCACATACATGGGAACAAACACACACACCAATAGCGGTTGACAATGTGCCAGCGATGAGGTGGGACCTTAACAGGTCCACCTTTTCCAAATAACACTTCCATTGCAATAGGTCTTTGTCACTGTTAAAGCAGGTCAGTCCACTCTGCACGCGGGACGTCTACTATTGTACCGCCGTCACAGAGCAAGATCTTTAATTTTCAAAAGACTGACACAATTTCCCATTTCATGACTACACATTAAGACAGAGGTGGTGTTCACTTCATGCTCTATGGCTGATGCTAGGTTTGCTAACGACATCCTCGTCCTGCGCGAGGCGCTGCCTTCGATACCTGCCAGGCCGACTTGCTGACCCAGAACGGTAGCGTACAAGTGGGTGATGTTGCGGGAGTAGCCCCCAAAGGGGCGCAGCGGATCCAGGGTGAGGGTGATGGGGACGGAGATATTGATGGGCCCGGGGTCCTCCAGCAGAGACGGGGCCTGCGTGCTTGGCCGGGCCTGCCCGCTGGTGACCGTGCTCTCGGGGGTGGTGGATTCGTTCAAGCTATGCTTCAGGGTCTCGTTCTCCGAAATGCAGAAGTCCAGCTCATTAAAGCGCAGCAAGAAGGTGTTCCAGTCCTGTGAAAAGTTGAATAAACCCCACAAAAACCACAGGCTTGAATGACAGGGTAGCAAATGTGAACCATGTTACTGTGGCCTTCATCTGCTGAAAGGAAAACCAGACAAAAACAAAAAAAAGGCAAAACATGCTTTGCGACATACGTCATGTTAAAATGATTTACCAACATGCCTCTGAGGCCAATTTGTAAATTGACCTGAATACAGAGATGTGACTGACCTGAAACGCTCCTACTACTGAAGTAAGTTTCAGCTTCAAAGCTGAAGCCCTACTGTGAAAGGCGAGAAGAACGCAAGGCTTGTTGCAATGCTAATTTTAAAGAGAAAAATCACATGACCAGTACAATCGGTCTCAGAATGAATGACTGAAGGCAGCAGCTGGATCACGCCACAGTGCATTCATCTGTCTTTTAAAAGAGAGAGAAAACAATGCCGTTAAGCCTCATACCTCCGTCAACTCTGGGGATTTTATCTCCTTTATCTTGAAGAAGTAGCCAATGGTGAGGAAGGCTATGGCTACAGTGCTGACACTGACCATAAAGATGACCAGTGGCGGACGGCTGCTGATGTAGGTCTTCAGGTTCTCCAGAGGGTTGATTAAGTAGACCTGGAATGACATGCAGTCCTTTCACAGATTACCACCCAGCAATTCTGAACCTGCTGTTATTTGTGTGCACAAGACTAAGACTTAGGGCTTCCAAACTAAAGCATAAAAAGGTTAGATTTAACGATTAAACACAGCTATTAAAAGCAAGTACAGTAAATGGCACTTTGATTTTTGAAAGAGCAGCCAGTCTCCTCAGTTCCGGAGCATACATTCTACAAACCATAACTATGCTTTAAATCAGGGGTGGCCAATCTTATCTGCAAAGGGCCGCTACATGTGCAGGTTTTCGTTGCAGCTCCCTTATTGTATTACTGATTAGAGGACTGATTGGCTGAAGGGTCCTCACACCTGGATTTGAACAGCTGACCTACAGGTTATCCCAAAGACCTGCATGCACACCGGCCCTTTGCGGATAAGATTGGCCACCACTGCTTTAAACTGTATACTTGTGTACAACATCCCTTCCAAAAACGTTGTGCTAACTTAAATACTTTACAAATCATATAAACCGATATTTAATCGAAAACAGAAAAAAAGAAAACTTATCAAATGCTAAAACTTAGTACATTGTTTTATGACACAGTACATGTTTACACTTTATATGTTTATATATCAAATTTTAATTTGATGCCAGCAACATCAGGGGTCAACATGTGGTTCAGTGAGCTAAGCCTCTGTGCCTGTGATTGGAAGGTCGCCGGTTCGAGCCTTGCCATCTTTGGGATTCCTGGGCGCCCCACAGAGAGCAGGCTGGGGGAAGTGTAAAAAGAATTTTTCAATATAGTTGATATAGTGTTTCAATATAGTTGAGATGGGGCCAGCAAAAGACTGGAAAAGTTGTATAATGCTAAAACAAAAAACCTGGTTGAATATCTAACTAATTATGTTAATTGGCAACAGGTCAGTAAGATGACTGGGTATAAGAGAGGCAGAGTCTCTGGGCAGTGAAGACGGAGAGGTCCACCATTCTGTGAAAGATACTGCAACAATCTAAGAATAATGTTTCTTAATGTAATACTGCAAAAAAGGAATTTCATCATCCACAGTACATGATATCAGTAAAAGATTCAGAGAAATCCCTGCACAAGGGACAAGGCCGAAAACCGATATTGGATAGCAGTGATCTTCTGGTCCTCTGGTGGCACCACATTAAAAAAAAGATACAATTCAATAGTGGGAATCATTGCATGGACTCAGGAAGACTTCCAAAACCCATTGTCTATGAATGCAGTTTGTCGCTGCATCCACAAATGCAGGATGAAACTCTACCATGCGAAGAAGAAACCAAATCTAAACATGAACCAGAAACGCTGCCGAATTCTCTGGGCCCGAGCTCATTTAAGACGGACCGAGGCAAAATGGAAAACTGTCCTGTGGGCTGACGAATCAAAATATCAGATTCTTTTTGGATGCCACGTCCTCTGGACTAAGAGGAGAGGGACCATCCAGCTTATCATCAGCTCACAGCTCAAAAGCCAGCATCCATGATGCTATGGGGGGCTGCATTCGTGCCCATAGCTTGGGTAGCTTGCACATCTGGGAAGGTACCGTTAGTGCTGAACAATATATACAGGTATTGAAGTAATATATGGTGTCATCCAGACTATGTCTGGATGCCAAACCACATCCTATGTGTATTACAACTGCATGGCTCTGAGGCAGAAGAGTCTAGTACCCAGACTGGGCTGCCTGAAGTCCAGAGCTCACCCATTGAAAACAGGTGGAGCATCACGAAATGAAAAATACAAAGAAGACCACAAACTGTTGAGAATTTGAAATTCTATATCAGGCAAGAATGGGACAACATTTCACTTTCAAAAGTCCAGCAGCCAGTCTCCTCAGTTCCCAAACCTTTACAGAGTAGTTAAAAGAGGTGATGCAGCACAGTGATAAACATGCCCCTGTCCCAACGTTTTAAAATGTGTTGCTGGCGTCAAATTCAAATTGAACATATAAAACAAAATTTCTCAGTTTTAACATTTGATAAGTTGTCTTTGTTCTATTTTCAATTAAATATGGGTTTATATGATTTGTAAATTATTGCATTGTTTATTTACACTTTACAGTGTCCCAACTTTGTGGGGTTGCATGAACAAGAGAAAAAAAGTAGGCCAAAATGTATACATTTATAAATAAAATGAATAGGGTACATGGGTTTCGCTCTGTCAAACATGGAAGTATCCGTTTTTTGTTTGTTTTTTTTTTGGGGGGGTGCTTTGCTGTTTTTTTTTTTTTTTTTTTTTTTTTTTTTTTTTTAAAGGTAATCATTCCAAATTCAAGAACAACGTAATATTGTGAATGAACTATCTGGGAAAGTGAAGGACAACTAATTAATTGCTTTGGAAGAAAGCAGCGTGATCCTTTAATAACATGCCAAATATCTTTGGGCAATCCCTCATTCTATCAAAACTCAATCAGAATCTGTTTTAAGCTATTTAAATCCATTAAAAAAGGTGTGTTATCCCTCCGCATAAAATGCATGTTCATGAGAGGTTGAACATCAGAATTATTAATAAACAGATCCAGACTTGGAGGATGCATACTTGGACAAGACGGTCCCGTTAGCTAATCATATTCTCCAGTACACAAAACACCGTTGTCCATCTGCGTAGAACAACAGCTCTACACATCAGCGTCCCTCGCATGGAAGGAGGAGAAAAATGCTACAGCGTGCATCTGTCCAAAAGCCGTATGCAGGCTGCTGCTTCGGCTGCCTTTCAAATCTTATTTGGTCAGGCTGACCCTGGATATCTTTCTTGAAGCGTCAAACATAACCATCCCTGTGAAGCTCCAGAAGAAAAACACTGTACAACCGGCGTCCAGTGTACGACTATTCTACCGCTCCTTTCACCTTACCATCTGCAGGTGCCCTTAAAACTGCTATAAATAAATAATTTCAGAATTATCTAACAGCACTTGACATTGTTTCACATTTCTGTATGGGCGGAGGCCGGCGTAACTCAAAGCGCATGAACCCCTTAGACTGCAGATTCCCTATCTTCTGCATCTTCTAATTGCATCGCAACACTGCCTTCACTGTACACACATCTGCATTAAATGTTTTTATTAACGTCCAAAGATCACCACTTGCGAATGCACGACCATGCCCTGCGTCCTGAGAGACATCAACCACTGGAAAATGACATTCGTATTATTAACAGCTCCGAAATCGACTTTCCCATGCCCTCCACGTCACACCCACCTAAGCTGGTACGCTACAGTTACAAATTAACCTATATTTACTAACTTCTGGAAAATTAATTTAAGTTGACGGCTTGAAAAGCACCATCTCATCTTACCAACTTGTCTATTTTAACCATAACAACGACTAAGCCAGTTAGATACTGTACGAACAACGACAGTACGGTTTTAAAACCACTGCAGCCTATTAATACGACAACTAGTAAACGTATTCAGATTATATTCAATTAAGAAAGTAAAAACATATTAATCTATACATTTAATTGACTTCCCTTATTTATTAGCGATACTGAATGCAAAGCAGCACAGCAAAGGCCTTTGCTAGTGTTACCAGTGTGACTCTCACGTTATTTAGCGAGAGAAATCGGCGAACATAAAAGTCAACATATGTGTATATAGTTCTTTACAATAAATACCCGGTGTGGTACGTTATGGACAAAAGAGATTAAAATCTTAATATATGCACACAAGGAGGGCTTACCATTTTCTCTGTGTTTTCGGGACGACGGCAGGTTGTAAGTTGTTGTTGGCTGGCTGGCTAGCTAGCTAGCTCCACGGCTACCCAACTAGTTATATCTGTCTGGTACTGCAAATAAAGGCCAGCGTCTGAGGGCAACCGTGATTAACAAAGTTAGGACGGTTGTTCGATTTCTTTCCCATCATCTGCCTGTCCCCACCGCCCTCGGTGGTGACTACAGCCTCGATTTTTTTCCACGGTATTTATATTTCCGATCTTCAGTAACCGGACTGCCTCTTCACTAGTATTCGCTTGTTTCGCTTCGTCCGTATTGCGCAGCCTTTGCGTCCGAGCTCCTATTCCGTAAGCCTTTTAGGGCACGTACTCAAGACGCTTCCGGCGTTTTTTATCTTCGTACGCAAACAGCGTAAACAATAGCAGCGACAAGCCTTCTTGATGGCTGGATTCTCTATTCCGGGATGACGTCGAAGTAAATGTTACATGGAAGTAAAAGCGTGGATGACACTAGATTTTGACCGCTTCCAGAAGGAATTGCATGCATGCGTTGAGAATGCACCAGATGCAAAGAATGTAGCACGCTTGCCTGTGAAGATGAGATTAAGTGCACGATAACAAGAGAAAACACCTTATCTGGCGGGCTATTTTAAGAGCGGGAAAAAGCCGACATTGTTTCGTGATTTAAAGCATAGCTAATCTCGGTTGACAAGGAACAGCACAGTACAGTCATCCTGCTTACTATCTAGCATTATATATAGCATTATATCTTTTTAAAGTAGATTGTTATTTTGATCACATTTATAAATAAACGAACAATGGCTGATTAAAACATACTTCAACAGGCGGATAACCTATATGAACAAGGCATGTAAGTTTACCCGACTGAAATATATCACAGTATTGAACATGTTCGATTTATGCATCTCACGTATCCCCCGATAATCGAAACATTACTACACTTAAAGGTCGCACTAGGTTGTTTGCATGCATTGTTTTATTTAAATTTCCATACATGTCTTTATTGTTTTTATTAACGTAGTTACGTAATAGTATTTTAACTGCATGCAATTCGTCTCTGAAAGCTTTATTTAAATTAACCAATTACTAATTTGGACATATTTTTACCAGATCAATACAAGAGATGTCAAGCTTTAAATAATACAAAATATTCCTTGTATAAATGCGGGCATTTCAGCTGCCATGGTGTTTCTGAGAGAGGGCCTGTGTCCTGGCTTGACTGATGAAGTGGTTCAAGCACTGCGTGCCAAAAACATTAGGACAGGTATGGACTTGCATGATAATGGATGCAGATTTACCAGGTTTGGCATCGATTTATCATGAAAAACTGTACAAAATATTCATTTTTTCTCTTAGCATTTAGTTATCTAGATGGAGCCTGACAAACTCTTACAGTAAGAGTTGGCTAGTGGTAGATGTGAAAATGGCATGTAAGGGCCCCAAAACCTGCTATTTATTTCAGTCCTCTTTCGATTTTAGTTGTGGACCTTGTCTCTTCAGACATTGAAGATCTTGCACAGAAATGTACTGTGTCTTACAAGGTAAGTGACTGTCACAATGATTTTAAAGTCCATTATCTTTACTTGAACACTTGATAAACAATGGACAGTTTGAAGCAGAACTTGGTGGAAATAATAAGTCATTGAGGAGTTGTATGGCGCTTTTGTTGTAGCTCTTGGTTGGGATCTTACCTACTGCAGTGCTGTCTTTCAGACGCTGTTGGCCGTGTGCCGGGTGCTCTTGGCCCAGAACTCGGCTTTTCCCGTTACCGGAGCCGACCTCTATGAGGAGCTACTGAGCTCCACCGCCATCCTCTCCACAGGAAATGCCAGGTGAGACCCTTTGCAGTAAATCCGTCACCCAAGACACTTTCCGTGAATTAAACACAGCATGATTCAGGAACTGGTGGTGGTTCTGAGATTAAAAAAAAAAAAAACGTGATTTACGAGCAGAATATTCACTGGCACTGACTCCCCGTGGCTATAAAGCTTGTAAATGTATGTGTGCCTGAAATTCATAATTTCAATACAAAAGATCATTTTCATAGTAATTAGTCATCAGAGAAGATTAGTAATTAGAGAGGAACAGAGGATTTTAAGGTCACATCTTGTTTTACATATGGTATTTAATAAAGTGCATGACTTTTTTAATTGACAAAGTGAGTCCTCTGATTTGTGTGAATTACATCCTTTTTTTTTTTTTTACTTTTAATATCAGTTAATACATGTTATCGTGTGTGTGATTAATCCCAGTTTGGATAAGCTTCTAGATTCTGGTTTGTATACTGGAGAACTGTCAGAGCTGGTTGGTGCTCCTGGGACGGGGAAAACTCAGGTAAACAGTGTTAATGTACAGAATATGCCGAACCACCTCTGAGGAATTGCTCATTCAGGGTTTGCACTTACACAACAATACAGCAATCAGCTAGGGCTAGGCGATATATCAATATTACATCACGCATGTGCAATAATCACTAGGGCTTCAGATGACAGGCACAACATTTGACCATGCGCCAGCTTTTCAGTGCTATATGGACATTTATTTACGGCCACAATTTAAGCAGTTTAGTAGTATGGCTAAAATATTAATGAGGCTTTGAATGACGTCCAAAAGTCATTATTAATAAGTATAAATACGGCATATCCTTATGTTTAATAAATGTGTTTGACTTTGAACTGCAGAAAGTACCATCACATCTTTTTACGTTCTTTATCTACAAGATCTCCTCTTTTAAAAGATGTGGTGGCTGCTCTTCTTCACCTCGACTTCAGTGCATATTGCACTGATGTATACCAAACCGTAGTATACTACAGCAGTATTATGTGGGGTGCTCCGCTAATCAAATTTAAGAAGCATAAAGTTCATACAGATTACTAACTTTTGGGAATCACAAAATGCATCTCATTAATATTTAAGCCACACTACCAATCCTTTTACCAAATTTTGGGCGTAAATGAATAGCACTGAAAAGCTGGCGTCCGTCCAAATGCTTTGTCTGTCATCTGACCTGGCGGTAATTATTGTGCATGTGCGATATAACATCGATATGATACAATCAGCTATAAATGCAGGCAATGAAATTAGGTCAGAATTGTACTGTTTGTGATGTAATTGAAATTACGAATTCCCACTTTCATTTCATCTTGCTTTCTTTTTTCAGATATGTCTTGGTGTGGCAGTAAATATATCATGTGAAGTGAAGCAGAGTGTTCTGTATATTGACTCCACGGGGGGACTTTCTGCTAACCGCTTGCTGCAGATGATAAAAGCCAAAATTAGTAATGCAGAAGAGCAGGTATGTAAGTGCTGGTAATGTTGTTGGCTAAGCAATGATTAATGAATCAAGCTGTTTTTTGCTCAGCAAGCTATGTATGATTACAGCTAGTATTTAAGCTTGTATCAAGAACAGGGTTGTAAAGAGGAAGAAACTTTCCATAAATTTTCCATTCAATGGGACGTTAAGATGGGGAACTAAGGAGATATTCCAAGTTGCAAACTTTCCAGGGTAATTAATGGGAATATATGGGAAAATTTCCAGAATTTTGGGACCCTAATTGAGAATGTGTGTTATGCTTATTGTTGTGTCTATAGATGGAAGCTCTTCGAAGAATCCAAGTGTGTCCAGTATTTGACGTGTTCTCCTTATTTGAGTGTCTACACAATTTCAGGAGTACTGGTCTTCAGCAGGTGAGGATGATTTGTACTTGATTCTAATGTCAGTGATGTGTATATTTAATAATTTATGTTAAACATATTTATGAAAGCAGTCTGTTAAACTGGGGAGGGTCAAAGTTGGATTCAGATCCCTCCAAAAATGAAACCCATTTAAAGTAAGTTATACATGTTAGGCTCATGAAGCTTATTTTTTGCTTATTAGAGAGCAAGACATGCATTTGTTTTATTCCTTATTCGTCTTCCTATCAAACCACCAAATAAAATTGCCCATTTCATCCTCCTCCTCTGGATTTGTTTGCTGTAACCAGGTTTCTTACACACTTCTGACTGAATATCTCCAAATACAAATTGTGAGCCTTATCATTGTGCCTGAACTTGCAAGTGTAAAATCCACGTCAAATACTATTATACTAACCACTGTCTTCATTTCCCAGACACAGCACAGTTGCTTCGTAATAACATTAGACATGAATAAACTACAGTTTGTGGTTCTTTGATAATAAATTCAAGGAAGTTGTGCTATTTCTTCCACTTGTAGTCCCTGGCTGGCGGCTGTTCTGTAAAGGCAGTAATAGTGGACTCTGTGTCAGCTGTTCTGGCTAATATGCTGGGGGGGAAACAGACAGAGGGTAAGTACCCAGTTAAAGAGAATTAAAATAATCTACTATGACTCAGTCTTTTATAGCTCCCCTGTCTAAGAGATGTCTTGTTTTAGGCATGTCACTGATGATGCAAGTTGCAGGGGAACTGAGGACACTCGCCAAAGACCTTAACGTGGCCGTTCTAGTAAGGGGAGGCGCAATATAATCCAAAGATCATTTGAAGTTTGAAAGTGTTCTTGAACAGATCAGACTAATGTGGCTTGAGTCCAAATGTATTGTATTTGACAGGTGACCAACCACGTGACCAGGGACGGCAATGGGACGATTAAGGCTGGATTAGGACTATCTTGGAGCCACGTCCCTCGAACCCGGGTTCTCCTGCAGCGCATAGAGCAACCCAGGTCCACATGCGGTAGCTTACGGACTGCAACCTTGATCAAGTCTTCTCGACAGGTAAGATTTTATGTAATCCGTAATTCAATTTATACTTGGGTCTCTAGAACAGTGTTTCCCAACCTGGTCCTTGGGGACCCCCAGACTGTCCACGTTTTCTCTCTCCCCCCCCCCAGCTCCTTGCCAGACAGGGGTGCTGGGAGGGAACAAAAACATGCTCCATTTGGGGGTCCCCAAGGACCAGGCTGAGAAACTCTGCTATAGAGCATAATTAAATGTCAAAATTGACTGCTGAAGATAAATATTTAAAACTCAACTGTTTCAACCTGAAACAGATTTTATTTTTTTTTTTACTGGAACAGAACATTCAGTTCTACATATGGTCTCTCTTGTTGTAGCCATGTTATAGTATGGAGGAGATTGACCTCGGATACCAGGGACAATGTGAAGAGAAGCTACACGGACTCCAGGGAAAGAGGAAACAAGTTGGCAAGAGTCCCAGCTGAGGCCCGAATGTAGAAAGTTAACGGACTAAAGGAAGCATTTCAGGTTCTGCACTAATGACTCACCACGGCCCTTTATCTGTACAACAGCTGTATCCTATAATGGCGAGGTGGTGCAGTCCCGCACACGCTGCTGGAAAAGGCTGCTTGGAAAGAAAAACAGCTGAGCACTGAACTGTATTTATGAAACGGCCAGACTCTTTGTATCCGTGCCTTAAATTCTGCAGTTAGGCAGAGCAGATTTCCTTACTTGCAGTGGTGGCTTGTTTGATATTTTTGAACACGCTGCCTAGATTTTGCTTGAAGTTACAAATATTTTGTCGCTCATTCTTGATTGTGAACTAGTACGCTTTATGAATGTCTAATTTCCAACGCCGGATAAAGTGAGCTTTATGCTAGTGGTGGCACCATTGCCTTATACCTCTAAGGTTGAGCAGTTTGAACCTGGCCTCTGCTCTTTGTAGGGTTTGCATGTTCTCACTGCAGTCCAAGGATACAGTTACATTAGTGTGTCTGACCTGTGTGTGAGGGAGTGTATGTCTGAGCCCTGCACTGCCTGGCACTGGATTTGGGGCCCCCTGTCAAAGATAAGCAGCTGGTAGACAGACAGTTTATGCAGTAACACATATGTAGCGATTTGAATATCGTTACTCAATCACTAATATAATTTGTAATTGTCATGTTTTTTTTTCGCATCCTGTTCTTCCCCCCCAAAGCAGCCACCCTGGCAGACTAGGGGGGGGGACATGCCTCAGAGTAAGGCTAGGGTAGATGTCATGCCTATCCTTGCAGCCAGGGGGCACCATGTAAGCACAAGTTTTGAACGAGGTGCTTGCAGTACAGGAAACAGACTTCCTGGTCAACCAGGAGAAACATGATTGTGTTTTATGTCAGTGCTCCAACTTTGTTGCATTTTATACCATATCATCAGTTAAAGAGCAACCACAAAATCAGCCATTAAATTCTTCTAAACTTCTTTATTGACTTGTTTCACCTTTAAGTCAATATGCTTGTTTCTGTAAGTGATAGTGAGCGCTGTAGAAAAAGCACCAGGAGGAATTCCTGCATTCATTTAAAAAGCTGAGCTCTTATTTCAACAGTTCATTTTTGAAGAAGCTTTTACATCAGAACTTGAATAAAAAGCTACTGAGCCACACCCACCCCTGCTATCAACACACGACACGTTACATCTCTGCTCAGCACAAGCAGCAAAATGGAACATGTCAAAATCAGAAAATGGGCTCGTTCACCATGGAAATGGTTGAATACCAAAGGAAAGTATATCCTTTAGCTATTTAGCTCAGGGGGGGAAAAAAATATGTATAATACATACATATAAAGAAAATAAAATTGGTAGTGTGCTGATGGATGCTTTTACAGCTCAGCAGAAGGCTAACAGCCACAACTTAAAAAAAAAAAAATCAAATAAAAATATATATATATGATCCAGCTGTATGTCACGCAAGATACTATGGCTGTTTTATGCCTCACAAGAGTTGAAATGCGTCACAAATATAGTTTATACCTGTCTGGGTGAGACAACCCACATGGACCATTTAGTGTGAAACCAACCTGACTGGCGTGTGAATTGCATAATTATTTTTTAGGGGGGGGATAAAATCGACTTGCATGCATTTCCCAGATCTAGCTGCAGAAGACATGCGCTCAACAGGACGGCACCACCCTGCGTTTCCGGATGCATTCCCAGATCCAGGCAGCGCTGACTTTCTGGGCTGCGCCGTCTCCCTCGGGCTCTGCGAGGGTGTGTGTGGCTGAAGAGGCGTCGTAATCCGGCACCAGGTCTCCGTCGTAGGCCACGAAGTACCGCCGGAGCTTCTCATAGTCTTCCACTGAATCGGGCATGAAAAGCTTCACTCCAGTGAAGATGTCAAGCAATGTCTGACGTAAGGAAAGCAAATATTCAGAATCAGACCGCAGATGTCACCGCAGGAATGGTTTACAGCCATCTCTGCAAAACTACTATTTTTAAATAAGCTATTAGGGTACCATCTGTATTGTCGTGCACTTGGAGGAAATAAGCAGCCAATTAAACATGCAACAAAATCCATACATTAAGTACATTTCAAAATGAATTCATTTCCACGATACCTTTTCTTTCATAGGTTCTGACAGTTGTACTGGAGTGGTCTTCGCCGGTTGGCTTTGTCCATTGCTCTGTACGGTTTCAGTTTTTTTTAGCTGAAAGCAGAGAAGTGACATAACATTCCAAATTTATCTGATCATAAGTTTACAGCATGGAAGAATCTTCGTCTATTGGTTTGAGTCTGGTGGTTTGTTGTTACGTAAAGTTTTGGACGGCACTCGGTTAGGGTTAGGTTTGGACGGCACTTGGTTAGGGTTAAGTTTAGGTTTGGACGGCACTCGGTTAGGGTTAAGTTTAGGTTTGGACGGCACTCGGTTAGGGTTAAGTTTAGGTTTGGACGGCACTCGGCTGACAAACGTACCTTTTTCCCCACATGCTCCCCTTCAGGCATTTTCCTCTTGGCCGCCGCAATGGGAGGAGGCGTTTCGAGTTTCGCTTGTTTTCCTTTAGGTGTTTGGCTGTTCGCTGAGTACAGGAGAAGACATGAGATGTGAACCTAAGCCTGAACACTTAGGTATACAAGCGTGCAACATTTATGCATAAAAAACGTTTAATGATCGACTCGCAGGCTGCTTTGGCAGCTTTATCTGTGAAAATGTTCCAAGTCAGAATGATGGAAATGAAAGATGACTTGAGAGAAGCTCACCAGGCTTTCTGGGGGTGGCAGCGTTGTGGGATGAGGGTGACGGAGAGTTCTCACCACTGTCTCCCCCTGAGGAGCCCTTGTCGGCATTACCCTTTGATGGTCCTGCTGTCACCTCAAAATCGCTATTTTCCTTGGAAATTCTATACAGTTCCTGCCAGAGAAGTGAGAAGTAGCAGTAATAAGTTCCCATTTCAGACTGAACAATCAGTCTAGGAAGCAAAATGTCATACATAGAAGTAGTTGGGTTGGTTCTGGTGGACTGACCGGCTGAAGTTCATGTAGAACTTCTTCATTGTGCAACTTATACTAATTACACTCCACAGCCACTTCATTGGGGGCATCCTTTCGCCAACTGAACCGTTTGAATTCAACAAGTTGCTGGATCCTTTCCTCACAGTCTGGTCCTTGGCATTTTTAGCTAAGTGGTCTGGCTACTCCTCTCTGACCTCTCATTAACAAGGTACAAATAAGCATGTGAAAATTGGCCTCGGAACATTGGGTTCTTTTTTTTGCTCATTACACAATCATCTGTAAACTATAGACATTGTAGCACCCAAAAATACTTAGAGTGGCCGTTTCTGAGACGCCCGGACCACCATGTTGAAAATCATCGATCACGCGCGTAGCCAGATACTCTAGGATGAGATGCTGGTATAAATGAGCAGACGAGAAATGAGGTGGATGCTGAGTGTACGTACAGTAAACTGTAAAATGTACAGTATAAGGTACAAGTCGCTTTGGACTAAGTTCAGCATTTCCAAACGGTATTAAAGCCGTCCGTATATATTTGTTCATGGTTAATGAGGCGGAAGGCTGTACGGCATGAGGTCGTGTTATACTGCACTTTGAGCTGAGGAAGGTTGGTGGCGCTCTTCCAGTCTTTGTCGTCCCGGATGCGGGTGCAGCGGGGGAAGCGGATGGAGATGCCGTCAGCCGTGTGCATCTCTGACTTTGAGAACTCGGCTCCTGTGATCTCCCAGACCGGAGCTTTCTAACCACGGCAGGGACACAGGACACAGGAGCCATCAGGGGCACGCGGCCAGTAGATAGAGCACCGCTCCCCATTAACATGGCAGTATCAGCGTATCTTGAGAGGAAATCCACTTCGCTAAATCGAATGAATACAATCTGTCGAATACTTACTTCCGGATCCCGGATAAGGAAATCAGGATAATAGTTCTTGACGATTTTCAGCCAGCTTGGGATTTTGCTTGGATCCTAGGAGACAATGATATTTCCTTTCTTTGTGAAGTTGGTGAAGCTTATGAATAGGATAGCGTTTCCCAACCCAGACCAGTCCACGTTTTTGCTCCCTCCCAGCTCCCAAATAAGCAAAAATGTGGCCTGACCGGATTGGGAAACACTGGCATAGGAAAACATGGGAAGGTACTTCGTTTCCCAGAATTCCATGCCAGTTAGGTCACGCTCTACCTTGCTGATCTTGATGACATCCAGCTCTTTCTGCAGCCTGGCCAGGGTTGCGTCATCATACCCTCCAGAGCACTTGGTCACCGTGCACCATTTCTTTGACTCGGGATCATAACAGCCCATTAAGAAGCTAGACATGATCCCTCCTGTAGAAGGACACGGTTATACGAAAGCTGAGTCACCCTCTTCAAACTGAATCGACGTTTGTTTACGAGCGACGACATGCGGGCTGACGTCTGAAAAGTGTTAAATGACTGAGCTCTCAGTGCACGCGCTGGATGGCCTTACCGTTTGAACCTTTTCCATAGAAAGCGCCCAAAACCACAAGGTCTGCAGTGTCTGCCATAGCGCCTTCATTCAGATAGTCTTTCTTTACTTTCAGCCAGTGTCTCTTTCCAGGCTCATAGGGACCCTTTTAAAAAAAAAAAAGACAATATTTCTCTGAGTGTCTTTGAGTGTAATACAGACATTACATTTCTCTGGCGACAGACCCTACAGTTTCAGTCAAACTAACTAGATGCTGTCAGAACGCCAATGTATAAAGGGTATGCAGAAGACATCACAACAGGCGGCAGTCACTGCACTCACACCCACTGAGTGGCAAATACACCGAGTGGCAGCTTCAGGGCTTGGTTTGTGTGCCGCAAAAACACATGGGAAAGAGCCGTCTGGCGACTGATTGCACGAATCGATTTGACAAGAAGTCGGAGCTGCCTTTTTACAACCGAAAACTAAAGGGAGCAAATGGATCTCTGCAATCTGCAGAAACAACTGCAATGCAAGAAATGTTGATTAGCAGTAAACATCTTGTGTCAGTTATGTAGGATTTTTGGGTAAAATCATACCTTAAGCTGCACACTATTGACTACTCATGGATTATTTATTTAGCATCATTCATTTATATTATGTGTAAAGATTCCATGGTGATGAGCCCTGAGTTCCACAATGTGCGGGAATATTAGATAGCATTTGCTAACCAAAACAAACACAGTTTACCTTATAAGGGGCTTTTCCACAGAAACAATTTAGACAGTTTCTCATGTTGCAGTGCGTTTTGCTACTTAGTCCATATGAGGCAGCATGCTCTAGCGGAAAAGTGACGTCAATGCAAGCCCTCTATTCCCTAGATAGCCCCCTCACCCCCCTTCCAATCAAATCCATCTCTTTCAATCTCTACAATCTCTAGCCTCCCGACACACTTTCGCCGGCAGTGACCCCTCCTTTTGCCGTCACTAAGAGGCAATTTTGGTGCAATATGTCTCAGATCACCAATGCAATGAAAGAAGTGTGAAAAAGATCAAATACTTTTAGAGTTAGCGTGTTCACAAGATAAAGTGTCTTCTGCAGCTGCCCTCGCCTTTCTTTGCTGCCACACAGCACTACTACTTCTAATTTGCTGAAACCCGTCACAAAATTAAGTGTATATCTCCATCCATAACGTTTTTTTGTGAAATGGCAATAAGATTCATCAAATACTTTGAGTTATCACACTACCGACATCAAGCATCTGAGGTTGTCCTTCTCTTTGCTATCACTATGCAGAGGTGCTTCAGTTTTGGTGTGATTTCAGAATGTGATCAGTTCCATATCCTCTCCTAAACAGTGTGTCTGCAAAGTTTGAAAGTGGAAATTTCTACGGCAACAGTGGACCGGTCCCCAAATCATATGCATTCCCCATCTGGGGAATAAAACTACAATGTCCATTTGAAACTAACTGTAACCTCTGATATTATAAGCGACAGGCGTGTGTATCAGTTGGTGCAAGGCCCTTAACTTCCGACTGCTCGAGGGACACCACATACCTGCCAGAACTGCATTCGGACACCAAGCTTCACTTCCACCTGTGTGTGTGTGTGTGTGTGTGTGTGTGTCTCAAAAGGATGGGGTGTGTGATAAGTATTCCAAAGTACCTGCACTCATACTTGTACAAATGGCAAATAAATCACCATTTCATAAGCCGGGAAGAGAAATGGTGATATTTTATATTCAGCCCATGATTCTTAGAGGCACAGCAAGGGCTCTAGGCCCGTATAACCAGCCAAGGAGAAGTAGGAAGCCATTTACCTTTATGTCCTTCAACACCAGTCCCTCAAGACCCTCTCTGATGACCCGTGTGATCATCTCAGCTAGATCTGCTGCTTTCTGTCATTCAGAAAATGAATAATTTTTAAATACACTACAAAAAATGGAAATTATATCTTTTAGCTGCTCCACATCTTGGTTTTTGCACCGAACAAAATATATTTTATACAATACCAATGAAAAGACAGCAAAAAAAAACCCTCAAAAAGAAAAACAAGTACAGTTATTAATGTATGTATAGAATGTTTCTACTCACAGTGACGTGTTTCATTTCAGAGAACAGTATTCTGTTGGGAACTTCTACCATGTTATCATGGAGGAACTTCCTTCTTTCACAAAGTGGTCTGGAAAACACAAATACGCATTTGTCTATTCATCTGTGTTTTCCAATCCAGTTCTCGGGGATCCATAGACAGTGCATAACTTTGCTCCCTCCCAGCTCACAGTAGGGAGCAAAAATGTGGACTGTCTGGCAGGGAGTCGGGAGGGAACAATAACATGGACTGGGGGTCCCCAAGGACTGTATTTGTGAAAACTGGTCTATTTAAGCTAGTCTATTATATACTTGTCATTAATTGAGTATTTTAGTAAATAAATATGAACTGATCTTAGGGCTCATCCAAAAGTTTGCAATTTAAAACCTCAGACTAAAAAATATTCAGGCAGAATCTATTTCTTTCAAAATTCAGAAAGCATAAAAAAGTATTACACACTTGTCCATTAGGCTCACGCCATTGAAATAAATGCAATCGAACACAAATAAGCAGACTTTGGCATCCTGGAAGGCGGCTTTCTGAAAAACAGAAAAAGAAGATAAATTCATTACTATTTCTTGGAAATCATTCACTGGTAGACAGGCTTTAAAGCATCATGTACAGCCATAAATATTACCTTGTGCACACCCAGGGTTCCAAACGGCAAGGGTTTACTGGTGTTGGTGTCAATCAGAAGCACCTCGGCATCCAAAATCATACTGTGACCCCCAGGAAAAGCCTGGGGGATGAACTCTTTAAAATGGGCCACCTGAGATGAATGAGTCAGCGAGTGAGGGACTGATTTTTACGGCACATTTTAAAACAATCAAGGTTGACCAAAGTGCTTTACCAGAATAATTCATAAGAGCAATAAGCTGATTTAACACAAAATATCAAAAATACTGCGCAAGAGTATAGAACTTAAAACTGAGCAGAGGCCAAAGACGATTCCGTACGGCAGACCTGCCATCGCTCACCTTGTGTGGCAGGACAGGTTTCAGACTGCGGCTGAAGTAGCTGAAGTGGTCTCCATTTTTGTGGACCTGAACTCTCTCCCCGTCGTACTTGATCTCAGAGTACATGCCGTTAGGGCACTTCTTCATCGCATGCTCAATCGATTTACACGCCTCTGCCTGCATGTAAATATGAAGCGTGTTCAGAACCCCGCTCCCACGCAGCAACACGCAGTTAAATCAGAGATTTATAGGCCGATACCTACCAGCATGGGCTGCACGGGAGTCATGAGAGAGGCCTCCACGCTCAGGATCTTCCTGGGGCCCGAGCCAGTGGACGACTCCTGTTGATTTCGCAGGACTCGGTCGATGACGTCTCCTAGGTTACGGGAGGCTTTGAAGGCATCATAGGCGTTGGGGTCGACGGCATCCAGCCTGCAAGGAATACAGGAACCGCATGCGAGCCGTGTAAAGGTTAGCAGATGATATACAGTATTAGTGCTTCAGACAACACTTCACATTAACTGCACCTTCATAATACATTCATTATCCATTCATACAACATTCAGTGCACCTTCATAATGCATTCATAGAACATTCATAAGGAGCATGCAAGAATACCTAAATGTGTCAAATGGTTGCATTCCTAACACTTTCGATGAACAATGCATTAATAAACATTATATGATTGTCTGATTATAAATTTTGTTATTAATGAATTAGAATTTAGTGATCAGTGGTCATTGTCAACACATCACACCACACAGTGCGCAACAACAAAATGTGTCCTCTGCATTTGACCCAAATGTGACTTTCATGACATAGCAGGGGGCAGCTAATTCAGCGCCCGGGGAGCAGTGCTTGGGGACAGTACCTTGCTCAGGTTACGTAAAGAGTTACCCTCCTTATTTTCTATAAATAACTTGATCTTAAGATGAAAGTAAACTTACACATGCTTGGCTCCAGAGTTCATTTTCAAATCATGCTTAATAAGTCGTATGATGCATTTCAGGTCATTCCCCGTACATCTGAAACACAGAAAATACCAAAATAATGTCACCTGAGAACAGTATATGGTCAGTTTTATAACAGAATCCTCAAAAACATGCAAAAAATCTTTTAAAAATAGCTACGGTAGCCAGAAAACAACTTTAATAATATTTAAAAATGAGTGTACTCAGCAACTACAAGGACAAAAGATATTAAAAGCTCTCCATACTAATGGTAATTTGTTAAACATGAATAGACAACGCAGTGGTGTTGCCGTATCTGGCGGCCCATCGTGCAGAATGGCACCTGTGCATCTCCTCTTCAGACGCTCACGCTAATGCCGCCGCGGTAAGCCAGCGAGACACTGCGCAGCGCAAAAACACCTCTTTGTTTTGTGATAATCTGAAGTACTCCCATAATTACATAGTGAAACTAAAGGAAAACATTTGTGCTAATGAACTGAAGCATTTAATTTCATTAAAATGACTTTAAAAATGATGTGTCGATGTTAAAATATTGATGGACGCGTTTTCAGTGTCGACGTCATCGACTGCGCCGACCAATCACAGCAGCCCTAGCTAAGGGGTTTCTTAAATGTATTCTTATAAAAAAAATAATAATAATAATAATAATAATTAAAAAAATCACTACCCCCACATACATCATAAAAGCCATCATATAACTACAGGATAACCTCATGGTCCAACATTTATAGTTCAGAATTAGCATTATTTTAAGTAAGTATATTAAGTATTATTTTAGTTGGCTGCTTTCTATTAAATGTCTTGAATCATATATCTATGAATCACATCAGTTAAAATGAGTCAAACCTACCAAACATAGACGGGAATCGTGCAACATGTAATCTGTATTCCTTAAAACTGACCAAATGATGGAAAACAACGGAGTTCCTTAACAAACAGTGAGGGTGGGGGTGAGGGCTGGTTTTTGTTGTCTTTCTGGGTACCACTGTGTTCCAAGAAGCACCACATAATTATGACTTTTTTTTTTTGACTAGTAATAGAGGGACTCACTTCTTAGCGATGTCTTCCAGTTCTTTCTGCTGCTCATCCTCTTTGGTGAGCTGGGCTAGGCGTGTCAGCGATGCATCCACCTCTTGGATAGTCAGAAGACTTTTAGGGGCTGGTGGGAAAGACTTACTCTCTTCAAAAAAGATCCGCACAGTCTCTGACACGTCACCCTGTGTTTGAGAAAGGGAGAAGATGCACAAGAAAATAGTTAGATAACCATCTAAATCAAAGGCCACCCACAAATGACAACTGTTACCACTGGTGACAGTCAATCAGGGACAAAGAACAATTTGGAACCACTGACCTTTTCCAGATCTCGCACCATCTCCTCCTGGTTGCAGTTGAAGACACGACTGAACAGCTTGACAATCTGCTTGTCATTTAAGTTGTACACACTCTTGACCACACCAGGGAGAAGCAACTTCACCGTCAGATACAGGTCTCCCCGGAATTTATCTGTGGAATCCCCAAAGGTTGTATGTGATGGAAACGTCATGCGTTTGGTGAGTGGTGTGGTACAACCCATTATGTAGTATAATATGATATCTGGGATGCAACAGCAGAGAACTGATGGCATTTCAGGCAAAGTCAGTCAAGCCTTTTGAAACTGTAACCCTTACTGTCGGACTAACCTTAATAACCAAATCAAAATTTGAATATCATCTTAAAATACAATCAACTGTCGATTGCGGTACACAAATCCAAGCATACAAGAATCAACTGAGGATGACTTCATTACAAACTCACCTCCACTAGTCCCTTTCCTTAGGAAGTCCTGGATGATCTGAGTTTTCACATTGTAGCTGTTCTTGTCTGCCACCAGGGCGCACAGCTTGCGGAACTCACGTAAAAGGCAGTCCTTGTGGCTGGGGTCAGACAGCTCGCTTGACAGCTTGCTGCCTTGATTAGCTTTGGCCGGGGAGGGGCCGGCACTGGCTGATGTGCCCGCCTTAGTCGCTGACCGGATACAAGACAACACTGGTTAACGCACAAAGCCGAACACTGACAGATTCTAGACAGTGATGCATTCAGACAGAGACTTGTCAGCCAAAAACAGTGCAGCACTGAACAGACCGTGTTGCACTTCTGAAAAGTTACACATTCCAAAGTTAAGCAGCTGTCCAAGTAAATATCATCCTCGTATGACATGATGATTGGGCTAGTGCAACATGATGTGTTAATCTATTAGTTCTGCTGCACAATTGTTTAAGACCACAATCCAAAAATAAGCAGTTGGGCTAAATTGATCACAGTGCAGATTTGTAAGTGTACGCCCTGCGACGGGCTGGTGTCCTGCCCAGGCGGTACCCCCACTGTGTGCCCTGTGATGCTTGGAAGAGGCCCCAGGCCTCCAGTCTCCCTTCTCAACATAAGCAGCTGGAAGACGGATGAATACATATTGCTAATTATTTCCCCATGATGCATGTTCTGATCATAGCACCCGTAGACATCCTAAGAGTTTTTCATACAGAAATAAATGTAAAGGGTGTCCCCCGACAGACAGGCCTACTCTATGGAAGCATGAGACACCAGCTGGCCAAGCTGCCTCATGACTAGGAGTTGCCGCCTCACCAGTGAAACCAGAAAACTTCCTGGGGGCATTGATGGAAGGATCAGGCAGAGGTGCTGTTAACTGTCCACTGTTGTTCAGCTTGGCTTGTACTTTCTTCTTCGGGCTTGCATTTGTTTTGCTAGCCAAATCTATCAAAACAGGAAACAGGGAACACAATGAACAACTTTTCAGTTTGAAACACTCACCTGCTTAACTTCCAAAGTTGTTAATACCTGTTTTAGGGAATACCTGTTAGGGGAATGGACTAACAAAACATATATATACTAACACTTAATTTAATGTGAGGGATAAACAAATGGGAGTTTTTCATCACAATATGAAATTCATGCCTTTAAAATTCTCAACTGTTACGACAATTCTGACCGATCTATTGACAACGACACTCGTCCGCAGTTCAAAATACCTGCGATGTGTTTGTTGATGAGCTCTTTGTCTTCATCCTGCAGTTCCTCCCAGCCCTCCAGGTCCGTCATATCTTCGATCTTCTTTGTCGTAGGCCGAGAGCGTTCAAGCTTCTCGAAGATGCATTTCACGTGATACCATTCCTTCATCTCCCCGGCGGACTCACTGAAGGGGTTGGGCACGATCTTGCCAATGCGGACCAGCCCTTTCATTATTTTGTCCTTGCACTTCTTGCAGCCGGCAGTTCCGCGCTTGGCGTATTCCACGCAGTACCTCTGCTCGGCCATGTTTTCTGGCACACTGCTACTCTGGGGCCAAATCACACGGGTGAGGCAACAGGCGCAGACACTAAATGTCCGAGATGCTTCGCTCCACTTAGAGCTGATCCAGGGCTTGCAAAAAACAGTTTGGGAGTGCTGAGGTAGTACTTGGGAATACAGGCAAAAATGGTAGGTGCGTGCAGATCCTGAAGTTAGGTGGACTCTGCGCAGGTCCCTTAAAGGTGTACGGTAGAATCTTTGTAAGATGAAGCTGACGGGAAATTTCTGCATGCAGATTTTTTTTCTTTCACACTTTTTTCATACATCTTGAAGAAAAGGAATATGAAACAATTATGAAAAAGCTAACGGTTAACAAGTTCATGAGAAAGTACATTTCTGACTACTTGCCCATTAGAAAGTTGTTACACTTGGTGGTATTACACCTTATGAACACCACTGACCTTTCACCTGCATACTTATCCATCAGCTGATATCAATTACTATTAACTGGAGAGAGATTTTACTTGTCGCGGCGAACATACATCTGTTTCTTACAAACACAGTTCAGCTGATCGAAAGTTGTGGAACAATTTTTAAGCCCAATGCTTATTGCATAGTCCCAAACTTGGAATATTAATTTGCATCTTTTAAGCACTGCCTAACCAAAAAGTTAACTCTCAGTGAGCGATTTATAATACACTGACTACGATACTAATATATGCGTATCCTTCAATTTGTTAAACCATTTAAAAAAAAATAGGCATGCAACCCGGAGTCCCGGAGTGCCAAAGCTTTATCAGGTTAGCAGTACTGTTTGGTATTTGGCAGAAAAATAAAAGGTGTTCTTAAAATGTTAGCTAACATAAAAATGATGATATTTAATTCAGAAGCGTGCTTAATTTCCTCAATAATGATACAGAGAGGAGCATCCTTGATTTTCCATACTAACAGTAACACGTCTACCGAAATCCAGCACTCACCCACGCTTGCCATTAGCCCTTTGTTTACTTCATACGGGTTTCCTTACCTGACTTCATTCGTCAGATATCAAAGTCGTAGCGCTCCTACTTAAATAATATCGACTTGCTTGTTAACGAACTCCTTTACTTTTCACAGTGTTTACAAAATTATGTAGTAACATTTTTAACCTACTGATCCAGCTCAGCTTCCCCTTTAAATATCACGCTTCCTCTTTTGTTTCACGGAGTTTCCTGTATTACTGCGCAGCCGCGAAACACATATTTTTATTTATTTATTTGCCGACAGAAATGTGTTCTCCGAGAAGACGTGTTTGACGAGAGCGGCCTGGATTTGCCGCGGATGGCGGCAGTGCAAGCGGCAGGAGGGAGTCGCCATGCGAGATGAGCCAATCACATTGTGGGTGAATACGCGTCAGTAGCAGCGGGGATACATGACCGATGCACACAATAGTTGAAAAGCAAATCAGCATTTTTCCAAAATATATTAATATAAAGATAAAAATGGCAACAATAATGATGTAATTAATGCTAGCAACTATAAATCATCACTGCTATGCTGGATATGCATTACTAACCTGAATGCATTATATAAAAACACATTGCAAAACGTTAATTGGCCTACATGGAGTGAATTATGTTACACAGTTAACTTAAAACTTAAACAGTTTTGTGTGTGTGTGTGTGTGTGTGTGTGTGTGTGTGTGTGTGTGTGTGTTCCCTGAAAAAAAATTAATCATCTATAGAGAGCTATGTGATATCATCTCAGGTGAAATGGTAGAATTAGTGCTTTAACGCTATCAAGTGACAATTTCTTTAATGGCTTATCTTCATACCACATATTTGATAATAATTTATCTATAGAAATTCATTCATTTCATTCAGTCCATGTTTTGACTAATAAAACAGAGCTTTTTTTCCCCCTACCATGACTTTGTGGTCATCATGTAGGGCATATTCTGACAGAGGTGTTAGCTAATGGCTAGCAAGATATGCTAGTACTCACAGGCCACATTACCACTTACCCAAAGCGGGGTCACTGTCACACAGGTGTGACACCACAGTGTAAACTCACTGACCCAAAAGTTTGCTGACATTTTGCACATTTTCTTTGTTTTACAATCAATACAAAAGTATCAAGATATATTAGAAGTTAGCTATAGTACATGAATTACCTCTTGGTGGCAGAAAGCATTTAGAAATATTTATAAAATCATTTCAAAGGGACTTTAACAATATGATAGAGTTGGGTAGTTTGACTGGAGAGGATTGAAATTTAATCGTAACAAAATTGGCTTCCCAATCTAGACTTTCACTGGATTCCTCATTTGTCTTTTGTGTCTATAAATGATGGCGTGCAATACAATGAGTCTGAGTATGCATGAATGTTTAAAAGGCAAACAATCCAGAAAAAATGAGTATCATCACAACCCACAGAACACTCAGTATATGTCCTTTTTGTATAATAATGCAAGCAATTATGAAAGTAATTAACTGGCTTTTTAATAATAATATTATTATGTGTGTCTCTATTGTAGGCTGAATGCATTAATACTTAATGGAAGTCAGTTCTATGGGGCACAGTGACCAAAAATGTATTTAAAGATTAAATAACTACATTTTTGGGGGGAAAGCTAAGAATGAATTGCTCTACATGGTTAAAGAGCCTCCACTGGAGCACACAAAAATAAAGTTCAGACAAGCAGACAAATGATTGTGCGATTCTTGCATAATTGCCTCCAGCCTTATGCAGCATACTACACTTACTGATTTCCAGTTGGATCTATTAGACCTGAACGGTCCTCAAAAAAGTCTGCTTGACTGAAAAAGGAAGGGGAGTAGAAGAGACACATTGATCTGTTTTAGAATCTTATCTGACTAATTTTCTTATTGCAGTTTTAGGATTTAATACTTTTCTTCCTCTTCTGGTGACATCATTGAAAGGTTAAAAACGGTTTACATTATATTAACTCTAATGGCTGACTGCAATGATCTTGTTAAATCTTTCTCAGGCACTTGAGGGCAACTATGTTAGGAAGGGTGCTATACGAATGCTTTGAAGTGAAATGACTTATACTGTATCACCAATCGCCCAAAATATCACAATAACATCCACAAACAATCCGTATAAAAAATAGCGGCTGTTAGCTTTTTTTGTTCGACAAGCGTTCTTCTAAACATGACACAGTCACAGAGCCAATAAGTCTGAATACACTGTAGAAATTTTAAACTGTGTGATCTGCTGAGAAATAATTAGCTTGCAGCTGTTTTGACAGCATAATTCATCAGCCCAGCATGGCTGATATATCAGATAATTGTTATTCTCGGGACTTTACAAATAATGAGCAGATGTCATCTAAATAGAATATGTGGACTCTCACAGGGACCCCTACTGCAAAGTAAATAGATTTCTAACCCAACCCTGCACAGAAAATTTCCCTTGCTTGGTACACAAATTAAACCAGCAGATGTCATGGTAGTATTGCAGAAATGCATATCACCTAGACTCAATCTAATTAAATTTTATTGCTAACAACTGCACAATTATACGCATGACCATTCAAACATCCTCAGGTTTATATGTATATTTTCCCATTTACCAGGTTTAGCTCTGCGATTAATATGTATACCCTCCTAATAGATATGCAGTTTTATATGGAATATTTAAATTAATAGACCCCATAGAAACCAGGTTTGTTTTTATACCATCTTCCTGTTACTTGGTGCAGATATTCCCTGAATTTAACAAATTAACACATATTTTGGAATAAAGGTGGAAACCATGGGGTAATTAAACAAAGGATTTTATCACTGAAGAAAAAATAAACCACAATGGGTGCAAATGGGCTTTTTTCATACGTTCTCCATATCTCCTCCCACATTCCTCCCCTCATCCACCCAACTGACCCTATTAAAACATTATCAAGCCAATTAGGGCATTCAGGCTTAGCTAGGTTTCATTAATTGAAGAGTCTGATGGCATGGGGCTTGTTGCCATAGAAATCCCAAAGATCATCTATATCGAGCCCCTTGCCATTCTGGGTCTCCCACCACGTCCGCTAATAAGGACATACATCTGAGTTCATCAATAACATATTTACTTGGCTTCTACCTTTGTTAAAATAAAATGAAGTGAACAGAGAGAGTAAGGAAATGAGGGATGAGGCAATGATACACACTAAAAGAACCTGCAGTTTTGCAGTAACCAATTGATTTAACAATATCACATGATTGTTCATTCAGCATGGTTGCTTTGTTTGTGATTCTTTTACTATACCAAGAAAAGCAGAGCAAACGAAACCTAACAGCCCTGCTAGAAATTAGAAGTTGAGTCCCCATTCTGCTGCTTACTTATAGTAGGATGAAATGAACACCATATACTGCTTATTGCATTTATGTTTTAACCAAAATAAAGTACCAGGAACAATGACAGTTTTGTAATGTAAGCAAGTGAAGACACTAGCAAGGTACAAACCTTGCCACAGAAACAGCATCTTGTGTGTGGAAAATCACTACTCGTAAATGGTACAATCAACATCCATTTTAAGAAGAGACTGGATCACACTAAGGCTCTACATCGATGGTATCACAATAAAATTAGGACACAGACTAGCGGGATTGCAGAAAGGGTAATGACTGCAAAATTACAGACTGTTGCTGTCAGAAAATCTAATCGATCTGCACTTTGACGTTAGAAAGGTATCTGATGTATCTGTCCAATATTAGCAGATAACAATGTGTATTGTAAAGGCTGGTGCTAAATTAACAATTAGCAACATTTTTTGCTTTAACTTCTTTTCTATCACATACCGAAAACTGTAGATCACGTATGTACACACACACAACACAAAAAATGGATATATCCCATGAAGATGTATCAGTTAACACATGTCAACAGAATGTTAGTAGATGTCAACACTTCTTGGCTTGGTGGTGTGGTGGTACAGTGGTGCAGTGTTTAACCTCTGGGACCAAGATTCTAGTCTCTGCTATGGCTCCCTGTGTGTGGAGTTTGTATATTCAATCCATGTCATTGTGGGGTTTCTTCCAGGTCCCCCACCCCCTCCCCACAGTCCAAAAACATGCTGAGGCTAATCGGAGTTTCCAAATTGCCCATATGTATGTCTGTGTGAGTGAATGCAGTGTGATTGTGCCCTGTGATTGGTTGGCACCCCACCCTGGGTTATTCCCTGCCTTGCACCTATAGGCTCTGGACCCTCAGACCCCTGAATAGCCATTACAGAAAATATATGGCTATAAGCCCGTTTCATTGTACAAATACAGTGCAACAATAACATTAACAAATTAAATATTCTTAGTTATTAAGCAAAAGGAAAATGGATAGAACATACAGGAAAACTTTGCCAGACATCACCTACTATTCAGCAGTATTTTTGTGCCGATCATGCAGATTCACATTATAAAAACCGGAATCCCAGATTATCTAAAGGAATAGAAAATGGTGTTACTATTTCTAAATGGTACCTGCTACAGAAGAAGGCTCAGAGTACAAAAAAGTTTCTAGAGCATTCCACAATGTAGATGTGGACAATAATGTGCATCTTCGATTGATGGATCGTTTTAAATGCAGGGGGGAAATGTGATTCCATGGGCATCCAGGAGTGGACACAGAACAAGCCCATTCATTCACACCCTGTCTTTTCCTTGCTTGTTTCCCTTATGCAGAGACTTAAACTCCCAAACCCCAAATAGGGTACACAGCAGGGGAACATCCTGGGCAGGATTCCTGTGCCTCACTGGGTAAGAACACACTATCTTTGGACAATTTGGACACTAACAGAGTGCAGGAAAAAAAAATCAGGGTACCTGGAGAAAAACCTCAGTATTTTGCATATGCTTTGCATATACTTGGGTAAACTGGTAATGAATGTTAATTAATTTTCAAAATTTTCAAAGTGACTATTTGCAAAACTGAAAAGTGAGAAGGCCAGATGATAATGAACAAGGATGGTAAATACGACGCAGATAGTGGTCACAGTTGTGTATGGTGTCATGTCCTAACATGTGCTTCAGCTACGGATTTGGGCAGAGGTGTCGGGAGAATGACCTGTAGTGTATGAAGGCAGCAAGCAGAAATGATGGCAGTAACATGCTAACACCATGGTGGAATGAGCCAGCTGCTAAACGATTAGCTAAAGTGCCAGAAGAGAGGAGAGCAGTCCATGGAGCAGATGGGCGGAACTATTCATGATGTTCTTCAATTTCTCCTCTGCAACTGATTCCACTGCTTCCAGGGTCAGTCCTGTGATGGAGCTGGGTTTCCTGACGAGTTTGTCCAGATGTTTGGCATCAAGCATCTTGCTTCTACAGCAGACCACAGCATTTGGAATTGCACTGGCCGCTATACACTGGGAAAATAACATCTCCAGAGACTTGCTACACACGTCATAGAGATGGCCTGAGAATCTACTCACACATTTTTGTGCTACAGGTGTCGTCCACCCAGTCCAGTCTGCTGTTGAAATGAAGCCCCGAAATTCACAAGCAACTCCTTTGTCCTGCTATTGTTCAGCATTAAGTCATTCTCCTTGCACCATGCAATGAGGTCCTCCACTGGCGTGCTATACTCTGACTCATCTCCATTTTTGATACGCCACAGAGTGGAGGAGACAACGGAGAACCTTTGTGGGTAACATGAGCCGATGTTGTAGTGGAAGCCCATCGTGTGGATGGTGAAGAGGAGGAGAGACAAGACGCCTCCCTGGTGAGTCCCACCCTTCAAAAAGTAGCAATAACGAGTGATTTTAAGTATCTCGTGAACGTTTTATCCGCATTTTTTTGTATATCATACTTGTTAGCTATATTATCTTGGGCATATTATGAGTTGACTTAATACAAGACAATAATACTTGGAGAAGCTGAAGATTAAAGAGGAACCGGATGGCCAGCAAGAAGGTCGATGTGCTCATCAACAATGAACATGCCTGTGGGAAGTCTGAAGACCTGCAGAGAAGACAATGTGTGGAGAAATGCTGTCTATATGTTAACTCAATGACACCTAATAACAATAACAATAATATTAATCATCATCTTCTAGTTCTTCTTCTGCTCTTCATCATCAAAATAATAAACACCTTTAAGATTATATTTGCAATTAATAACAGTGATATAATTAGAATCTTTTTACAGTTGCTACTTTGTAATGTGAAGTATTTTTTATTCTTTGTGGTTTGTGTTGTTACTGGTATTATGGTGCTATTTTGCTTCATTGAATCCTTTGCGTTATCATTGGTGTTTGATTATAACTATGCCTGCAGTGCAGCATCAGAAATACCTGAAAAAAAATGAGAAATGGAACTGAGAGGATATTTCTACTCATATCTGCCTTTTAATTGAGCCCAGCATCGCTGTGATTCCAGTAACTTTAGCGTGCATGTGTAGTAAAAGTCATAACGAGCTAGAGATTTACACAAATTAGAGCAAGATAAACTCGGAATACTCAATACTTAATTAGGGCACAAGAAAGCTCTCATTCGCTAGATCCAGCAAAGATGTGCCAGTTATGAAATGGGAAAATAACAGGAAGAATAGGAAATGAAAGGAAGAAAATAAATTATATGACATTAATCAAAAGAAACATCCAGGATGTTGATATCTGCTCTTAAATAAACTCGGGGTTTTTAACAGCTACTTTCCAAATGGTAAATTAATTAAATCAACGATTACACACTCAGTCGCATGTACACATACTCAGAAACGTACAATTATACATACACTTATATTTGAACAAGTCCACTCCACATAACATTCTAAATGTAGTAGCTATGAAGTTTTGAGTTACTATTATTTATTAAAACAATATTAATATTATTTTTGGCTGTGCAACAACGATAGTGACTGACAACCAGGACAGTAACTTCAAGATATCACTATAGGACAGAACAACAGTTAACACTTAGTTTCAAGTGTTCATACACCTCTAAAGCTGTTGAGGGGGTTTGGGCTGCTGAGATCAAGGACCTTGATAGACATTAGATGATGTGGGGAAATATTTATGTTAGGACCAGCAAACTGGGTCAGTTGTGCTTGGAGGTAATGGGATAAACCCATCAATGTGCCTGACATTTCCTGCAATGCTACTTTAGGTGTATAATCACTAGGTGGGAGCAAAGCGGGTGGGACAATTAATCTGAGAGATAATCTCATTAACCGGCAATAAAATTAAAGATTCACACCATGTTATCCAAAAGTATCGATTCATGAGTCTTGGCTCATTCATATGGGAGTATCATTATCTTTTAAATATGTACATGAACACTGTGATGACCCCCCCCCCCCTCCCTCAAGCTGAACAAGGATCGGCCATTTTGTAACTGTATGAGTGCAGTGCAGATGTTTGCCTTCTGTAATCACATCTAGCCTTAGCTGTACAATGACTCATCTGAGCACATAAAGTGTATTTATTATAATTACACATGTTCCATTTTCTGTATTAACTTCTTTACATGGTTGGATAGTTTTTAATGCAGGAAAGTACCGTGATAAAGATTCAGGGGGGGGCTGAACACCTCTGGGACCTTCGGGGCCATGTGTGTGGAGTTTGCATGATCTCCCTGTGGGATTTCGCCCGGGAATTCCACTCCCCCCCCCCCTCCAGTCCAAAAACATGCAGAGGGTAATTGGTGTTACCAAGTTGCCCGTAGGTGTGTATGTGTGAGTGAGTGGTGTGAGAGTGTACCCTGCGATGGGTTGGTGCCTCATCCTGGGTTGTTCCCCGCCTTGAATCCGTAGTCTCCAACATAGGCTCCAGACCCCTTGCTATCCTGAATAGGACAAGTGGTTACAGATAATGGATGGATGGGTAAAGATTCATCTATTCTGACCGAATGTTGCAGTGAATAGTGGAGCTCTTGGACAGAGGTAGAGATTTCAGGTCCAGATAGTACAAATCCAGACCAAGATTTTATTTTAACCATCTAGTTGAGCGAAAAGAGTCACAGTCAGAGAGGGCTGAACTGTCTGGTTGAAAAAAAATCTGGGTCTGGATCTGTACTATCGGAAATCTCCACCTCTGCTTTTGGACCCTGGAATGTGAGAAGTGTGGTTGTATGCGGGAAGGAAATTTGCACTGTTAATATCTTATAGCCTTGATGCCGCAACACATATTCATGTCTTTTGTATGGACACTGGGAATGAGGGTATTCATCATATTTCTGATCCTTAATCACTGCGGGAGTGATTAATTACAACAGATAGGGCTGTTTTATAGTTAATGCTTAAGCCATTTTAAGAAATTGTAGCAGCTGTCATAAGGTTTCTCTTTGAAGAAAGAAAACGTAGCATTATATCTAAAAATAAAATGTTTCATCTAATAAAATATATCTCTTAAAATTATTTTTTTTCCTGACTCATACTCTAACAAAGGAAGTATAATGAAATGCAGTAGATGGAGTGAGTAATATTGAAAATGAGAGCCTTCCCTTTAATATAAAAAAACCTTCTTCAAAAGACAATGTTTCACACAACAAAATGGAAGTGAATTATAATCCTCGACGGTATGACCTTAGCTTTTCTCTCTCTGACATTTTTAACTGTCGCAACCATGAAACAAGAGCAAACACTGTTTCCTTGAATAAAATGACTTTTAAAGAAAACTTAACTTAATGAAAGACTGTTTTAAGTTTAATAAAAAATGGGACCTAAAATGTTGCTTAAATGGATTGAAAATTGTTATAACTGAGAGTACAATATATATACATTCAGTGTATTTTTGTATGAAGTGAGAGAGATATGTATTATGCAGGTTCATGAAACATTGATACAATGTTCTCTTTAACCTGTGGTGTTCAGTCAAAATTACATTACTTTACATGACAAAATAAATTGATTTATTTCACGACATATTCAGGCCTTCATTAGAGCAGTTTGTAATGTATTTTGAGTGCTTAATTTAGTCAGGGAATAAAAGCAACAATTTTTCCAAGTTCATTGGGGAAATGCACAGTATCGAATGATATTCTGCAAAGCTTATTTTTTATTTATTAAGAAAAAATTGATTCTGTATCATGTATATAAGCCAGTCTCTATATTTCTGCCCATTCATTTGGTATTGTGGTATATGTTGTAAAATATCTTGTAAAATTGTTCTATAAATCCAATGAGGGCCTCACTATGTTAGATGAACTGTGTACAAGAATGAGACAGTTGAAAAAAACTGTCTCAAGACAGAACTTTCTGTAAGACTGTGGTCTTAATGTCACACATTTATTTTCCAAGATTTGGTATCCAGCTGAATTCAATTTCAGTTTTTTGTGTTGCCCACGGCTCGTTCTTCAAACATATTTATGAAATGAATTAATGACAAGAAATTTCAGTTCAGGTTTAGGGTAACTTGATATGGGTGAAGGAATGAGAGAGAGACAGATACTGTACAGTGTTGTGTGTCTGTGTGTCTGTGTGTGTGTCTGTGTGTGTTCATGCAAGCTCCCAACTTTTTATATGAGCTGATGATGAACTTCCCTTTGAAATGAAGACAATGATTGATGAATATATACTATTTGCATTTAAAAACTGACTTTGTTGTTTAATTTTGTTCAGAATTCTATTCCTTATTTCATATTCATAGCTAGTTAAGCCCCTTCTTTAAAATTATCCACCTTCATGGAAGAAGAGTGGTGCTTGGAATGAGTTACTGTCACAAAGCATCTATTTGCTAGCTGCATATAAAGTCTTCCGTAAAAAGACATTTATATGCAGCACTGATTGCCCATTGCCATCTTGTTCGGCTAAGGCTAAATCAACTGTGGCATATCGAACCCCAGCTAAAATATGCCCCAGCATAAATGTACCAGATAACACAAGCGTTCGCAGCTCTGGGTTTTGAATTCCACAGTTTTGCAGGTTTTCTCAGATTCTGTGCAGTAGGGATATGAGTTCGCATCATTCAATTAAGGCAATGAGGAGAGTAGAAAAGACTTTTGCTAAAACTAAATTGTGGGGATACTGCAGATCTCCAGGATCAGAGATGAAAAGCAGGGCCTGCATGTAGTAACGTTGGGCTCCGTGTCCTGTTAATTACAGGCTTCTCTGTCTTTGAGTACTGTCATACTTTCAAAAATCTTCTGTAAGCCAGGGTTGCTGTACATGCAAGTTTTATGTGTTCTATTTCACAAAAATTCTTTGTGATTTCTCTTTAATACCCATACATTTCTATGCAGTACATAAATCTGGGTTGCACCATGCTTTTCTGCATAAGCTGCGGTTCTCAAATCCATTTCATTTACCCATATCATACGTTTCTTGTATTACACCATTACACAATCTGATAATACACATTAACTAATCATAAAGCTGATAATTGAATGAATCAGGTGTGCTGGAGGTGAAAGAGAATAACATCTTTATTGGTATATGACTGAGCTTGGGGGTACAGCATAACTACATCAAATGACAATAGCAAACAGAATAAGACAACCGGATACAAATAATACACTATACAATGAATAAATACACAACGTAAAGTGTACAACATAGGACACGTGCAATTTAAATGTTATACAAAAAAAAAGACTCCAGGACATGGACAAATAGCACACAAAGCAGAGTAAATCCCTAACACAGAATACACGACATACATCAAAAGTGCAATAATTGCAGAACAAGTGTGCAAAAAAAACATTAAATATGGAATAAAGTGCAAAAAGTTGCTCTGTACATGTAAACATAGAGGCTTAATCAGTGCAAATGAAATATATCACAGGACAACATGACAAAGAACCCATTACTAATCACAGAAGGATGGTTATTAATCATTGATTAGTCTTACAGTATTGGATAAGAACAGGGTTGCCAGCTCTCACACATCTGCCGTGATGCTTTCTGACTCTTGCGCTCAAGCAAGAATGCTTACAGCAGAACTATATTATTCCATTACAAACCTAAACTTAACATCAAAAGCGTTGGGTAGTTTGCAAACCCTACAGACTATTTACAAAGTAATAAAACTGTTATATGCATGTACATGCGTGTACATACTGTATGTATGCAGACTTGTCTCGAATTGAAAATCTCATGCCAGCCAGCTGACCGAAGCTGGCAACCCTGTAAGGAAGCAGTTGTAATACTGTGAGGTTTTGTAGCGGAGTCCTCTGAATCACCTACCAGCGGAGAGCGGCGGCTGCAGTCAGCAGCGGGCTAAGAGTGACAGGTCTGCACTCAGCCTATTGGCACGTTTGATGATGTGTTGGATGTGCAGGGATTCATATGAGGGGAAGGCATTGCCATTTATCTCAGTGACCTTTGTTAGCATACACAGTAGTCTTTTCCTTGTTAGGATGCCTGTGCTACCATACCAAACAATGGCTTCCTGTAATGGCCATGAATATCAGACCAGGCACTCCCTGACTGCAAACTTCCCTCAGTTGCCTGAGGAAGAAACGTTTGGAACGGCTGTTGTATGTAAAATTGCTTTTCACAGGATGATTGTTTCTTATGATATAATGAAACAGCGCAGCGAAAATCGGCTACCCTTGTGTGCAGCGTTCGATAAAAGCACAGACGGCGGGCGAACGGAAAGTATGAGCATATGTGTTTCCATGGCAACAGGAGGAGCAACAGTATCAGTTCTGGGAGCACTGAAGAAGCCAAGCGGGCTCATAAATGCTGGATTTAACAGCTGAGCGTAAGAACATTTAACCAAATATAATGAGGGTTTGCATGTTATTCCTCGTTTTGACCTTGTCAGATTGGCTGCTAATTACTTTTATGATTTACTGAGTACTCGAGACGTTAAATCGTCTGGTCAAATCTGAAATGCAACTCTGTTTTATTAGCTATGGAAGAGGAAGGGTTTAGGGAGATCTAGGTGATGACGGTGATGGGATTCAAGGGCAAGATGATGGAAGAGAACATGCCAGAATGCAAGAAGCAAATGGGGCCGTCGAAGAATTCACTCGAAGTTAGGCAGTAGTCTAGAGATAGTTTATTGTGACGCTCAAAAGACAAAGTAACAAAGTATAAGAAAATGCATGGGAAAAGACAGAGTCACGCCAGGTATACTACACATCCCCTTTCACCTGGAGATTCCCCAAATGTATACATTCTTCATACATCATCACGTGATACGAAACTCCCAACCAATCACATTAACATATATTAGGCTTTAAAACCTCAGGAAAAGAGAAAGCCTGTGTTATCCCCAAGCCTTCACCTGGACGGGGTCGGCACGTACAAAGTTTATGCTCACATACGGATTTTCAGGTCTCTTTCCCAGACACAGAGACTCCATTTAGTCAAAATCATAGCCAGACTCGAGGTTGTAGAACCATTACAAAGATTAGGAGATCAACAGAGCAATAAAAAAGGATTTCAGAGCAACAGAAAAGTTTGATCTGAGCCCCAGAAGCACTGTCCACCCTTATGGTCTAATTCTAATAAATAATGGTCAATAATGAAGTCTGGTTATTAATAAATTCCCAATTTATAATTGATTTGTTTTCAGATTATTGATATTAAATACACGATTCCACAGGGTAATATGGGGCATCTGGGGTATGCCAAGGTAAATGCAACAGATCCTCCTCCCAGCTTGGGGTTTATCTTCTCCAGCTGACACTGATAAAGCACTTCCTAAAACTGCACTATAACACAGAGTACCAATATTCAGGATCTTTACGGAAACCTCAACAGCAAGGCATGACACTGGGCTGCAATTAAACCCTACAATTCACAAAAACATTGGACGAGGCCAGCAATATGAGTCGTTCCTTACATTGTATTTGCTTTTTTCTCTCGTTCTGGTCTTCATAAATGACGCGTTTTAGCATAGTGTTATGAGATGATACGAAAATGCCTCAGTACATTTTTAAATACAATAAAGAAAGGTTATTACTCAGAAGTTCTATATTCTGAGTGACTTTGACATTCAACACTTGCATTCAATTTAGTGACACTGGATAGATACACCATATGGCCAAAAACATGTGGACACCACCATTTAATTGACAAATTAAAGCATAGTCATTGTTGACTCAGGTGTACAATTAAATATTTAGCAATGCAATCTTCAGCAACAATGGCAGCTTTTCAACAAATCAGTCTGCCACATTTTGCCCTGCTAGAGCTGCCCTGGTCACATGTAGCGAAGTGGAAACATCTGGGAGCAAGTTCAGCTGTGAGGTGGGGCCACACAAGCTCACAGAGAGGGACCTGATCACCCAGCATCAACCTGAATGGCAGCAAATCCCACCAGCAATGTTCGAGCATCTAATGGAAAGCCTTCCCAGAAGAGTACAGGCTACTATAGCAAGACAGGTGGCCCAACGAAATATTAATTCCCTTGATCTTGGAATGAGAAGCTGGAGTCCACATTTTTTGCCTATATAGTTTACCTATGCAGGAAATGTGATCAGAATAGTCATTTTTCTATTTAACTTGGCCATGGACTACTGATTATAAGCTGGTCCACTAAAATTGGATCTTTTATACTGCAGATGTCTGAAATTCTGAATGCTATTTCTGTCAATGAGTTAATTTTGTAAACCCTTTAAATCTAAACTGCACCCCCACTACAATTGCATTGTGGAAATGATCTAGTTTACTGAATTGTAAAAATTCAACAAGGTCCTTATTTTCTACGTATTTTATTATAAAGCTTTAAGGCAGAGGACTAATTACAAATGATTCTATTGACATGCAAGCATTGATCCAAACAAAGTGGAACACCTGGGAGGAAACTCAAACTGCTCTTCATTGAAGTTCACTGTTCACAATAAACATAAATATCAAATAAAATATGATATTCAACTGTCAAGGAAACATTAGGCAGTGGATAATTACAACCACAGAGTTTGCCATAAGTTTTAGAAGCTACACTTGCATGTACATTTATCTGTGCAAAAAACATTACATCACAAGTATTTTCTCCTACTTAAATACAGCCAACAGTTAAGCCAACAACTTGCACTTTTTATAAGGACAGCCTCTGAAGGCAGACCTTTTGAGAAGTAAGGAATCTGAAACAGGAATCTTCACAAATAATGAAATACCAACAAGGAACATGTTTTTACCTATAATTCTTCATTGTAATTAATACTAAACCCCTAAAAGACCTAAAAATGTGCTTGACCCTACAACAACACATCACAAATGTTTACATCTCTGTCACACAGAGATAAACAGATTTTCACCACTGTTATGGACAGCTGATGCCACCCTATTGGCTGGGAAAAAAACGGTGAGCATTATTTAATACAAAACCATTTGTTTTAATCTCGATTCCACCCTTGCTTTCTCCCTCTGTTTCTAAATCTTGATCATCTCTTTGGTTAGGACTAATGTCAATGTATGTTGGTCCCTGTGTAGCACACATTTCAAGTGAACATAGAACTAATTGGAACTGCCAAACTAGGTCATAACAAGACAGTGGTAGTGGATAGTTAAGAATGAAATGATCCCATCCAGTTAGAACCTCTAATGGCCACAAATGAGGGCTCTTGTGGGGTATAGATTTCTTTATGTGTGCCCTGGGCCGATCCAGGCTGTCACAGTGTGGTTTCTACTTGCGGTCCTGTCTCTGAGTGTCATTAATGGAAGGTGTGGCCTTTTTTTACGCGACATTAAGGGAGTATGTGCTCATGAAATGGTGTAGATTCTGGGTATAACCGTAATTGGGGCAGCAGGGGGAAACCATTCCACTTACATCTACTGTAGCCCCCCCCCCCCAGATTACGGGAGCTACATGCGGTTGTGGCAATCATTACATAATGGAACCCATAGATTTTTTTCTCTTTTTTTTTCCCGTCTTCTTCGCATCTCGATGTTTACCGAGCAGAGCAGTCACAAGGTGGGTATGTATTCAAACATATGTGCAGTTTGTTGGGGACACGCGACAATCCCCGACACCATCACAGAAAGATCTCCACGTCGGAATAAATAATGATGCAACGGTGAAGAAAATATCCCATAAAAGAATTTACATAACTGTACAGTAATCCAGCAGCTCTGCATGTTGTTCTTTTAAAAGCCAGTCCCTCCAGTTTATAAACCATCCTGCTTTCTGAATATTCATGGAATCCCATTGTATATGTTTGTATGTATGTGTGTGTATATATATATATATATGTATATATATTATTATAATTATATATAGCATATATAACTTTGCCTTTAGCCTTGTAGAAATGATAAAAGGTAGAAAAAAACAAATGTAGTTCCCATATTTCCATGTGCATGTTCAGTGTTCACACATGAACGTTTTACAGTGATCCCTTAAGTGCAGACACACCCCCTGCGCCCCACAGCAGAGCTCCCGCCTGCCGCCGAGCTGCAAACATTGAACTCATATCATTAGAGCATTTTCTCACTTTCTCGTGGATTTCAACTTCATTCTGGATCATTAAAGCCTCCTGGAAGCGGTCAGAGGGAAGGCCTAAGGAATCCAATCATCTCCAGACTACAGTAAGATAGAGTCTTCTCACAGGAATACCTACCAGGGTCCTTGGAAGTTGAGAACCCTTCTTCAGGCGTGTCTCGCCCGAGTGCCTCGCAGGCAGATCTGTCTGGAGGCATCCTCACAGGTAAATCTCTCGCTTAGACGCTTCCTCCAGGGGAGGAGGCTGTCCAGACTCATGGCTGCTGCATGAGTAGGCACTATGTGAGGGCAGCAGGCGCACGCTGGCCACCTTGGCGCTACGCTCCTCTGCCAGCCTCCCCCCTCCGGGCCCTGGCCGGTCCAGGCTGTTTCTCTCCTGGTAAGGCACAAAGGTTGACAGTTTCGGGGGGGTTCTGTTCTTGCGGCTGGGAGACGGCTGGCCCGGCATCCAGCAGGTGTCCGAGTGCCCGAACTCGGTGCATTCCTGAGTGCAGTTCCCGGTCATGGCCACGTCAGGGAGAGAGCGGACGTCTGCTGGGAGAGGGGACAGGAGGCACGTTGAACCGACGAGTTCCTCAAGCAATACCGAGCCACTGGAAATCTGATAAACAACTGCGCTCATAGGAGGTTCACTTACACTTACACGAAAAATGTTCCGAGGGCAGGAACAGAAATGACTGGTTCAGGGAGATGACCAATCAGATGATAAAAGAGGTGGGTCCAAGCAATTAGAGAAAGCGGGACCAAAACAAATGATTGGTTGGTGCCGCCTGAACTAGGTGCAATTTCATTGGTTATTTCTATAAGCCAATCATTTTTCTTTGTGCCCACATTTTTTGTGTAAGTAAAACTCCTATGAGCAAGAATTGCATGGTCATTTCCTTTTATTAGCATAATGTATGTAATATGTTAACTTAAAGTTAACATATTTACTTAAAGTTTGACAGTGTTACTTTCATCCAGTAAGGTTTAGAAAGTGCTGTCAGGGCTTCCCTCCTGTTTCCTCTGCCCCCTAGTGGTATTTCTGCTCACTGCTCCTTGTACCTGTATTTTGGGAGTGTTGCCAGTTTCCGGCTCCCTGAGATCACCTGACTACAACCACCAATCAGCCGGTTTAATTAGACAAGTGCCCGCACCTGTTCCTTGTTAAGCATATCTTCCCCAGTGAATTTAAGGATCTGTTTCCCAGGTGCCAGATTGTCTTGCGCCCCTGCCAAGCACTCTGGTGCTTATTATACTGTGAGTCCAGCTCTGAGTTTGAGTGCTCCCTGTGTTTTGCTTTTTGGCCACCTTTGCCAGTGATGCGTTCTGCCTACCTGTGCATTGAATCTTTGCCCGCCAACTGATTTTGTGCCCTGCCTCTGGTGTTTGGATTAGCTCTGCCTGAATTATTGCCTCGCCATGTTTTTCTGGATCCCTGCCTGTCTCCTGACCTTGCCCTTGTCTCTGCTGATTTGGTACCCCGGCCCCATTGGAAGATTCTGGTACCAGGGCTGCCAGGCAGTTCCCAGGCCTGGGACGACTTCCCCAGTTGTCTCCTTGAGTTGTGGGTATCATTGACCCCTTATGGTTTTCCGGGTATTTACTAACCTCTCAGTAAGGGTTCTAATGCCCTTAATAATTCCTTACACCCTGCTGTGTCATGGTACTGCTGCTATTTCCTTCTTTTGCCTTGAATATAGTGTTTACATCATTTTAAATACTGAACTTTATTTTGTACACTAACTTAATGTTTTGATTTTGTTAGGAAGCAAGGCAATAATACCCAACACATTTAAAACTCCGATATCCAGTGTTTATCTGGAGGTTTGAGATCCTACAAGTTCCCATTTCAAAGTTCTTTGTTGTAGGCCTTCTTGGTTGCTCCTGCTTGGAATGTGACCTGCTTATCAAGGCTGCTATTCCGTTTCAACAAATTATTAGTAAACCCAGGAGGCATGTAACCCAGTGACCTAGTTTAACTGCATAGATGCCAGTCTCTACCCCCAAAACAGTAAGAGGAACAAAAGTTCCTTCTGAGATGTTTTGATTAAGGCAATATCATATTCAAAGATGTACATAGAAGCATGCAGAACCCTAACTATATCATTACCTCGTAACTGCTCCATCCTAAGGCTATCAATTCTAGGCATTTTGGTTAACATTGACAAATGTTCATGTCTACAGAGGGCTTTGAGCTGCACCACTGAAAATGACGTCGAACCTAAAATGCTGCATGAAACAAATACAATTATTATTTTTTTTTATCCCTTGAAGAGTCTGCTGAGAAAGTACATATTATAAATTCAAATGTACACACACAACCACACTGTCAAAAGGGCTTTACAATTTCCCATACACACACATATAGGTAAACATATAAAAAGAAAGAAGGATCCCTGTTTGTCCTGCTCTGGGTTTAAAGGAGGTCAGGAGCTCACCCAGAGCCACCGGGCACAAGTCTAGACAGCCTGGATAGGATGCCAGTCCATTACAGGGCACCACAATGATTAAGGGCAATTTAGATACACCAACTGTACATCTTAAGAGTGTGGGAGGGAGCCACGGGCCCCGAAGGAGACTGGCACAACTCAGAGAGCATGCAAACCCCCGACACACATGACTGAAGGTGTGATCGTGCCGCCAGAACTAATCATGCTTAATATTTCTTTCTATTAATTCCTCTTTGAAAGGGAGAGGAGGACACTTTCTATCTGTTAAGCAGAATTGAAATATACAAAGAGAGAGCATGTATTAATCTGTGTGCTTTTTCTGGATTTTAGTGGATTATAATGAATGCATTGATTCTGGCCCTGTCCAAAGGTCAACACACAAGATGTGACATCTGGGGAAAAAAATTATAATAATTTTGTACTGTAAAAATGATATATATCTGAGGCTGGTATAGAAATTTCTCTGTTTCTACTCTCTAGGGGGTTAGAAGCTGCATAAGGCACAAGGCAGGGGACACCCTGGTTGGGATGTGAGTCCATCACAT
>JAABNY020000037.1:9706796-9717324 GCA_015164015.2 Brevimyrus niger
TATTATTACTGTATGTTTCTGGACTGTGAGATGAAAATTAATTATCCAGAGGAGAGAGACACAACAGAGAGAACATGGGAACTCCACACACACACACACACACACACACAATAGGGACCGGAATCCGGTAACAGTGCTACCCACTGACCCAGCAAACAGAGAGCATTCAGCTAATGTTAGCCTAGAGTTCTCCTGAGGTTAGTTTTACAACAACAAAAAAAAACACACCTTCCAGTAATGTTTAGAGAATGTTTACTCCAGGCTATTATGCATATGAACATTCCCCAAATGTTTTGGGAACTAAAAAACTCATTACATGAATGGTGAATGGTCCTATGATGTTTAGAGAACCTAAATATACTATAACTATACATCATTATAAAGTGTATTTAGGCATCTTGTATTTTAATGATTAGGGGAACTTTAATACAATCAGTTGGAACGTTGTCCAAAGGTTATACCAAGCGTTATGAGAATTTTCCATAAATTTAAAACATGCGACCAAAAATTTTATACTTACATAAAAAAAAACCTTTCCTGGCTAATCATAGGGCAATCAAAAAAACCTTCAGGGAACGTTCCTGTAACCATAGAACAACCTTCCTGGAATGTTCTGGGAACCAAAAATGATTAGCTGGGAGCCACCACGGTGCATATACATTTTCACATATTCAATCAGGATAGTGTCATAGCACCACATATGCTAAACCTGACATTCTCTCTGCATTCACGCGATGGCCATTTATATTTATACTCAAAAACCAAGCTACAGTGAATGGGCCGCACTGAGAAATGCTGAAATATGTCACTCTTAATGCCCGAGCTACCGGGTCTACAATTTCCCTGCGTCTTCTACAACTATTTTCATATGTTTTGTTAAAGTTATTTTTGCATTTCTATTTTTACAGGGCTCCCTTACATACAAACTAAATTACATTCTTAGTTTGGTGAAGTGCATATTCGTTAGGCTTATTACTATGAGGTTTTGCGTTAACTGAGCTTGCCGGTGAAGCCTGTGCACCGTACTTGACAGCAAATCGCTCTGGCAGAGCGTTGACAAAAAAGGAAAAGACAGAGTACCGGCTTAATACCAGATGCATGATTATTTCATCAGCTAGATTTTTTTTTGTGTAAAAACATGAAACCAGAGGCTGCGTCCGTGGCTCGGTTTTGCAGCAGGAGGCAGCATCATGATTTTGTTGGATGGTTTGTTCGTTTTGTTCACCTGGGCGGATATACATTGGATTATGTGGAAAATATTGATTTTAATGGTTTCCTGACATCATCCTGGATATGGCTCCCATCCAATGGGGCGTCAACAAGCCAAAGAGGCTTAAAAGGGATCTTGCAACTTACCTACGGTAGCTGTAATAGTGAAATAAATCCGCGGATCATGAAATCACAAGCAGCGATTCCCTCTGACTTCCCTTAATGGCAACTCATTCCCCCTGATAACATTTGAATAGTGAAGATCCTGATTCTGAGGACTTATACAATCCCTGAATGAGATCCAGATTATACTCTAGAATGAGACTTTTACTGATATCTGGACTCTCAACCAGATTCAAGAATAACAGGTTTCATTTTAGGGGACACACTGTACTTTAAAACCTCAAAATTTATATTTACAGTTCATTTCTTTTTTTAATAAGTTTTTCATGTCTGTAGTTTTAATATGTTTATCTTAGATTACCTTACATCTTTTTGTGATGGTATATGGTATTAACTAATTGCATTCACATACACCCACAGTAATAAACTATACAAGCTAAATTAAATAAATCCTATGTCCTATGAATTCATGCTACATTTTATTGCTACAATATATCTTGTGTCTCTTGTAATTTCACTGGAAACTGAGACTCTGAATACTGTAGAAATACTAGTTGCCTTATTAAGAAGCATTGGCCAAGTACTAATGAGATTACTGGTGAGTGCAGCCTAGGAAAACAGCTTCTGCCTTATGCCACAGGCTGCCCCTGGCATAGGAGCTCCACTGGTGTCAGGGCAGGAAGGACCTATGTGTGGCAAATCAAAAAATGGCAAACAAGTCCAGCAATGTGTTTCAATCTATGCACCCTTGTACCGTATATGCAGTTAACCTGCCTGCACCCACTACACCTTTTGTTACAGTTGTTTTTAAGGGTCTGATGCAACACCAGTGCAAGAATGTGGGCAGTGAAGCTCTAGTAAGAGGCCCCAGCTATCTGGTGATATCGTCAAGGCGGTGGCAATGGGGAAGGGCTCCAATATAGAGCAGGGCAAAAGTGTCTTCAGCTAATTGGTGGCCAGCTGACAGCATGATGACATAAACAGCCATCTATCCATCTTCCAGGAGGACATATCCAGGAGAGAGTTGGAGGGGAGACCTGAACATTTTTATAATATCAATTGACTACTTAATGACAAATGTCAATTAAATGTAACTGATTTATTTACCATGACTGGTGCTTGTAATCTACAGCAAGAAGGTCTCAGATTTCCCTGTAGGTTTTACAAGAAAATTGAATGATTACATTACACATGTAATGGGTGATTTAAACGATTCCAATCTTTGCTTGCCATGTTTTTTATGCATTTACTCTTAGTGTTACATTTTATTGTTGCGTTCAATGTCTTATTTAAAAGGCCATTTTGATGAATGCATTGTCCCTTACTTTGTAGAGAGTGTTGAGGCTTACCTCTAGCATGGTGAATCAGCTGAAAGATTGGAAACTGATCTTAAATACACCTTTAGATTAGATTTTATATTATTTCTGTTGCAACGTTTTGTTATATTTGCATGTGACAGTCTGGTGTTAGAAGGTAAAGGGAGACATTTTCTATTATGCATCTTCTAGATTAAAAACCTATATATAATAGAGTGCTTTTCAAAAATATATATAATAATAATTTGCCATATGCTACAGGCATAATAAAATAATTTAAGAACTATGTGTGTGAAAGTCTGTTTTAGTTTAATATACCTTTTATTGAATTTATTGATTTTGAAGTCTCCTGCAGACAAGGTTATTTAAAATAATGGCATCATATGGATCCATGATATAATCATTTGTTTAAAATACTGTTAATATATTGTGTGTGGGGGGGGGGAACAGCATGTGTTCAAAAGAAGGTGATTATAGACACCCCCACCCCCTACCGTCACCCCCACCATCATACTGTGCAGCAAAGGAAACGTGTGGCACGCATGTCCGTGTAGCTCGGCAATGCAGACAGAAATACCACAGCATGACAGTATTATAGTATTACAGTATTATAGTATATTATCTATACTGCCAGGGGCATCAAAGGGGCAGGGATACCCTAGCAGAATTAGGGGGCGTAACACTTGAAACTGGCCCCTTGAATATGTTAAAGTATGTGTCAAATTGGGTGGGTAGGGGGGCACAATTTCTAACTCTTACACGCTCCTACAATAATTATGTTACTATGAAAAGTCACCTGACGTGTGCCTTTGGGGTCAATTTGACCCCAGGGTAGGCGCAAGGACTAAGTAAACCTCAGTATAGAGCAGGCCCCTGGTTTCGAATGAGATCCATTCCCCAAATCTATCTTTAAGTCAAATTTGTAGGTAGGTTGGAACAGGTCCATACAGATCTTATTTAGTGTAAGTTAGTCAAATGTTTGTCTCTGTATTGTATTGTATTGTTGTATTGTATCTATTTACTGTAACTATGCTGCAGCTTGAGGTAATGAACTGCTGAAGCTATGCAATGTTTTCATGAGCGTCACAAATAATTGGCTTTATGTTCGTAAGTACGAGTTGTTCGTAAGTTGGATGTTCTTAACCATGGGATTGGCGGCATTACAATGTTACTAGATTTTCTATTATACACATTTTCCTCACAATTTGCACTGTATTACTTCCCTTAATTTCTTAATATTTTATGAAATAAGAAAACAGTCTTATTACAATACAGGATATTCATCCATCAACCACATATTAGGTAGCACATTCTACAAACAAATTTCCACTAGTACATACAGCTTTTCTATTGCACAAAGAAACACAATGTAGCAAAATGCATCACCGGCGTCGCCTGTCGCATTGTGCTGCTCGAAGCAAGACCAAGAGCATTAGTTCAGACATTAGTTTAGCCATTAACCATGTCTGTTCTAACTTTGATAGCAGATAATTGAATTAATGATAGCAGCAGCAGTGGGCAGTTCTGAAGGAAGGACGTCACCTCCAGCCTCCTTGCCGGCCTTCCAACTTTAACTGTGCCTTGATATCCTGTCCATGGAAATCACAAACAGGAATGGAGACATGATGCCAACACTCGCCCTAAATGACGTCGGCTTCGTGCCAAGCAGGCAGAATAAACTCCTACTTCGCTGTACAGCGACTGAGTAGCAGTAGCTAGACCGGTCCCCCATATTCCAGCAGAGTTTGCCACAGAATGTGCTGAAGCATGCGGTCGTAAGGCCATCTCCAAGTCCACAAGGCACATCTGTCAGCGTATCCCCTCAAAGCCTCACACTGTGATTGGACAAGAGCCGCTCCACTATCCCTGTGTCTGGCTGGAATCTACATTGTTCCTCTTGAATCCTAGGTTCAACCACAGGGCAGGATCTCTTTTCCCATACCCGGGATATTCTGGTTTTTAGCAAAAATTGGAAGAAGGACTGAGCAAGCCCCCCCTGCCCCCCCGTTAAGTGGTTTACAGAAACTTCTTTGGGGCCACGCAACACTCTCTCCTTAGCCTCTCCAAATTCCTACCATGCATGAGCACTTTTCGGATGCCGTTAACTTCCAGCTCTCACAGATATGTCAGAGCAAGTATTACCCTGAAGGCCTCCTTCTTCAGCTTGTCAATCAGCAGGTCTAAGGATTACCTCCATGACAGACAACAACTGCAATGATTGCAGCCTTCTACCCACTCATCTTTGTAGCCGTTGCAATGATTGAGGCCTTGAACATGGTCCATTCAGACTTAAAGGCCCTGGATACACTGGCTTCAACCAGAATCTCCAGCAAACCTTGATTGTTCCTCTGAATCCCCTCATTCTCGTGGCCTACCCGTGCACTGAATACAATAGCTAACACCAAAATTGCAACCAACTGTGCAGAGACAAAACACTAATTTACTAAATTTATTATTATTCGTACCAATTATTGACTTTTTGGCAAATAACATTCTTCTTCATGTCTTCTCCTAAATAATACTTTGTAGAAGCAGCTTTTGAATTTCTTACAGCTGCAAGTCTTTATGAATAAGTTTCTATCAGCTTTTAACACCTGGCAATTTTATTCCACTCGTCCTTGCAAAACACATCAAGTTTCTTCAGATTTCCAGGGGATCTCCTGAGCACAGCCGTCTTTAAGTCGTTCCACGGGTTTTCCCCGGGATTGAGGTCTCAGCTCTGACTGGGCTATTCCAAAACCTTGATCTTCTTTCTCTGAAGCAATTCCTTAGCGAATTGGATGTCTGCCTTGGGTTGTTCTCATGTTGGAAGGTGAAATTCTTCTTCATCTTCAGGTTTATGACAGAGGCCAGCGGGTTTGTTTTTTGGCCAAAATATTGTGATATTTGGAGCTAATCATTATCCATCTATCTTGAGCAGAACCCCTTCACTGAGGTGAATCAGCTACAAATCATGATGCCGTCAAAACCATGTGTCACAGTAGGCATGATGCTCTTTGAACGAGCTTTATTCTCTTCGCATCAAAATGTATGTCTAACAGTTAAGGCTAAAAAGTTCAACCTTTGTCTCATCAGACCATAAGACATTCCCACATGGTTTTGAATGACTGAATGTGTTACTGTTATTCTTTTGTTTTTGCTAAATTTTGGTGTCATTTTTTGTAAGAAATTTGTCTCGTCACCCTACCCCATAGCCCACACATGGACAGAAAATGGGAGATTGCTGTCGCATACAGAGAGTGAGCAGTACCTGCCAGATACTCCTGCAGCTCCTTTAGTGTTGCTGTAGGCCTCTTGGGAGCCTCTCTGATAAGTTTTCCCCATGTCCTGTCACCAGCTTTGGAGGACCGTACTGATTTTGGTAATGGCCCTGCGGTTCCACATTTTCTCCAATGACATCCAATGCCTTTGAGATTTTTATAGCCCTCTCCTGATTGGTACCTTTCAACAATAAGACCCCGCAGATGCATTGTCAGCTCCTTACGGACCACGGTCATCCCAGTAGGATACAACCACAAAAGTTTCAACACAGGAACAGATTATTCTTATTTGTGATTAATCAGAATAACTTCCATTGATGGCAGATGTGCGCTGCCTACCTTTGGACATGATATTGAATATGACTGGTAGCTTCTATACACTGCTGCTACAGTACCTGTTATTAAAGCATGTGCCTGCTTATACAATTAGCGCTTTTACATTTCAGTCTGTGCCACTAATTATCGATTTATTTTTCTCTTCAATTTTGTCATTTGCAAGGTCACATCAAAGATGGAGAAATGTCTGATATAATTTATCTTGATTTCTGGCTTTACACTTGCAATTTCAATAAATGTTCATAGACTTTATATTCACGTTCGACGGGAACATGTTTGATTTATATATTTCACCTTCTAAGCTGATTTTGGAGAATGAATTAGATTCATCAAATGAGGCTTATTATGTACTGATATGTCCAGAAAATGATTTTATACTATATTGTGCATGTCTCCTGAAATATGTGTTGAAAGCAGCAGCGTCTCTTACCATTTTCAGGGTGCTCCAGTTCGCCAATGCTGCCGTCGGGGGTGGTTCTCTCATAGTGGTCCTCAGGAAGGGCCAGGGGCCCCATGCGAGGCCCTGACGATGACTTGCTGCTGGGCGTTTCAGATTCCTCCAGGCCGCTGTCATAATAGCTTTGCTGGGAGGAGTCTTGCTGATCTTGCGTTTGATTGGTTGTGGAGAATGTCACTCGTCGATGAGGCAGCTGCAAAGTGCAAAGAATGCAGTCAGCCATGAGCAGGTTTGCTGTCTTTTTTGCTGTGACCTTACGCACGCTTTTGAGGTTTGCGTTGCTTCCTTCCTGGACACTGAATGCATTCATTATGGTTGTGACTCACCAGGCAAACTACCATTCATATTAAAATATACATTTAAAGGCTCATGAGAGGCTTTATGGTAAAAATCCTTTTACTGTAATAGTCTGAGCCATTAACACGATCAAGAACCTACATAAATTTAGCTAAATAAATGATGAATTCATGAAAAACTCAGTCACAGTAGTCGTACGTGCAACGGTATAGATTTAGTTTAAACATTAAAAGGGACCACATCAGTGCTGAACCCCCCAAAAACACAAACCGTACCCCCGTAATATTGGTAAGGATGTGTCCCTACTAACCATACCCAAATCTATGCCCCAGGGTATTTCCTTCATGACATGTTTTGGTCTTCCTGAGGATTGTGAAACGTTGATGCTACAATAATTCCATTGTGCTCTTGTGTAATGCTCCAGTTTACCTCACCTTCCCTGCATTATATAGCCAATAGCCAACAAGCTTTTGTAACTTTTCCTGTTTTATTTCTGCCAGTCAGATCATCTACTGGAGAGTCTTCATGCAGTATATAGTATATCGAGTACAGATTCATTTAGTGACTAGAGATGTGCATGTCCATCAATGAGGCTGTGATACATCTCAATGTGCCGCCAACGATATTAAAGATACATATGAAGCAACTACTAATACGATACGATATAATTCACCTCCATTACGATGCAATGCAATTTTATCCAATTCAATGCAAGACAATGCAATGCAAAGGAATATTACGCTATGCATTTCAATATGGTGCTGATACAGAAAGAGTTTAGAGAGTGTGAATCAATCTAAATGTAATATCATCGGTCAAAAAGTATTGGCCACATTTCTAATTAATAAAGACTTAGGGGCTCTACTAATAATTATATATTAATAAATTGGATTTTACCAAAACAAAGATGTTAGAGTCGATGGATCATCCCATGAATCTGGTGCACGCTTTTTTAACTGGGGCAATTGCATCGTGGACCAGAAAGTGCAGAGCATCTAATACTGAATACACTTCATCGGCAAGCTGAAGATTTCTTTTACTTTATAGGTTTCATCAAGAGGCTAACATTCTAGAATTAGACCGTTGCCTGCTTTATTTGACCAACAGCCTTTAGGTGCTGCACTGACAGCAGATGTCACTGTTGGGCGATGAGTGAGTGGATTCGGCCGCCCCGAACGCCTCACAGCACGTCAGTCAGTCTGCAATCTCTGCACCCCCGCGAAACACATTAGCTAATTATGCACAGTGGGGAGGCATTCGCCCCAATGGGGAGGTACATTTGTACATTGTAGTGCACATTTCAAACAAAGTGTAGACATGAACAGTTAAAAAGGTGCTCCACCAATCATAGAAGAGGAAATACTCAGTTTTCCTAGATGAAGAAGTGTAACAGATATAGATTTGGTTTGAGAATTATCTACATATATAAATAAATTCTGAAATATTTAGGAAAAACACATATACCTTTCAGAAACACTGACTATGCAATAGTATCCAAAATCTAACATCAAAGCTCTTGGGGTAGAGGTTCTACACCCTGTCTCAGTAGTTCTGTTGGCAGGCCCAGTTAGACAGGAGCCCAGTCATATTCTTCAGCTCCCTTCAGTCTTCTGTCATTGTGTTTCAAAAATATTCATCCATATTTAAGTGAAGTCAATGAGCCCCATTGTTCAAAGGCCCTATATGCTTTTTTTCCATAGTCTGATGAATTTACAGCTCACACCCTATATAGAACACACATATAACCTGTGGTATACATAGATGTTATGGGTACCGCACTTGACGGTACATACAATGTGCACATTAAACATGCACTAATGCACGTTTCATTACATGCATTTAATCCCCAGCACGTAGTCACTGCTTTAGGGGTAAGGTTTTGCACTGCAAAGCACTGGGTCCTTGCACCTTCTGTGTGGGTGCACAACGCGTGTCTGGTTTAAAATTACTTCAGACTGGGTCACCTCAGAACTAGGTCTGACGTGTGACAACAGTAAAAGCTCACGTGATCACGTTCCCTCTCCCTTCATTGTGAAACTTCTAGCCTATGTTTTATATTGGTAACATCTTACATAAATATTACAATGAGAAAGACTGATTCACAGACTGATGAATAAAAAATTACTAGTATTGCATGAAAAACAATAGATTCATAAAAATGTTCAAAAACTCATATGAGACTGCAATTTAAATACATCCATCCATCCATCTTACAAACTGCTCAAACCCAGGTCCCTGAAGTGTGACACAGCAGAGCCAACCACTGCACCACAAAGTCGCCCCATGCAATATAAATACATACAAAAAAAATCCATTCAACCATCCATCTTACAGCTGCTTGTCTATGAAGATGGTGTACATTCTGGATAGGATGCTACTTCAAATAAAGCATCTACTTTTTTCATATTAGGACATTAGGACACATGATCTGCTCTTCTCAGAAACTAATGACACGTGGTGCTCAACACATTACAGTCCAGTATGTTTAATGGTGCACATTTCAATATGCTTACTAGTCTGTAGTCAATGATGCATAATGGTCCATAGTCGTTCCATCTTCTGCCGGCCCCTAATCCCATACGAGGCCGCAGTTCTTACAGGTATACAGCACATAGTGATTAATGGCCTACAATTCATTGTTCTTGGTGGTGTGCAGTCTGAAGTAGTGCAGAAAAAGTCCCATTTCAAAGGACCAAAAATAGGAAGGGAGGAAATCTGTTTTGCTTATGGTTAATTGAAGGGGCTACTCTTCTACGTTGTCCATTTTAAAAAAGGAGTGTGTTCCATTTTTCAAAATTCATTTTGAAATATTTAAGCGACAAGTGCTCGAGAGCTGGTAGGGAGATACTGACCCAGGTTTTTAACAATAAAAATCCCTTTTCTATATTTCATCCAGATTTGTAAAAGGTTTGCAAGGCAAAACGTAAAGGCCTCTTTCCTGCCCACTGAGAGATCCTGCTTTAATGGCTGCGGGGAAAGTATCGGTAATTTAAACTACCTCTGAAAAGGCTTCCAGCTGGAATATACATAAAAACACAGCAACTAAAAATAAATTTATCCGAAATCATTTAAAAGTTGCACAATTTTTACTTTTTGCTGACAGTAATAAACTTAAATATTTCCCATTTGTGCAAATCATAACAGATCATAATTAATTGTATAATTACTGAAAATTCAACATATATTTGACTTTATAATCCCATTGTTGGAGATGTACCCGTGTCACGGCAGAACAGTCACATTAAACACAAATGTTCAGAGACTTTCGTTTCTCATTTTCATCCTTTCTAATATGGATTACCCTCATGACTACACTGGTGAGTAACTAGATGTTTTGTACAGCATGTTTTCATTAATTTATTTTGATTTGGATTACAGTGTGTTCAAAAGCCTTCAATAGGCACTATTTCTTTTGAAGCTGCACTGCATCATTTATACACACCCTCTTAAAAATCTGAATTAGGCAGTGGGTTACGAACTTCCCTCTGAATTAGGCAGTGGGTTACGAACTTCCCTCTGAATTAGGCAGT
>JAABNY020000037.1:9719738-9754972 GCA_015164015.2 Brevimyrus niger
CTCACCGAGTGCCCAGCCAAGGAGAGAGCTGCCTCCCAGGACCACCCCCCCACCCCCCCCCTTTGAGTCCTACCTCTCTGCCGCCTTCACAAATTCAGCATGAGGAAACTACGACACAGCTGCAGGTAACAGCATCACCTGAGAACACACTCCCTGCAGATGCAGAGCGATGGATGGCGTCTGGCACAGATCTGGGAAGGAGGACATTGTCCCCAAATGCCCCGGAAAATGCAACAGGGAAACCACTGTTAGGGGTCCCCATCAGATCTGTCAGCTCCTTTAAAAAAACTTTCACCTCTGTCACCGACGTCCCTAAAATAGATGCCCTGTGTTTTTTTACCAGTAGTTTGGCATAAAGAATGATTATATCACAAAGTGTAAGAAATTTCCCAGTTTCTGATTTCAGAAAGCCATCAGCAGGCCTGGACTGGCCCCCCCCCCCCCCCCCCCACCATTTAGGAAAATTTATGTTACCCCCCCCCATTGCATCAAAACTTATCATGAGGGAATGATTTTTCATCCCAGTCCAGCCTTGACCATCATCGTATGGTCCTAGACCCCTTTCATAAATGTTGAATTGCCATTTGCACAGACTGCCTTCATCTGTTGATGGATATTCTGAACTGGGTTGCAGCTCATTTGGCCATTACACAGTAATTCTTTCAGGTATAGCTTTATAGTAGTTATTGTGGATTGTGAAAAAGGGAATTGTGTTTCTCTCTTCATCTAAGAAACATATTGCTTTGGGCAAACACAGGTAGGCAGGAATGTTTCTGGGAAGCAGTAAGGTTGAGGATAAAACCCATCTTCCACATGTTATCAACTGATAACCGTATGAAGTACGATCATTCCGGGTTCACCTCAGACTGGGAGCCAATGCTAACGTCCCTGGGCTCTGCTGGGCCCTGGTTTCAATTTGTATCTTGTGTAGTTCACCTACCCATTGGCCACATCGACAGGATGCATAATAAATTTCCCTATTCCCTCCTTCAAAAAATCCCCCTGTCATGTGGATTTTGCTAACGTCATGAAGAACTGATGAATTTATGTTTATCACTTAGTAGAAAACAGCTCTCTTAAGTGATTTAATGGAATGTTACATTTCATGATTTTTAAGTTTTAAACAGATATAAGAAAAATGATATGAGCTACTTAAACCTGTGTTCTTTGGATGGTTTCCCAGACCTCCCTCTGGTTTTCCGTGTCTGAGTGATGCACAGCCTTCTCGGATAATTTTAAAGAGCACTTGGAAGAGTTTGAGCGTGTTTAAATACAAGCTGCCATATGTTTAAGACCTGAGAGCAAAATGCCATGCCCAGAGGCTGAGTAATGTGACTTTGTTTGCTACATACCTATACAAAAGCAGTGTTAGTCAACAGTAAACAATAACTGAAAGTGTGGAAAATATGATTCAGCAATGCTAGTCCCTCATCAAAAGTGGCCCTGTCGCTTCCTGTGTCTTCATTTAAATGATAAGCCCTAGCGGTAAGGACTCCTGAAGATTACAGAACACCTTGGTGATGTAGACTACAAATGATGAGTCAACTGGAGGAAAGCACTCCAGACATATCACATGAACAATGGAAAACCTGGTGGGAGGAGAAGCCAGAACTTCCCAAAACATCTAATCCTGTTCCAGACCACAGCGGTATCCAGCTGACTGCCCATGATTTGAAAGCCCTCCTGTTTCAGTGTTGGTTAAACAAAGGCTGGGCCCATTATGCTTCTGTATAAAATTTGTGGTGAGTGCTTAGAATTATAGGTGTTTACGACTTAATTAAAAATGTTTACTGGAACACAATATAAAGGAACTCCATTGACCTAATTGTATTCATATATTCTTTCACCACTGCTTTGTAATACCTATAACTATTATTGATGCTCAGTGAGTGGCAATTCAATATCTGCAGTCAGGATGGCTTCAAAGTCATGAGTATAGTCATGTATATTGCCAGGTATATGAGACTGGAGACATAACTGAATGTGATTGGTCTGTTTGAGTTAAAAGGTTTCTGTGATTGGTTGTGAAGGAGAGGCCCAAGAGGGCCAAGTGGGGTTACATCACCTGTCAGAAAGCCGGCGTCTGGATTTTAATGCACTCTTTCAATATGGAAATTCAGCTCGTTTGCCTGAATATTCTTTTCTTGTTAATGTCAGCTACTCATGCAGCCTATAACAACACCAGAGTAAATATTTCAAGTTAACACTCTTCAGTTGGAATTTTCATACATTATATGGAAAAAATATTGGGACACTTGGCCATTATACCTACAGGAACTTTTATGATGCTCCATTCTGAATCCATCAGCATCAATATGGAGCTGGTCCCTCTTTTGCAGCTTCCGAACCCGAGTGGGGTTGAGGTCAGGGCTCTGTATGGGTCAGTCAAGTTCTTCCACACCAATCTCACCTAACTATGTCTCTATGAGCCTGGCTCTGTGCAGTCATGCTGGAACAGAAAAGGGCCTTCCCCACAAACCCTCCCCAACTTCACGAACCAAAAAGTGAGGCCAAAGTGATTATAACAGTGAAATTCACTGAGCTCATCAGAGTGACCCATTCTTTCACAAATGTCTGTGAACCCGACTGCACGGCTCGGTGCTTGATTTTACACGCTTGTGGCAATGATTAAGAGGGGTGTCCCAACATTTTTGTCCACATAGTGTATATTACTGACACTGCTCCTTGTAACCCAAAAACCATGTATCGCTGCATACCGGCTCTGCTAAGCACGCTGGTTAATTCCATATCACGCATTTACTAGGAAAAAAGGAAAAAGTATTTCAGGAGGAATTTGCTGAGACGCGTGAAGCCACTTTCTGGCTAGAGCCTATTATATTGGTTCCTAAGCCCAAAGGATTCATTCCGTTCTGTGTTGACTATTGTAAATTTAATAAGGTGTCTAAATTCAATGTGTATCCCATGCCCTCTATTGATGAGCTGCTGGGTGGGACACAGTTTGCTTTTGTTCAACACTGGATTTCACCAAGGGCTACTGGCACATTCCCTTATTGGTACAATGCGCGGAAAAATCGGCTTTCTTTCTCCGCAGCTGATAGCGGGCACTTTATCCTCATGTTTCTGCATTTGTGTTCCAGGGTTGACTAGCTAAAATCGCTGCTTATAGCTAATGCTGAATACAGAATGTTCAACACTTGAGGGCGATCCTGCAATTTTAAGAGAAACAGGGGTTACTGCTGCCCATAGAAATATTTGGTGTACGGAATTACAATATATGTGCTTGGAGGGTGGAAAGTTTAGACTAAAAATCAATAAAACAGCAGTAATCACTTGCTGCTCTCACATAGGGACTCACGGCACTCAATAAAAGGCATTTCATTCATTTCAACAACTAAAAAAAATAAAGAAAAAACACACGAAATCAGGGCGTCCCACACAGAATGCCAAGCCTTCTGCTGAACATCCCCATAGGGTTGGACAGCATGTTGAATGCTGCAGAAAGTTGGGACTTGAGCGTCTCAAGAACAAGGAACACGAAAGACCCTCAGACACCAACGGTTGGAGGAACCGCAAGAACAGCAATACGACAACAACGTTTTTAAAAAGAAGACTGGTGGGGCGGAGCATCGCAACCCAGGAATCAGATGCTGGTGAAGAGGCCTGCAGAGCCAGAGATGCCAGCAAAGGAAGAACCTCCACGGAGAGCTGAAGCTGCTGCTGAGATTGAGCCCGAAGAGTAACGGGTCCCAAGCGAAGCTCACTGCTCAGTCGAAGCTGAGCTCGCAGCGTCTGCTCTCGGTTCAGAGAGTCACGCGGATCTCTCTGAAATAACTGTGCGGCTATAACGCAAAGCAAACGCTAAAAACAGGAGAGCTGCTTTATTTAAAACTGTTCGATCCTGTTCTGTCCCTGTCCTTTGGATCTGACCCAAGAGGGAGTCTAGACACAAATGCAAGGTGCCATGTAGAATTTCGTTGTGAACCACTATATAAATTACACGACTTTCCTGTCCTTCCTGTTCTGACCGCAGCTTGTGATTGGTGGTGATGATGTTGGAGGGGTGGGGGGGGGGGGTCATCAGCACTAGATGCTCATTATTTTAACCTGCTCCAGGTTTCCTATCATGCATATTATTCACTGCATTCTGTATTTAATTACCTGGAAGAACCCAAGAAATGCACGTCCCTGTTAACCTAATAGTACACGTCTCCCCCTTATCTGTATTCTTTTCAATGTCCGTTGAGAGGACAGTTATTTTTTCTGTCTTTGGCTGCTGTCCACCCTGTGTAACTGAGTCCTGTTTCCCCCGAAAAAGACACCAACACTTTACTTGAGGCATACACAAGTAACTTGGTATCTCAGTTACTACTCAAGTACAAATCATGAACGTATACAGTAACTGTATGAAATAAATGAGCCATTATGACTGATTAATGATGAATGAACATTGGATCAGTACCTAACACTTCATCCCTGGTTAATTAAGGCATTAAGTAAGAGTGTACTACTACATTATTTATACCCCCTCAAATAAAGTATTACCCAAAGGACGGCATCCCTTAATATGAATCTGATTCCTTGTCAATCCTGTGTGGTGATGTCCTCTATCCCAAGCACAAAAGTGTCAAATTATGGGAAATGTCAACAAGTGGAAGAGTAATAGGCTGTGCTTGGTAGAGCGAGAGAGAGAGAGAGAGAGAGAGAGAGAGAGAGAGAGGGAGGGAGGGAGGAAGGATGGACGGACAGACAGATAGATAGACAATCTTATTAATCCCGAAAGAAAGGTATCATTCATAAATATTGTTTTTGGTGAATAAATACAACACTGTTCTATCTGTCATGAATACGAACCAGAGAAGTTAAAATTCAGTGAATGATAACCAGCAGGGTTTGTTTGTAGAAAATATGAACCAGTTTTGTTAGTCTACAGCAAACAACAGCTGAAAGTGTTTGTGGAAGATATAAACCAGCAGTGTTAGTTTATCATCAATGATAACTAGCAGAGCTGATTTATGGAGAAAATAAGCCAACCTTGTTTGTCTGTGGTAAATATGCGCCGGCTTGGCCTATATTGAATATAGTGCAGTATTGTTGGCATTTGATGCACGTGAAAAAGTTGTGATGTGAACCACTTATGTGAATGAATTAGTAAATATTAGCATTGCTAATCTACTGTGAATAATAACTGGCAATATACCTCCTTGTAAACACTCACTGAGAAAAATTCCAAAAAAGCAGGGAAGTGAAAGGAGGTGGGATAACGGTCTTTCTTAAATGGTGTCGAGTAAGTGATTATGAAAGAGCAGATAGGCTGCCTGCATATCTAACTGCTGGCTCTCACATGCTCTCACATGTAGTCTCTGCGGTTGTCTCCGGTTCACCATTGGCCAGTGTGTATGCTGTGAGGTCACACAACACAGGGCTCAACACAAACATAGTGATCGCTGGTGGTTTGAATCACACCTCTCTCTCTCTCTCTGACACTGCACTTGTTTTGTGGGCTGCATGTGTGGGACCTAATTATTCCTCATTAAAAACCAAAGACTAATAACTCGATAGCACCTGCGGATTCTTGGGAGACATGGAGAGACAAGAGTGTGAGATTTGAAAGATGTTCCGACCTCGAGAGGATGAGCGGAAGGACGGACGAGTAATAACAGAGGGTTTCTATAGCAAACATCAAAACAGTCAAAATATATTTAATGAGGGCAGATACATGGAAGAACTTTCAGTAATGGAAGCAGAGATCAGATTAGCCTAGAGATTACTGCCAAAAAGGAGGGCTATGAAGATAGATAACATTCTGAAAGAAATATTACAAGAAACTGTAGAAGAATCAGTGTTGCCCAAATTATACGAAAAAATTCAAAACAATTCAATAGCCTACAAATTGGAAGAGATTGGTTTATATATTCCAAGGAAATGAAACATGAAGGATTGTGCAAATTATCGTACAATTTCCTCACATCACATGTCAGTAAGATTATACTAAAGATCATTCAATAGATTGGAGCCCTACCGAGAAAGAGCATTGCATGATGTGCGAGCAGGATTCAGGAAAGGCCACAGAACAAAAGGCAGCATTGACGCTGATGCACAATAGATAATCGAAAAAAAAACAAAAAAAAACAAGGAATACCAGACAGAGGTCAACATGGGCTTTATTGATTGTAGCAAAGCCTTGGATTGTGTTGACCATGTTACACAATGGATTGCTATCAGTGAAACAGGTGTACCAGAGCATCTTATAAGGAATCTGTACACTGGACAAGAACCAGAGTCAGCACCGTATAGGGAGAAAATGAGTGATTCCAGATTTGTGAAAGAGAAAAAATTCTATCATTATAGCTATTCAACCTTACATATGCGGAGCTTATAGTGAGAAGGGCTGGACTGAAAGACAACTACGGGAGGAAGTGACCTCAGCAGCTTTTGAAATGACGAAGATCTGAAGGCACATCTAAAGGAGAGTTAAAGAGCAGGCTAAGATAGAGATTATGGCAACGGTAAAGAACATAAAGGAAATAACCACATCATGGTCATTTTGGTGAAAACACTCAAGCTATTTTGCCTTCGTCAAACGGTCACAAATAACAAAAGATCAGTTAAGAGTAACTGAGTAAAAGAGTAGCTAAGAATAAATCATAGACAGGCACTTAGCAGGGCTGTAATGAAGACAATATCTCTAATAGCAAAGATCTATGTTATACGTCGTTATTAAACAGGGTGTTCATGTCACTGCCCCCCAATACCAAACAAACCAACTTCTCTAGATGGTACTAAATCAAACCAACTATTTTGCAAAATAAGACTGATTCCGTTTCTGTTTCTGATTCTGGGGCATCATTAGCATTTGTGTAACGCTTTTTCCCAGATACCTCAGCATGCTTCTCAGGCAGTATACAAGGGTTTCTTTCAGGATGGAGTGTTTATTATCTTGGTAAAGCAGATACATGCTTTCATTTGAGGGCTAAGCAGTCTCTCTAAGGGAATTAATATCAGCTTCCCACTTTCCCACTTTCTCCTGCGGGGAAGAATCTCCTTTGATATCTCCCCGTAGGCTGCACTGTCGCTGAAAGAAAGAAGCTGCCAGTTATTAATCAAAGTGCCTGTGGAATTTGGAGAGCAACCAACTGCCCCCCCCCCAGGTGCCCCCCCCTCCCAGGTGACCTCCCCAAGATTGCCGTGGGATGGGCCCGGATGACTCAGTGACTCTGTGTTTGAAGATGACAGTGACCAAGTACTCTGAGATAATCATATTATCATCTCAGCCTCCAGTCTCCTGGATCTCAGGATCATGAGCCTCTAGAAGGACCATGAAATCGTCTATATGCCAGCCCATGCCCATATAGCTGTGGCAGCAGAGTGGGAAGGTAATACCTAAAAATACAATATGGGCAATATTACCGTGGTGATGTGCCTCAATGAAAATTTGGCAGACTTTATGACATTTTACGTCACGACAAATAATATGAGCAAACAGAATGTAACAACGTTTCACGCCAGATTGTGCCAGCTTTATACACATGGAAAGTCTGAGGAATAGGACACAACACAACAGAGTAAATCAGAAATTAAGTTAGAAAGATTGAGCTGTAAATAAACAGGTGTGTAAAGAGAGCGACACAATCTCATGGCTGAACACCACTTAGGACGCATTGGCTCTTCAATCTTACTGAATGGAAGAGCGGATGAATAGGGCTACATGCCGTACTCCTTCAGAAGGTTAAATAATGCCCTCTCCGATCCCGATGAACAGCTCCTGGATCTCCCCTTTGAGCTGCTTTATAGGTCAGGCAGAAATCCATCAGGCATAGTAGACGGAGGTAATTGGTAAATTGTTTGTATCTGTTCAGGCAGGATGTCATCAAAGAGCAAGTGCCCCAGTGCTGCAGCCCCCAGTCTGACCTGACCTCTGAACAGCTCACACCACTATATACGCAGTCTGTACTTTATGCTACTAGTACTGTATCTAAGGCCCTGTTTACACTTGATTTGAAAAATGCACCTTTGGGGAGTGGATCCTAAGCAGACAGCAGAGACGCGTTGCCATTTGCACCCGTGTCGATCATGTGTCTCTAAGATGTCCAGCCGACCACTTGTGTTCAGATTTTCATTACTGCCCCACCCACAGGTATAGTGACGTCCTTGTCAGGGACGCATCCAGGACACATTAGTGTTTACACTATGAAAGATACACGGTCAAACGCGTCCCTGACCAACCAAGTTGTTTGCACAATGCGTCTCGATGGTCATTTATACTTGTTAAATTGCTCAAGACACGGGGCCTAAGTGCTGTTTCACATCGTATTGTCCATTGTCTATCCACTTTTTATATACACACTGCTGTTACATGTACTGTGTGCAGCCGAACCAGTAAGCATCTCAATGCACTTGTTGCACATGGTCGATATATCATCTCCAAACTTGAATATGTTTTACCGTTTCAGTCCCTTAACTTCGGACACCGCGACTTGGCCAGTGGAGAACATCGGCACATTATCTTTAAAGAAGTTCGCTGCCACTTCTTAATAATCTCCCTCCGCTAACCCCATTAATACTCTCTAACAGGAATCCCATAACCTCTTTACTACAGTCAGTTAAATATTGTTTCATATCTGACCACAGGAAGCTTCCTCCTAGATGGCATTTGCTTTCCAGAGAAAGGAGCTGTAATTGAATCAAGCTAATTTCAGCAGATCCCTCCTGCTCGTTTGTTTCGCTGACAGCACTGCTCAGCAGTAATAGAGGCTGAGAGAGGCGCGCTCGCAAAATGAGAAACGGGGAAGGCAAAGCCCCCATCCTTGCAGCTGGATCACAAGTGCAGCAATTGGTACTATAACACATACTTGTGTAATACAGTCAGGTGCAAAAAAACACAGTCCTATGCAGTTTCCCTTAAGGTGACACTGCCTGGTACACAATACTGAAAAATCGAATAGCCTGAACCTGTAGCACTCCAGCACAACATATCACAGTGCAGCGTAATATTTACCATACTGTGCCAAGCACAGGCTATGGTGATGCGATCCTTGTTAGACTGCAAGCTACTCGTAGATGCAGAATTTTGTGTTTTATATCATTCGGTTATCTTATGGAGATTCACTATGGATCAGGCTCCCTTTTTGACCAATCATTATTCATTAAAATGAGGTCACCGGTGGAGGAGTCTCTCTTGGGCCAAAATCACAGATGCGCGTGCAAAGGGTCATTGAATCCGTTTCCGCTGCTCTGTTGTTCACCTTATCCTAGTTTATGGATCTCTGCAGCCGTGAGTTTGGCTGTGATTCTGACTAGGTGGGGTCCGTCAGTCTGAGACAAAGGACCAGACAGTCCCTTTTTATACCTGTCTACTAGGTCACTGTAAATATAAATTTGTGTGCAATTGAATTAGGCTCTGTTCAGGTGGACTCCTGGTGAGCAAGCAGCTTCTGTTCTTTTATATTTACTTATTTAACAGATGCTGCTGTCCAAAGCAACGTGCAAGTGAGGAAGACTTGGGGTTAGGGTCAGGGCTAGCTAGTGTCCCTGTAACAGGTGGGGTTAAAAGCCTTGCTCAAAGGCCAAATCGTGATCCAATTGCTCTGCTGGCCACAGGATTCAAACCTACAGCCTTCCAGACACCGAGATTAAACTATCTACTGCTGGTCAAAACTTTGAGGAATATATAAGAATGCGGGAAATGTTTAGGTTGAACGTGGAATACAGAGTTAATCTTTCCCATGCAGCTGAATTTTCCTTTATGTTCTTATTTTGTCTTCCAAACCTGGCTACTTGTGAATAAATTCTTTGACAGTTGCTTCTTTGTTTAGCCCTTTGGGGAAATTATTTTGGCGGCTATAGCAGTTTATTTTACTTAGCATGCCGTGCCTTGTAGCAGAGCACAGACCGCGCACTGCTGTTCGGCAGAAATCACGGCGGCACACTTCGTTTAGTGTAGCGGAATGTCGGCTGTCTGAAATGTCTTCAAAGACTGTCTTGAGCAGTGGAATCTGGGGGAAAAGAACAGGTCTTATCTTCATCCTGGCCAAAGTTTCAAAGTAAAACAGGGAAAAGATACGAACAGTGGAAAGAATCGAGCAATTAATTGTCTTCTGAACTTGGCTTCTATCCTCAACACTCAGCCAAGAAAAGTCTATTACAGGAACAGGGCAATAATTAAGCCTGAACATCAACGACCGATAAAACATTCCTCATCCCTCCCACCCCACCTCTTCATCTATCTTTTGCATAACTCTAAATGGACTATAACAAAGCACTTAAACCGCATAAAATAAAATTCAAATCAGATCCCCACTCCAGACCACATTCATGACCCGAGCATGACTTATGTAAATGGGAACGGTGTATTCACAATCAGTCAAAGATAATAATATTAAAGCGTTTGAGTTGCGCATCAAAATCCATACAGGTGCCTTTGAAGGTCTACAGTTGAAGGCAACAGTATGCTATGATCTCATTGAATTTATATGGTTAGGGTTAGACTAAATATATCCCATAGGCAGGCAAGCACACAATGAAAATAACCCACGGGTCTTTGCCAAGAACAGAACAAACAAGAACATAAATAATTTTGCCTCATTCTCTGCTCCTATTTGAACCTTCCTGGATAATAGAATTCCTGACATTGTTCACTTTAAGCTCTGTTTACCATCTGCCATACTAGTACAACAAAGTAACATAAGCCTGACTGTCGATTCTCCAGTCTGAGAACCCTGACTTAAGCATCCCGTAAGCCTGACTTTACTAGGCTGTCAGTATGATTCACTAGTCTGTAAATCTGAATTTAACCGGCTATCAAAATGATTCACTAGTATGTTAGCCTGACTTTACTAGCCTATACGTCTGACTTTACTAGGCTGTCAGTATGATTCACTAGTCTGTTAGTCTGACTTTACCAGCCTGTAAGGCTGATGATTCTCCAGTCAGTCACAATTAGACTTTATCCTTACCCACTGAGTCTGATAAGGGAGTGACGCATCTCTGAGATAATGATACATAATGACACACAAATAAATAATTTTTCAACAATCAGAGACTTAAAATTTGAGAATTTCACAAATCTTCCTCAAATTTATCGTAACATACACAATGCTATGAACATTCTGATATGATTTTTCGGACCCATTAATTGTATTCAGGGAGTAATTTATGCTAAGAAATTTGTGTCGCTGTACACCTGTGACAGATTTTAAAAAATAGTCATATATACTTAAACAGTTGTCTCCATAATATATTCCCATAAACAATAAAGGTATGAAAATGTCAATAGCCACAAATGTCCATTATGCAGGAGTTCATAATTTGCCCCAAGAAACAGAAGCAGAACTGCTCATGACAGAAAAGAAATAGACTGACCCAGAAACAGTCTGCGATGCTCTGCAGTACTTGTGTTCTTTACACACATGAATGGTTATGGTTGTGGATCATTTGCTATCCTTCAGCTTGTTCTTCAATTAATCTGCATCTCCACTAAATGCCTTTAGAATGTATTACAAAGATAATTTGCCTAGCAACAGTCTATTGTATATCTGGAGAACCTGTGCATATGCTTAGCAACAGCCTAGAGCACATTTCATTAGCAATAGACCAGTCTATGTCTTTAGCAAAAAATGAACGCATGTGTTTAGTTACAGACCAGTGCATATGGCTTTAGCAACAGACCAGCACAAATCCTTAGCAACAGATGAGTGTAAATGCTTAGCAACAGACCAGCACATGTCTATGGGAAACACTTCAGTGCACACCCCTAGCAACAGACCAGTGCTATGGCAACAGACTAGAGAGGAACAGAAAAAAAAGAGTACCCTGTTTAGCAAAGGATTAAAAAAAAAAAAGATTTACATAAATGTGTCCATATTTGCATGATGGCTTGTCTGATAAGCAGTAAAAGCCGAACCCTAGATATTATAAGAGTAGAGTCCAATAAGTCATACTCGGGTTATATGACTCTCCAGTGTAAAGGGCACAGCGTGTAATTGTGCATGCGTGTGCATGTGTGTGCGTGTGTGTGCATGTGTGCGTGTGCCCTGTGATAGGTTGCCATTCAGGGTGTTTCCCTGCTTGGTACTGCCCAGGATATGCAAGAAGGGTCCCTGTGACAATGTACCGGATAAATGATCGAAAAAAAAGGAAGAATGGATGGAAATGTTCTCAGCATTTAGTCAAAGATGTAATAGCAGATCTTGGTTTAAAATGACACATAAATCAATTTGTGATTTGTGTCACGCAGAAATGAGGTTCTTTCTTCGGCAGCGCTGATAGGTAGCAGCGGCATGTTCCAGCACAACTTCAATTATATAAATGTAAAGTGGCGCAGCATCTGTATAACACCTGTACCTAAATAAACATCTATATTCAACTACATGAACAAAGACCTAACCCTGATCCCATACAATTGTGTGAAAATGTCGGTGGATTACATTATAACCATATTCCCAAAACCAAACACGTGCACCCATGAAAATATCAATTGGACTACACTACAATCACATCCGTAACCCTAACCCTAATTCACACTAATCAAAAGATACATACACTCATCTTACACAATATTTTTTCTATAGCTATCAAATATTACTGTTGTGACCATGCAGTTAAATGCTCTTGATGCAATGTATTCCTCTGTCTTGGGACCTTATTTTACAGAGTTCCGGTCTCCTAGCGCGTTATAGAAAGATGTGTATCATTTTTCATAACACAGTGCTTCTCCAGGCTGTGCTGCTGCTTCCTTATTGATTGTGTTCTCAGTCCTGTATAGACGATCATCCACATTTACCTGGGTTTACCTGAGTGGCACCATTTGCACCCAAATTCAAATAAGTACAATTCAGGAGATTCTAAAATTGTGTGTGAGTTTGCGAATATTCTGTGTTACCTATGCAAGGAATGTCCTACCTTACACATGGGATAGACTCAGGATCACCGTCACCCTAACTGGGTCAGATCTTATTAAAAATAGATGTACGGATGGAGTGAACATGGGAATGAAGGATTACTACACTAGTGACTGTTATTGGGAAAGCCATTCCTATTATACTGTTGTACTTCCCATTGACTGAGTGATGGAAATATATGGCTTCAGGTCAGAGAAGGGCAGACAAAGTCCAGACAGACCCTTAACGGGGGATGAGTCCTTAAATAGAATGAATATCACCAGTGTGAATATCACAATGACTCTGGAAGCTTTCTGGGCAATATTATAGCAAAGTAGACCCAAGTCTGGATCCCAGTGTAACTGATGGAGAAGACGGTATAAGAAAATGGCAGGAATTTGAGAACTGAATGCTGCAACCTCAGTCGACTTGTGTGTGTGTGTGACCATACGTATTATGCTGGTCTTCAACCCTCTAAATATTTAGTGCACAATTTATCCCCCAACCTAATTACCCTGCCCCCCCCCCCATTGCTAAATTCTAAGAGGTTCTAAGGGATGTCAGACTAATTACCTAGTTTTTCATTCTGGAGCTAAAGACAATGGACGTTTGCACTGAACCTCCGAAGGTGAAGATCTGTATGTAGGTCTATAGCATCCTGCGTTGGGGACTTAGGTGACCTCACTGGTTTGCAACAATAATCCCAGCGGACTAATGCTTTCATAGTCATTTATGAGAAAACATGTTTTATTTTTTTCTGAGCTATTTCACTGCATTCAGTCTATTTTTATTTATAGATTTTGTTTTCCTTCATGCCCCCCCAGGCCCAATTTTCCCTCCCTCTGCTCTACCCTGTAAAGGGGGCCAGATTGACAGTGATAAAGTTTTGGCTGCATTACGCCTGCTTTCAGTGTCACATGGTATTGTTCAGCTTTGTCATATACATGTTAATTCTACATAATAGCACATTAGATCCACTCCAATTGCATCTTTATACTTTGTGTTTATCGTAAGTAAAAAAAAAATCCTCAGATATAATTCTCTCTTAATCAAAAGGCACATCATATCATTAACATGTTTTTTTATTTTTCAATGTGGGAAAAATGTGTAAAATACACAAAACCCTTCCCATCGCATCCAACTCTTAAAATCTAACTCACCAAAAAAATTGAGCACCATCTGTACAGTAAATAGTGCTTTTTCCCCCGCTCTTTGACCTAACAGCCAATTAGTATGGTAACAGCAGATATCAATAAGCACTATGCTGCTTATGTGAGACTTTTTTTAAGCTCTCCGTGGGAAAGTCTACTTGGCTCATAGACAGAACCATGTGACAAACAGAAGTAGGGTAAATGGATCCAGACTATATTATGAATGTTTCCCTTTTTCAGGCTGCCTGAGGGTTGAGCAGTACAGTGAAAATTAAAAGGGCCAAAGCAGAAATTATCTTGGGTGGGCAAACCAGCAAAGACAGCAAAACAGTGATTGATTGATGGAACTAAGATACTCTGCTTCCCATCAAGGTTTTTTTAAGCATAGGAAAAAGTAAGCATTCATATATATACACACACTACAGGAAAACAAGGGTCAGATGTGTTAAATGCCTTAAGGTCAGCTGGCTCACACTCATAGACCTTGTGAATGGACAACAATCCCCACCCCCGCCTCCCACGCACATGCTCCAATCCATAACTATAATAAAAATCCTTTTAAAAATAAACCATAATAAACCAAAAATAAATCACTCCTCACTGCACTGTCCACTCCTCCCTGCACTGTTCTGATCAAATAACAAGGTGTATCACCTTCCATTATTCAATCTTGAACAAAAACTGCTTTTTTTTTTTTAAAACGAAAGCCTCCAATCTAGTAATTTTTATGTATTTTTAAAAAATTATTTTAGGTATTGAAAACAGTTGACTTGCATTACCTGTAAATTCAAAACTTAAATGGGCTTCCGCTTTAACTCTTTCACAGTATCTTCTGGAGTGGGTTGGAAAAGGCTTGCAATCTGGGCTGGGTTTTTCGACAGGTGTGGTGTCCTCAGCTTTGTAGACAAACTGACTGCTGGGTGACGGCATAAATTTGCCACTGTGTCCTACTTGGCCACATTCACTGGTTCATTTGGTGAGGGAGAATAAACGCGACTTGGCTCACTTGCACGATGCCATGTGATTTACGAAATTTTAAATACACTGAAATGTGAATCAACCTGGCTGGAATGTGAATTAAAGGGGCGACTGTCGGCTTCCTGATACTCCTGGGGATGGAGGTAGGGACGGGAAGGAGAACGTGGTAGATAGTAGCCAGGTGGATCTGTGGATAGTGATCCTGGGCCCTGGGCCTTATGTAGTATCTTCTGGGTACTTAGGGTCCAACCCTCAGTCCAGAATCATTTGAGCTGATCAAATGGGGTCTCTACATTATCCAAACAGTGAGTGCGTATCCTGCAATGCAAAGTCATCCCGCTGCTTCATTTCCTGCGCTTTCTGGGACAGACTCCTGGCGACTCTCTTCTCCAAAAGCAATTATGGAAGATCGATGTAAATTTGACACAGAAGTGGAACTATCAAAATGCTGTGCGGGAGTTTGCTCAAAATAACAATAGAAGAGGAGAAATTGCGTACTGATGAAGTTACAAATTCATCAGATTAGGCTAGATTCTTCTGCACATGCTAAAAATGTATATATGCACACACACGTGAGAAACTATAAGGCTCGCACTGAAAAGACACTTGTATTTACCATCAACACTTCTCAAACAGAGACACTTCTGTCTTTCATCGATCTGGCTACTTATTCCTAGATGCCACGTACAAGGGTCTTACTAGCATGAGCATAAACATAATTTTCGCTTAGCCCTGTGCTATACCTCTAGCGTGTCTACTGCCCTACAATATTAGCACAGGTGGTAGGCATTTTGAACAAGGAAACTCATAGGAAACTTAGGAAATTCCCTCCTACCTGTTTATGGTTGTACTTTGTGGGGTTTGTTTTGTAGCTGTAATCTGAATACTGGTCAGAACCGGTTGAGTTGTCATCTCCCGCTCCCACAAATGAGTTTGCCACTGGGAGATCCTGCACCACCTGGTGTTTGTTAGACGCTGAGGGGGACTGGGGCTGGAGCTGGATCGAGGGGAGGGGAGAGTTGGATCGGTAGTGGCGGCCCAGGTCTGGGCTTCCCGGAGAGTAGTTCAGAGGCAGGTGGATCCTGGGGCTGTCATTGATCCTGTCATGACTGAAATTTAGACTCTTTTGAAGACTGGCCTGCTCCACTTCTTCATCTTCTTCTAAAGGTTTGGCCGGCTTGGGAGCTCTACCTTTCTTCCACTTTTTGCCTTTGCCGCTCTTGGGGCCCTGCTTAGGAGCATATAGGTCCTTCGTCTCCTTCTTACCGGCCTGGTAGCCACTCTTAGTCTCCTTCTGCAGTTTATGCTGGATGACCACCACCACTATGATCACGACGACGACGCCGGCGATGCCTGCTATGCTGCCATACAGAATGTTGCTGTGCTGGGAAGCGTGGCTGTACTCTGGGTCTCCGGCAATGTCAAGGTCAAGGGGAGTGTTAAGGCTGTGTCCTACTAGTGACTCTAGGAAGGTGATGTTGTTGAGGGTCTCATTTACATATATGTGCACCAGGGACACGGCATGCCGCGGGGGTTTGCCTTTATCACTGACCTTCACCACCAACCGATGAAGCCCACTGTGCCTGGGTGCGAGCTCCCTAGCAAGGGTTATCTCTCCATCAGTTGGGGAGATGCGGAAAAGATTATGGGGGTTCCCCCCAGAAATACTAAAAACCAGCTCCGCATTGGGCCCAGCATCTATGTCTTCGGCCTCTACTTTTTCCACTCTGCTTTCCGGACTGGTTGATGGGGAAAGGCATTTGTAGGAAGCGTTTGATGGTTTAGTGACATAGGGAGCATTGTCATTTTCATCGAGGACATTAATAGTAACACCGACGTAGGATGATCTTGGTGGGTCCCCATTGTCCACTGCTTTCAGGCGGAAAGTATATGTGCTCTCTTTTTCTCGATCGAGTGACATGCTGGAGAGAATCGTGCCAGTACCATTTTGGATGACAAATTTCCCATTGTCTGGTTCTACAGACAGGTGTACCTGTGCATTCAGTCCTGTGTCTGCATCAATGACTGTCACCATGCCAACGGGACTGAGTTTAGGCATGTTCTCCAGAACTGAGAAGCTGTAGCCACTCAGCATGAACTTGGGGTCATTGTCATTCCGGTCCAGCACCCTGACCACAACCACAGCTGTTCCACGGTGGCTGGGGATACCTTTGTCAGCAGCAGTCACATGAAATTCATAGCGATCTCTGTGTTCTCGGTCCAGCTGACTTCGCGCCCGTACTTCACCAGTGACAGGGTTAATCTCAAAAAGTCCTTTTGTAGAAGAGTCTGAGATGATGCTGTAGATGAGCTCTGAATTTGTGCCGCTGTCGGCGTCTGTGGCCACCACATCCAGAACCTTGTCCCCTAACTGGTTCTCTTCTGCAAAATCAACCTCCAATAGGGCAGGAGAAAAGATAGGGGAATTATCGTTGACATCTTGGACCTGAACTTTCAGAGAGTTTGTGCTAGAGAGAGCTGGGTTGCCCGAGTCGACAGCCACAACCTCAACTTCATAGTCTTTGACTCTCTCATAGTCTAGAGGGGTTGTTGTCTGCAGAAAGTACTTCCTCTTGTTGTCGTTGGGGGAGTCGCTAGCTGGTCTCAGCTGGAACGGAACATCTCCAGCCACCACACAGGTGACTACTGCATTCTCTCCCTCATCTCTGTCTGATACCTGGACTAATGCCACTGCCGTCCCAATTGGCATGTCCTCTGAAATGTTCGCTATCCCATCCTGATGGGTTACCAACCCAATCCCACGTATCTCAACCATAGGAGCATTGTCATTCTGGTCCTTCACATTGATTGAAACGTAGACCTTGGAACTTTTAGGGGTCGATCCTTTGTCCCGCGCAACCACGTAAAACTTTAAACCACTAACTTCTTCCCGGTCCACAAGTCCTTTAACATAGATCATACCAGTAGAGTGGTCAATTCTCAGCAGCTTCTGAACTGGATCTGTAACCTGATGCAAAGTGTACTCAATCTCCCCATTGAGCCCAATATCAGAGTCAGTGGCTTTTACCTGTAAGCAAAAAGACCAGGGAAAATGTTAAATGTCACTGAACAGTCCAGCAACTGCTTCAGCTGCGAAAATTCATTATTTAAGGAAGAGCAGCTTTACAGTAAAAGCATGTCATGAGGCATGTAATTCATAAAGAGGTCTGACAGCAGTATTACTGAACTGAAACATTAATGTCAGGCATATCCTAGACCGACGTAAATGATATGGTACAAACAATTATGTTGAATAAAGTTATTCAAAACCTATACTGGTTCTTTGATATCACAGCCTTATAAAAGAGTAAATATGATGACAACTTACATTAGTACAGTGTTTATGATAGATCTAGATCAATGATATTACTCTGCAAGTGACTGAGTGACCAGGATGTGGGTATTACCTGCAGCACAGATTGTCCCATGGGGCTGTTTTCAAACAGGTCTGCTTCATACATTGATTTCTCAAACCTGGGAGTGTTATCGTTGGCATCGGTGACAATCACTCGCAACAAGGCACTGCTGTAACGCGGAGGAATCCCACCATCCACCACTTTGATGCTGAGGTCGTACGAGTCTTTCTGCTCGCGGTCGAGGGTACCCAACACTATCAGCTGTGGGAGCTTCTCTCCTCGGTCCTCAGCTACCTGCAGGCTGAAGATGGCAGCCGCGTCCGGTCCTGCAGTCAGGGCATAATCTACCACCCCGTTCCGCCCTGAGTCCCTATCGTTAGCTAGAGGGATGGAAAAAAGGGTCCCCTGATGTGTGCTCTCTGGAACGTAGAGGGTAAGGATGGGCGATGGGAATTGTGGAGTGTTGTCATTAATGTCTTGGACCTCAATCCGCCCCTCAATCAAACGGGGGCTGAGATTTTGATTTAAATCGGTAATGGACACCTCAAACTCCAGAAAGCATGGATCTCCCCTGTGCGAATTTCGGCAGTCTTTCAGGTTCTCCCGGTCGATGGGAACCTCCGTGGTAAAGATGTCCCCTGTTTTACCATCCACTCGCAGGTAAGGGGTGCCTATTTCCAGCTTGTACAAGTGACCGGAGTCAGGGAGTCCCTGGTCAGCAGCCAGGCTGCCAATCAGAGTGTTTGGCGGTTGCTCCTCCAGTGCCCGGTAGAGAACGCCCCCTGCTGCCCTGCGATGGATGGTCAGCAGCAGGACGCAGAGCAGGGCTCCCCTGGGCAGGCCCATCACTCACTGACCAGACGCACTGCTGTGAGTAAAGGGAGAGGACGGGGAAACCAACTTAACAGCAACAAACACAATGCAAGCTTCAGGGTAATGCTTTGCCACTGTAATAATCTTTCATACACCACTGGAATCCCTTCATTACGTAAAACACAAAATCACATGATTATCTCGATTTAACAAAGAAAAAGAAAAAAAAAATCACACACCGAATTCAGAAAACACTCACATTTTCAGCAATTGCAAATCTAAACCTTTCCACACCAACAAAACAATGACAAATCAACAGAAACAGACTTTATCTGCACTCAATAAAAGCAATGTATGAAATATTTAATGATGTAGTCAGGGGATATAAAATTGTAGTAACCACATTAGTCATATTAATCTAAATGTAAAGAGTGTGAAGCTGATTTATATAAAGTATAAGCTTCCATTGGCAACCAACAGTGATTGAAGGTATCACAACCGCACTAGTGCAGCCATTTTCTATGTTAAAAGTGATTATTTGTATATTCAAAAAAGCTGTTCCCTGTTTTAGGCCAATATATTGCAGATCTGTGTGCAGCATTATATGTCATGTGAATTAACACAGAATGAAATCTCCATGCATTAATGAAGACCCAAACGACACACACACACACACACACACACACACACACACACACACACACACACACACACGCCAAACAAGTATACAAGATTATATTAGTAGCAAATAGCCACTTGGGAGCAGGAAATAATATCTGCAGAATTTCAGAAAGCGCATTATATACATTGACTCTGAACTCATTGTGAGAAGAGTTCTGTATACAGTCTGAGCTCACACTGAGAAAACTTTATAAACAGGCAGTCTGAGCTCATTGAAGTCCTCAAGATAGGATTAAAGAAATGAGTGACAGATAACAGCTGGGTTATACTGAGTGACTAACAGCAGGATTAGGAATGACTATCAACAGCTAAAAGCTGTTAATGATCGGTTTTTAATTAATGTATAGGTTTTGTGTTATTGCAAGCAATTGGCATCGCGGAGAGTCATCACGTGACTTTGGTCCAGTCACGTCAGCTTCCTGCAATCATATGGTCCTGCTTTAAAACAGGTGCACTGGAATCTATCGATCAAACAATCTCATCAATTACCGCTGGTGTTTGATTATTACATCATAGTACTACACATACATTCTATTGTCTTGCAGAGTGGCAACAGTTCAATCAGACCAATTTTCACCACATTCATTAAAAAGTACTGCTTCAAGAGACCCCAGCATTGTACTCTGTGATTTAAAATGCACCTGTAGAAACCAGTTCAGCTATTTAATTAGCATCGTATAGATTAAGATAGCGCTTTTACATTTAGCACATCGATGTGCTGTCATTATAGCGTAATCTGTTTGTAAATATTTTACAACCGAGATTGCAATTGTTTGCAAAACCCATACTGCATAAAATCGGGTTCAGTAACTATGTAATGGTCTCCTCCGGGAAACTCGCTATGGGGTTGCAGCGTGATAGCTGCTGCCAGACGGAACTGCACTTAATGTGATAAGTGGATACAGAACTGCAACCAATACCTGGATGCGCTGCTCTAGACGGATCGATAATGGTGTGAAAGCAAGACATTTCACATCTGGCAAAATTATAAAAATTCAAATGTAAGGCAACATTGCACCATAAACGCTTCACCAGTTGAAGTGCGACACGAGATGGTAATGAGTTATTTAGTTAGTGTGTTGTTTTACTGTAGCCTACTGCCTGTTGTCATTAAATTTAGAAACATAAATATAACACGTAGTGGACAGTAACAAAACTGCATATCATGGGTAATAGATTAAGACATGCACAACTTTCACTACATTTAACGAAAACAAAAACATAAAAAACCAATTTAAATGTAAAAGACGAAATCTGAACCGAGTAACAGCTGCGCACACAGTAATTACTTATTACGCTTATAGAATTAATATACCTCCGATGAACAGAACTCCTCTTGAAATCGCCAGTTTTGATTCTGTGATGACGGTGGATGCGACTCCCTTTCGCTTCTAAATATTCTTACTTTATTCCAAAAGTCTCACGATTATTTAGAGAAAAAGATGAAAAGACACAATCCTTTGACTGAAAATCCATACAAAACCATGGGGGCTCCACGTTAATTCATATAGTTAGCGAAACTATCAGTAATTATATAGGTGTGCGTTTTTTTTCTTGATTACTTTTGGGACCCACGGAGCCACCTACCATGGACCGCTATCACTGTTCGCCGCTTTGCATCTGTGTAAAGGAACGATACTGCGCCGCCGTTAAAACGCACCGCGCTAAAAGGTTCCAAGCGTTACAGAAGAAACCCGCAGGCTCGCCGGGCTCAGTTCATCAGCCCCACAAGCAGACAGCTCCATCTGCATATACTCATCCTTCGTTCCTTCCGCTGTTCAGCGGCGTCTCGCCACCGCTCGCACAGAGGCCAGCTTAGCGCCGCTGTACAGCGCAAGTGGGTGAGAAAGCTGCCTCTGCTCGGCGCTGCCTCTCTCCCAGCCCCTCCTCAATTGCACGCAGTGGGGAAGGAGGTGGAGCGGGACGCGCGGAGCCGCTGCGGATTCCCCGCCATTTACCCTGTTATTTTAAGGGTTACAACACATGAACACTTGTCATTAAATGTCTTTTTCTGTCCCCCCTGTCAGTTGTATGGAATGCATGGTACTGTGCCATATATACAGATATGAATACAAATATGAAATTGTAATTGCATACATTAGTGTTTCATTTTTTGTTTGATTACTTCTTTTTTAAGGATCTCTTTCATTCATAAGTTGGACAACTGAAAACTCATATTCTGCGCAGCGTGCCTTGCAAACACATGATCAAACCAGAAGTTACAGTATACTGCATGACCGACAGCAAGTGTAGCCTGTTAAAAGAATATAAGTTTAATATCGATTTTTGTTTTACTCTTCTGAACCCAGTTGTTCATATTTGAGCATGTTTAAATGAGTACGAATTCTTCACGATTTGCACAGGGACTTTAAGCAAATTCCGAGAAAGACTTCGGTGTTGCAAGGGACGTATGCAAGGTTCCCGACTATGTGCTCAAGTTTATGAAATTTTTATTTCCTCTGCAACGCTTCAGTACTCAGTTTGTCTGTCAAATTTTGAATTCCTCTCCTACGTTTACCAGATTGTCTTCAGCTACGATCGTCTTTTGTTATGCGTCACAATTAAGGCACCGTAACGAATTTTTAAAAATGATAATATGGGTGGGTGGATTTAATTACATATAAGAAGTAGCATGTCTCACGCTGTCAGCTTCATCGTGTCGTGCGTTTCCGGTTATGTGAACATGAGCTTATTTACAGCTAGGCTGTAGGGGTATCTGTTATGTTTGGTAAGTAGTTGCTATTAAAGCCCTCTCTTCCAAACCCCATTTAGAGGTGTTGGGTTGGGTTGAGTTGGGTTGGGGGGGGGGGGGGATCTCCAGGGCTGGAGGCTCTAAATTTTGCATCCACCCTGCAGCATGTGCCATGTGATGGACTGGCAGCCCTGGCCATGTGCCTTCTGCTGCCTGGGACAGACTCCAAGGCTGCCCATGAGCCTGACCAGGATAGGGTACATGGCTACAGGGTCGCGCTGCTCTCAGAAGAACATAGCTACAGGTGCCAGTATCGCACAGTGCACAGTACTACTCAGCTACAAGTGCCAGTATCACACAGTGCACAGTACTACTCAGCTGCAAGTGCCAGTATCACACAGTGCACAGTACTACTCAGCTACAGGTGTCAGCCCCTCCCAGTGCACACACTCATGCACGTGTACATATATCTCTATGGGGACTGCTCACACACATGCACACACACACACACACACACACACACACACACACACACACACATATATATATACCTTTTAATGCTTATCCTGTCTTGTACAGATTTAAGATGAATAGATGAATTTGCATGGTTTTTTCATCCTTATTCTATAGCATGAGATTCTCATTAACTTTAATTTTCATTTCTATTCAATGGAAATTAAGCTGAAGGGTAGCAGAGGACCTTTCTGCAAAAATGGGGGAAAAGGGAAAGAAAACAAACAGCATAAATCACTCCTGCAATATTTTCAGAGCTTTTTTAAAGAATAGTTTAGTGAAGAGCTCAATATTTTTTATACATCTCTCACTTCCCTGGATTTTAGGTACAGTAAATGCTAAACATTTTCAGGAGCTTGTGGGCAACTCTGCTGGAAATATTTTACAAACAAATTTAACTGATCACAACATTCGGAAATCGGTTTCTAAACTCCAGTATATCTCGGAGAGAAAAAAAACAAAACACTTCCTATTAGTTTAGAGGGAGATGTTCATTCACCTATCAGATCAGAGTGTGAAAACAGACACAACAGCATGAGTCGCAGAAGTAACCCTCCTCTATTAATGTCACATTAATCTCAAGATGGCTAACATCTTAACCTTCTATTGTTACTCTGGCCACATTTCCTGCGGAAGTGTATATTTTGTCCAGTGTGTTATGATTACTAAAGTTATCTATGTCTGAATGTTTGTTTATGCTTGTTTTGGCTTATCTATGCTTAATGATATCTGTCTGGTGGCTGAGAAATGTTTTTTCCACTAATTTTGACTTTATAGTGCCTTATCTGTTGTTTTGTCTGTCTGTGATGCTGTTGCTAAATGTTTGCTAAGTATTTTAGCACCATTCTGTTAAGAAGGGTCCTTTTTAAAAAAATTGTATGACATTCAGTTGAATTGGTCATTTTTCCATTCTCAATCTATTCCTTATGCTGTCCTGTCATTATTATTTACTTCTGTGTCACACAGCAGCCAGAAGCTACTCCTTCCTGTTGCCTGTAGACCGCAGTAGGAATGATTCACCGCCGAGAGCCGTTCCTCACCATTGCAGATAGTCCACTGCAGGACCGACTCCTGGCCCAGATCTTCTCTGCGAATAGATATCTTACACAGACAAAGTCCAAAAATCTGATCACATGACTTCCATGCATCTAGTATGCCAAACAAATCTATGCAAGATTAAATTAATAAAAAAGCATTTTTCAAAAGCTGCTAATTACAAAATAACAGGAATTATGTTAGTATTAGGCAAATTAATGATTAGTATGAACAGTTATAATGCTATAATCTCTTGCATCATAAAATTGTCATGACATGAAAATGTTTAATTTCACAAAAATATTATTGAAAGATTTCAAATACTAGCGTCCCATTCAAGGCTTTCACACTGCTTATCTCGTAATGTTGTCAGGATGGGCATCCTGAGACCTCGTGGATGGATGGATGGATGGAGGGATGGATGGATACGTGATTTAAAATGGAAAAAGTATTTGAATTAGTCTGTTTAGTAATTAGTTTAATTGTATTAGATGCTAATGGAATTATTTCCTTCATTGTATTTGTGTATATGCTGCATTGAAATAAGATTAGTCTTTGTAGTAGGCGCAGATTAAGAGGCTAACATTTTCAGCATGCAGACCTGCTGCATTTTGTGCAAGTTTCCAAAGGATTATTACAATTACATTTGTCAGCCTGGCATATGCTGCATTTGTTACTGAATCTTGATACGGTGCCTGATGGCACTGCTTCAGATAGAATAAGTAAACCAACATTTACCTGCCAAGATTCAGAATGTTATAATATACACGCACTGGCCCTTAAGTGATGCTGCCCTCACAGACTGCTGGCCTGCTGGCTGGTCTGCGATGTCTGATGTAGATATTGCAGAACTCTCTGCTTTTCGGGTCTCATATATTCTCCCACTTGTTCCAAATTTTGCATGGAATAGCGGCGCATTGCTCTTGGGATTGCAGTCGCATACTGCGTAAGTACTGATATCGTGCTGGGGTATTTGTCTATGGTGTTAGTACAGCCAACATGTTGCATTATTCCTGTGGTGCGATAGTACAGTGTGGAAAAACTTTCTTGATGGGATGGAAAGATTTATTTGCACCCTTGGGGTATATCGAGCAACATACCAGATTACTGGTTTGGTCTGTAAAGGAAAAACAACAACAACAAAACAACACTATCAAAAGCTGAATCATTGCTCTAAGTCTCTTTGTCACACACAAGGCAAAACTACCGTCTACAATTATGAAATGAATCCTGGCTTGTATTGGGGCTTTTTTTTTCTGACATCATACCATGAAATGTCTATGCCAGGGGTAGCCAATCTTATCCACAAAGGGCCGGTGTTGATGTCGGTTTTCACTGCAACTTCCTAATTTGATTAATAAATAGAGGACTGATTGGCTGAAAGTGTCCTCACACCTGGGTTTGAACAGCCAACCTACAGGTTATCCCAAAAACCTGCACACACACCAGCCCTTTGTGGATAAGATTGGCTACCTTTGATCTATGACTTCCTTCTGTCTTACATATAGTCATAATACCCAAAGTATTTGGCCACTTTGACAATACAGCCACTGTGTTGTAGTGTTTATGTACTGTGATAGTACAGCCATTGTATTGTATTTAAAATGATTACCATAAAGGATTCACTGCTCGTGACTCCCTGTGGTACTAATTTTCTGTATATCACAGTTTAGGCAGGGTGGACTTTGGGTTTGTTTGAGTCACCTGCCTACTGGGAAATTTGGAGCTATAGCTATGTAAAATTACACTGCTTAGTGTAGAAACAACACTAAGGGAAGTGTAGGGGGTACAGTGTAACACTACATTAATAAGGGGAGTGAAGGAGGTGTGAGCATGCTCAGTTGCACTGGAAGGAAAAAGGATGAAGACAAATGGGTGAGCGATCTGAAACAAACCAATCAGAAACTTGTTTTGAGCAGAGAAGCTGGATGGATTGGATTGGGCATTTCTTTGTTGTGCAATATCTTTTAACCGAGATGCTGCAGCCATCGTCCATTTGTCTTCCTGAAAAATGTCTTGTCGAGACAGCTATGCCCGTGAATTTCGTATTATTGTCATTTCCATCCTTTTCCTAACACCCCCCCCCCCCATTATGACACACCACAGCTTTTTATTTTATTCTCTTCTTCTGTTTTAGGTCACTTTTATTCTTTTATTTATCAAGGAGAAAAAAAAATAACGCTTGATTAGAGCAGGACGAAGGGAGCTCAGTGAAGTGTGGCTTTCCAGTGAGAAATTTGAAACAGATGGAGTAAAACAGAGGAGATGCGTGAGCTTGTGGATCTTGCATTAAGACACACGAAATTCATCTGGTTGGAAGGATCCACTTAATGTCTTCTGAGGAACGGAGTCAGACAGGCCGCGGTGAAGGGAGGCTGGCGGTCCCACCCCCCGGAGGCCCGCTAAGGCGTCTCACACTATCACGTCACCTGCTCAGCTGCCTGTAGGGTTACACGTGTGTTTGAAGACATGCTGCCTCTGAAATCCCCTTATTTCCAGCGTAGTTCCTTTTCTTCCAAGATTTCCTGCTTCGTATCTACCTGTGAAAGTAATTGTCAATAGGACCATGGAAAAAAAACACAATAAAACAAAATCGTCCCCCAGTTCCCCTATAAAATTTCACAGGTAGCCGCTATAAAAAGATAAAATTTTATTTTCTGGCCGTTCATGTCTGAAGGTGGGGGCAGAAGGTATCAGGCACTGGAATTCAGGATTCTCCTTTACATTTACGTCCTGATTGGGTGACTCAAGGCTCTCTAAATGGCGTTGGACTGATTATCTTGGGCAGGCCAAGCACTGTTACTGTGCCATTTTTCTGCTCAGTCAGAACAGTTTAAGTCTTTTAAATTGAACCCAAAGCTCATCCTTAACATTCTTGCACTGAACAGCCCAGTTACATATAATCTCTGCATTTATTCACATTGCTGTCTATATATCGCTGTGTTTAACTTACACCAGTCTAACTAATATCGTCTGTTTTGCAGTGTTTACCCTGATGCATGCACTGTACAGTGTTTCTTCAGGAGTTGCTCAGTAAAATCCTGTTTCAATCCCTTAACTCTCTGTTATGCTTCACATAGGAATTAATGCAGCAATGGATTTTCACTAGATAGGAGCAAACAACAGCAATGCTACAAATGTGGATCTGGGTGCAGGAACTGTTTTTAAAGTTAAATGTGTTTTCGACGCATCCTACTACAGCGTTAACATGACATATCAAGAAGGTTTTTTTTTTTTTTCCTTCTGATATTTCATGGTGACTGTCATGCAAACCGCTTACCGCTGATGCCTGCCTAATGTTACCATGGCTACACAACAAGCCCCGCTCCTCCTGGACTGCTGATACTTATATCAGAGCACAGAGCCGCTGAGAGCAACCTATAACCAAGATGTCTTTAAAAACGGTGTCGATCCAGAGAGCAGACGACAAATGGAAAAATGAAAGCATCTAAGACCAGTGTTCTGCTGGTTAAATACAATGTTTGCAGCCAGAGAAACCTCCGCCGTAATGGTGTGGTGGACTGAAGTGCAGTGCGTCAGTGATTTCAGTAAAAGCATGTTTCTAACTGTATCAGAAATCTTAGACTTAGATTAATGCAATCCATCATGTACTGGTACAGTGCGCAAACACCTGCAGATGGTCAATATACCAAAATAGATCGCACCACATGTAGACTGGGCATAGGGCTGCATTATGTCACTATTCGCCACGATTCTTCAGGAATTCCTGAGGATTTTGCCATAGTTTCCCTTTCGTTCCCTGTACCAATTGCTTAGCCTTCGCTCACCATCATCTCGTGTTTCTAACCCCAGCTTTCTCCTTTAAGACAGGCTCTAGGTAAGGCGTTTCTTCACACCAGACTGCAAAGAAATTAACCTACAATGAAACAGAAGTGATTGATTGGATTAATCTCAGCCTGCAGAGTAGAAGCCTGTGATGGGACGTTTGCAGTGCTCCAGGGAAGGAGCTCACTGATGTGTGAGGCCTGAGAACAATCGGAGGGCGGATCTCAGCTGCCGCGCGACTCCACCCTTAAGCTTAGCCTGCCTCTGATGCCGCATGCTACTCCCATACTGTCACTGCGAATGCTAACTCATAACGTGCAGTATTCACGGCTGTTTCTACATGCAACCACACCACTTCCAACCATAGGCACACGTGCATACTGCACAAGACGTAAAACCCTCCTTTTTTATCCATAAACTTTTCCACGCACAGATGATGGCCCTCGAGTACAGATGCTTGCACTCTTTGCTGGCATTATGTCACAAACATCATTTAAATTGTCTTGATGAGGAAAATTACGCTTTGCTAAATGTGCAGGAATGACATGAACTTCATTCTGCAAAAATGAGTAGGAAAAAGACTATCTATCTATTATCTATCTATCTATCTATCTATCTATCTATCTATCTATCTATCTATCGATCTATGCAGCACCATCATCATCATCATGATTTTACTTGCCAAATTTGCATTACTGAAGCGCTTTGCCATTTTATAAAAGTATTACATTTACATGGACGATTGATGCAGTAAATAGATAATGACACACCTACCTACATTTCCTTCTGGATTAATAAAGTACCTCTATCTATCTACCTCAGAATAAGCATTTCTGTAGTCTCTGCCCCTGATGCTGTGTAACACAGGTCTTTCCTCTTTGATGAGGTTGGGTCATGTTATCTGAAATTGCTTAGAGGTTTCAGCACATCTATAGATGATCATTACCATTGTAAAAAGTTATCCTATATCTTTATCCTATCTAAGGGTAAAGGGGGCTGTTCTGCTGTCTGAAATATGCACACATCCACATGATCTCTCTTCTTTCTTCTGTCTGTTTGTCTGACTAGCATACTAACCAGTCTATGCTATACTGTCAGAAAAAAAAGAGTACCAATTTGTACCGCACTTGTCACTGGGGTTGTACCCTCAAGGGTCTGCCAATTGTATCCTAGCTGTACCTTTTAGTCTAACTGAAGGTACAGAAATGAACTCTGAGGCACCCCCAAGGTACAAACAACATATTGTACCCGCAATGGTACAAAAATGTTCCTCATAATCCATTAATGTACCATAAAAGATACATTTACCTACAGCTAGGGTGCAATTTAGCAGACCCTTGAGCAGTGGTTTCAATGAACTATTAGAAGTGTGATTTTTTTGTGTGTCTAAAGTGTACAACCCCATTCTGCCCTCAGAAATACTACATCTGGCGTTGAGTACTAAGCAATATATGCTATTAGTGGTTTTATTGAACTATTGCAAGTGAGATTTTTTTTTTGCTTATAGAGCACAGTTCACCCTTAGAAATACTATGCCTGACTCCAAGGTCTAAACTATCCATGTTATCAATGCTTTCATTGAACTATTAGGAGAGTGATGTTTTGCCTATAGAGCACACTTCCCCACTCCACCCTCAGAAATCCTACGTCTGGCTTTGAGTACTAAGCAATCTATGCTATCAATGGTTTCATTGAACTATTGGGAGTGTGATTTTTTGCCTATAGAGTGCATTTCCCCATTTGCCCTTAGAAATACTGCATCTGGCTTTTCCTTGTCTCTCTTTGAGCATCACATGAAATTTAGTTTCGTCACTCTCTCGGAAACAACATCTGACTTCATTTGTTCATGCTCTCTTAAGCTAACATATAGTTTGTTTAGCTCATTCACTCTCTCAGAAACATCGCATCCGGATTAGGTTGTTCACTGTCTCTGAAACGCTACACCCGGCTTTGTTTGTTCACTATCTTTGAAACAATTCCTCTGGCTTAGCTTATTCATGCTCTTTGAAACACTGCATTTGACTTACCCTGTTCATTCTTTCTGAAATACTCGGCTTTGACTCCCCACCTTATTTGTGACACACAGCGCAGTTTGAGCTCTCCACTGCTTTTCTACTATGCTGTATGACCCTAGTTTGCAGCCCTTTGGGTATCTGGTTAAACTGACCTGTGCAGAAGTAACCCTCTTTGCAGGGCATACTGTCACAGTCAACAGTTTTCACATTCTGACAAATTGTCTAATCTAACATAAAAGCAATGTAAAGCATAGCCAGTGCTACTACTTTTGATATATTACCTAAATTCTCCATTGTAACTTAAAGCCAGGTTGGGGAAAAGACATTCGAAAGAGGCAAGACTGAGAGAGAAAAAAGCATAGATAAGAAACAAAATGACAAATAAGTGCAGCTTACAGGTTAATGTTCAATGACCTGCTTTGGTTTCCGAATAGCTCCTAAATAACAAGGTGTGCTTTTGCAGGGTGACAGGTAATGCAACTGATTGATATATTAAATACATGTAAAATAATAAAAATCAATCACATAATAATAATAATAATAATAATAACAACAACAATGACAACAACAACAAAGGCAAGAACCAAAAATTAAGTTGAATAACCGCCATAAAAAAAATGAATCGCATACTGACATACTTATAAAATTTCAATTAATACCTCCATGTTAGAAGCAGAATGGTGATTTGCAATTAAAATTATTTTTAGACTACCAACCATTGAACTTATGTTCTGAGATTGCAATAGCAAGCAGTCGTTTCTCTGGTTACCATGGCGAGCAGGCAGCGGTTACCATGGCAAGTAGGCAGCAGTTGCCATGGTAAGAAGGCAGGGAGCAGCCAGCAGAGAGATGCAGTACCCTACAGAGCAGACCAATGCACAGGCCAGGAAGTGAGACATGCTCGCTGTGCTGAAAAACAAAGCAGAGAGTAGGACTACCTGCACACACCGGGGTCAGGAAGATTAAAATAACCTCCCACTCCGAGCCACCTGCTAGCACGAGGCTCTGTTAAAAAGAGTGTGAGCATAGCCCTGAGGCTAGATGGTGAGTGCTCAAGGGGCACTCAGTGGGCTGGTGGATCCTGTCACCACCTGCCATTTGCTTGATCCTGTTACTCTGCCTCTCAGAGTGTGGCAACAGGATGGTTCCCCATATTATTTACCATTGGTGCTGTGGGTGAGCCAGTGAGCCATACTGAGCTCCATACTATGGACAATACTGACACACTGGCGCTGGTAAGGAGAAATCCATTTTAGGGGCTATACTTACACACTGAATTTGGTAAGGAGAGCTCCATTTTATGGGCCATACTCACACTGGAACTGGAAAGGAGAGCTCCAGTTTGTGGGCTATACCTATACACACTGAAGCTAGTAAGTTGAACTCCAACTTGTGGGCTATACTTAAACACTGAACCTGATAAGGAGAGCTCTACTTTGTGGGCTATACCTACACACTGGAGCTAGTAAGAAAAGCTTCATTTTGTGGGCCATACTTACACATTGGAACTAGTAAGGAGAACTCCAATATGTGGGCCATACTTACACACTGGAGCTAGTAAGGAGAGCTCCATTTCGTGGGCTATACTTACGCACTGGAGCTAGTAACGTGAACTCCAACTTGTGGGCTATACTTAAACACTGGACCTGGCAAGGAGAGCTCAATTTTGTGGGCTATACTTACACACTGAAGCTAGTAAGTTGAACTCCAAATTGTGGGCTATACTTAAACACTGGACCTGGTAAGGAGAGCTCCATTTCGTGGGCTATACTTACGCACTGGAGCTAGTAACGTGAACTCCAACTTGTGGGCTATACTTAAACACTTGATCTGGCAAGGAGAGCTCCATTTCGTGGGCTATACTTACACACTGGAGCTGGTAATGTGAACTCTAACTTGTGGACTATACTTAAACACTGGACCTGGTAAGGAGAGCTCCATTTTGTGGGCTATACCTACACACTGGAGCTGGATAGAAAAGCTTCATTTTGTGGGCCATACTTACACCCTGGAACAAATAAGAAGAACTCCGATATGTGGGCTATACTTACACACTGGAGCTAGTAAGGAGAACTTCAATTTGTGGGCTATACCTAAACACTGGACCTGGTAAGGAGAGCTCCATTTTATGGGCTATACTTACACACTGGAGCTGGTAACGTGATCTCCAACTTGTGGGCTATACTTAAACACTGGACCTGGCTAGGAGAGCTCCATTTCGTGAGCTATACTTACACACTGAAGCTAGTAAGTTAAACTCCAACTAGTGGGCTATACTTAAACACTGGACCTAGTAATGAGAGCTCCATTTTGTGGGCTATGCCTACACACTGGAGCTGGTAAGAAAAGCCTCCTTTTGTGGGTCATACTTACACACTGGACCTGATAGGGAGAACTCCAACTTGTGGGCTATACTTATACACTGGACCTGGTAAGGAGAGCTCCATTTCGTGGGCTATACTCACACACTGAAGCTAGTAAGGTGAACTCCGTTTTGTGGGCTATACTTGCACACTCAATCTGGTAAAGAGAGCAACACAATATGATTCGGCAATAATGTCCAAGCTCTGCTCCAATAAGGTAAGCTAATTTTAAGGATTCTCACAGCTAGAAGTTAAAGGATTCTGAACCTGTCCGCCTGTGTAAGAAGTGGTGATGTGGTGAACAAGCTGATCTCATTGTTTTACACTATGAGTGAAAACACGGCTGTAAGAATGTAAGATCTGTTTCTTTGGATGGAGCAATCAGCAAAGCTAATAAATAATGCAAAACACATTAAAGGACCATTTAGCTTTTCAAACTAGGGCACATGCTGTCCCCATAACCGCATTTCAAGATTTTTTTTTCTCTAAATAAATAACACAAACTGTCTTTTTTTCTAGGCTGAGTACATAATGCATGAGATTATGTAAATGTGGTGTCCCTAAATAAGTGGGTGTGTGCACTAAAACACCAAATCTGGATTCTGTCAACACAATCCTACATTATTACAGTATAATACAGTGTATCATCTATGGAGGGTTGATATGAAGAAAATGGCCTTCAGTTTGTCAGCACTCCATTTCCCAGAATACTATAGGACACGGTTTCGACAGTATCTGGTTCACATGTCTGCATTCCTCACAACAGCATTAAAGTGCAGTTTAAAGTCTCTGTAGTACCCTGCTTTGAGCTCAATACACCAGCAAAGAAAAAAAAGAAAGTTAAAGCTCCCAATACTTTTCTTCATCGAGTAACACCATAACAGCAGCATCTAGAAAAATACCCCCTCCTCAGTCTGGGAGTGTAGAGCCCTTTTTAACAAAACTGACACCAAGTACATTGCAGTGGTTTGCAGTATAAACTGTGCTTAGCAGTCCCTTAAAAAACAAACAATAGCTCTACACGCACAGTAATGCAGCGCAGAAAAGAGCATAACTTATTTATCGGAGGGAAAATTGTGCTTTGGTTCATCGCAAGGATGAATCAGACAGGTGCTCTAAGAGGACAAAGTTGAATCCACAATACTAAGGACAGACCCAGGGTTTTGACTATTCTTGCTGTTTGTCACTTATTGTTATATTGATGAATCAGTCACTGGGGAAGAAGTTCAGCTCAAGCGTGATGCTACTGCTGGGGCGTCTGTCACATCCTTTTGCCTGGAAGAGAACCAGCGAGACAGCAGACACCAAGGGTGAGACATCTAGGTCCTAGAACTCGCTCCATATGGGGCCCTATGAGCTTCACATGCACCCCAGCCTCAGCACTGAAGAGCTTCAGAAACACACCAGGCCGCCTGCCTCTTAGGCCAAATGGCCAATTCTTATCCCACAGGATTATTTCCCTAGTCTGGGACGGGATGATCTCTGAGCCTGAAGGTGTTGTACTGGCTCAGGGACTGATCTTTCAATGAAGGGTTATTTAGTCATGTGACCATCTATCTCATACGTTGTACTATCATAAGACTCCCTCAGCCCAAGGAACCATGTGATTACCTTGCTGCCTAAGACCCAAGACAGTGGCTAGTCACGGCAACAGGCTCCAAAATCTCACAGTGTTTGATCACAACACACATCCATGTGTAGATTTTCACAACAACAAAACTGTTTGAATAATATCCATAAACTTACTGAAATCTGCCTGATTGAACCTGTAATAATTTCTCAAATGCTTTTTTGTGGACTGTTAGGCAATGAAAACATTGTTATCTTTTAAAACAGAAAACAAAACTAACACAATGCTGTTTCCTACCAGTATTGGAAAGGCTTAGGGCTCTGCAGACTCAATTAAACTCTGATGCTAATATATCACATAAAAAAGGCAGTGGAGTAGGCAACCGGAGAGGAAACTGACTGAATTCTCATCTTCTCAAGTTTGCCTCCTCCAAGTCGTTTAAACCACCAGAGAATGACCTGAAGACCAGCTCCGGTACGTCACCCTCCACACAGTCAGAACACCAAGTAATGTTGGGTTCACTTTCATGGATGTGAGGTACCAGTTTTTACGAAAGCTTCTTGGATTTAAATGAAGCCGTGTAATGTCTGAAGGCTTCACTCAGAGCAGAGCAGATATTGAGTTTCTTCATTCATTTTGAGTTAATGATAAAATACAACATCTTTGAATACACGATTGAGAAGTTGGAAGCTCTGAGGAAGTTCTGGAAAAATACCTTTTTTATGGACATCAGAAGTCAATATCAACTTGATGGTACCAAATGATGATGATGATAATAAATCTCACTTATACTCACAGGCCTGTAGTTTTCATGGTTTATGCACGAAATGTTTCATTTCTTATGTTCCCTTAGAGTACAGATGTAAGAAACTCCAAAGTTAAACTGCTTATTGTTTCAGTCTGGATAGTCAGTTCCAAGAAATATATGAAGATTAGGTAACGCTTTACTTGAGGCCATGTTTTTAGTAATTTCTAAACACATTCATAACAATTATACATGCATTCATAAAACACTGTAAAAATGGCTATGAATATTTATCAAAAGGCATAACACATTATATCTATGTGCATTATGCATTATGAATGCTTTATGAAGCGCTCATTTATATTACACTATAGATAACTTCATAATGCATTATAATGGTTGTTATAAGCATTATGGGTGCTTTGTAGCACATTAAGAATGTATATATAGTGCATTATAGATTAGCATTCATAATATGTAATAAACATGGTTGTAGTGTGTTATGCCTTTTTAAAATATTTATATCCATGTTTATAATGTATCATAATGCATTATGGATGCCCTTATAAATAATTGAATGGCCTTATGTAAAGTGTTAACGAAAATTGTAATAAATATTGTTACATCCATTTTCCAAACCGCTTATCCTACTGGGTCGCGGGGGGTCCGGAGCCTATCCCGGAAGCAACAGGCACGAGGC
>JAABNY020000037.1:9767926-9786947 GCA_015164015.2 Brevimyrus niger
TCGCATGCATGTCCTTATATGCAGAGCCTCGCATGCATGTCCTTATATGCAGAGCCTCGCATGCATGTCCTTATATGTACAGCCTTACATGGGCATGTTCTTGCATGATTCACGCTCACATACTGTCTCTCTCATTTACATCTCAGCTGTTACTTCATTTGCTGTTGACTCTAAGTGTCCAGATAAATCTAACTATAGCTGTCCGCTATAATCAAAAATATTGCTTGCATTTTTTTTCTTGCTATAACCATTCAAAATAAACTGATTGTTGACAGTAAGTGTCCAGTGTAATCTATTTCATGCTGGGAAATATATATCTGCTATAATCTTTTTCTGTTACAAAGAGGTGCCTGCTGTAATCTAATTTATTGTTGACAATAAGTGTCTGACATAATGTAATTTATTGCTACCATAAACAAACTTGACAAGCAAAATTCAATTTTTTGCTGCCCCCCCCCCATGCCACAGGAAGTAAGCATAGTTCAAAACTGCATTTTTATGTAAAAGCGTTGTCCTTATAAATGCTTGAGGCGGGATATCTACTGACTGCAAAACAGCCAAGCACAAAATTGCTATTTCAAAAGACCCTCAAATTGTGCATTCACGATTTTATGGTCACCTTTACAAGAAACATCCCAACCAAGACCTTTAATAACAGCGTGAAATGCTTAGAGTCTACTCCAGATATACTCCAGCATTGTTACAAGTGCAAAAAAAGAATAGTGCAAATACGAATAGCAGTGGGTTAAAAAGTAAAGCATTTGTCAATCCCAGAGCATGAAACATGGTCAATTGTGAGCGCAGCAAGGCAATTTCCTGATGTAACCAGCGGGAAAGTGTACGGCCAGAGACACGAAAGCAGAGGACATTACTGGAAATTCCAATGGGTTGCCAATTACGGAGTTTTTGTTTGTTGAGTTTTAAAACCTTACTGGTTTTATGCACTGGAACTTTAAACCTTATTTCACTGCATGGATGCCTAATTAAGAACAATGACGGGGTAATGGTCTATAATGGCCTATTAAGTATGACTTGTGGAACATTCTGTTTTAGCCGCTGACATCCTTGTCATCACACATGCATACACAAGCACATGACCTCAGTGTGTTTTGTAAAAACATATGGAAATTCGTCGTATGCTATTCAGCATTTCCAAATGGTGACACAATATTTGAACTTGAGAATTGGATGTCGCACTTCTGGCTATGATCTTGTGACATTCTAACCTGTTTCCTCATTTGCGGAAATAATCCAAGTCCAGCAGTGCAGGTCCTGAGTCACACGGCAGAGTACTATGCCCACTCCAGTGAGTCAGGGCAACTAAAATTGTGCTTAGCAAACGGGCTGAAAACTGCAAGTTTAACAGGTAAGTAGTAAGGAATTCTAGGGGGGGGTCTTCGGGGGAAATTTTGCCAACTGTTAAGGTGGCTTTCAGTAGATCAGTAGACCTTAATTCTAGGCCCCCTCCAACCCATTGCCCAGGAAAACATATAAGCCCATGATGGCCCAGCAGGTAAGATGTTCCCTTTCAGTTCGAAACTCACCACTAATAAAGAAGAATGAGGTCATGTGATGTAAAGATTCTGAAAGGTGCTACAGAGGGTTTGATGCATTATGTATTCTGCACGACATACCTCACCCGGGGGGGAGGGGGAGGTGGCAAAAGCCACCACAGTGTGAGTCACCCAGTGTGAAGGAACAGCGTGCCAATGGGTCAGGCTCAACAGACCATAGCAGAACTCTCCGGAATCAGCAGCTTACAGAAGAAGCGACGGGCCATCGTCGGTAAGGGGTTCTAACCATGGAGCGGTGAGAGCTGCACCGAGTACATGCCGTATCAGAGGGACATGCGATCCTGTGCTCAGTCTGCTGGCCCAAATGCGACGGGCCACTGCAGCGTGAGCGGGGTGTGCAATGCGACGCCTGCGAACATGCCGGTGATGGATCAGTATGTGCAGCCCCAACATCTCCGACGGTTCAGCCAGGAAACAGCCGCCTGCAGGGGCCGTCGTCATGGGCCAAGGCAGTGTAGGAGAGGAAAGAAGATCATCTCCTGTTAAACATCCCATCAGGTCAAGCATCTTTCAATCAATGTAGAACCAAAGTGCTTCGGAGAGGCTCTGCAAAGCAGCCTCTAGCTGCCAGGAAAGTATGCTGGTCTCTGAGGGTAAAGTCTGGAGCTTCTTGCAAAGCCAACCAATGACAGTCATGCATCCTGCAAAGATTCCTGGTAAAATGCTATAGGCCTGAGGGGGGGGGGGGGGCAGAGGTCAGTCACTGTTGCCTTTCCTATATTTGGGGGACATCTTTTCCAGCTCATGTGTATTTAGTGTGTGTGTTCAGGTCCAGCAAGAATTAATTACAGTCTATGGTTTTGTTTCAACCAACCACTTGAGTACAAAGAGTCACAGTCACAGACAACTCAGCTGGTTGGTTGAAACAAAATCCTTGTCTGGACCTTTTCTAGACCTGAACTATCCATCTCTGCTCCCATGTATAAGCTTGAACGTGTGCAAGGGTTTAACTGTGTGTCTATAACAGCATATTTGATTATAGCTACTTATTTTGAAATTCATACAACTCATTAACAGTACGAAGTCATTTCGAATAAGCTCCATATTAGAGCAGAGCTGTGGAGTCTGTATGTCTAACATGGTCTGTCTCATTTATCATTCAATTCTCCCCAGACTTCTCTAATGAGACATTAAAAGCCGTCTGTCAACGTGACAGAATAAGATGTGTAATGTGCAATGTGAAGCGTGACCGATTTCGAAGGGAACGGCCTCGCGGAACAAACACATGGACACACACTTACATCCTGATACGATACCAAGCGGAAACACACTAATGTATTCACACTCACTTACCTCATTTACACAGTTACAATGTATAACTGTATATAACTGTTTACCCATAACTGTAGATACAGTAACTGTACACCCACAACTGTAAATAACTGTATACCCACAACTGTATAGGCACATGCATATACAGTATATATAGTTATGGGCCTATTCATTTCAATGATTAAACTGTATTCTTGATTGTACTTTTCAGTGTCTTAGATACATGTCTCAGTATTTTTTGTTTACAGTGTTAGATTGTCACTGTGTTTCATGTTTATATTCATATTCTCTTTATCATTGTGTATGACCCACGAGATGATAATTTCATCTCAGCGTGTGACCCATGCACCTCATAGCAGAAGATGACAATGAAAAAAACTTTGACTCTGTAACTTTGACTTTCTAACTTACTAACTTCATGTCCTGTTATGCTACCAGACAAGAATATCCTAACGTACTGACAGACATACATGCAACCAAATACAATCACACTATTGAACTGACATGCACCTACACAGCCAGGGCGAGTGCATTGGCACACTGACCCCCTGACTGACCCTCTCAACATGCACACTGCTATCCACTGCCCATTCACGTTCTGCCTGTGCTGTGACTCACATCCCCGCTTCTGTTCTTTTTTTTTTTTGAAGCCGTGCTTATTATGCTTGCATTTGTGTAGAACCTGGGAGGTAGTTGGACTTGAACCAAAGTCATATCCATCGCCAGGACTTTGGATGGCAGTAGAGTGAGAACCAGCCTTCAGAGCGGCTCTTCGCAGCCAGAGAGGGGAGCAGTCACTCTTCAGTGCAGCTCTGACGCCGTCAGAACCGCCATTTGAACTGTTTGTTCTCAGTAAGAAGGGCTAATCGCAGTTCAGGGAAAAGATCAAACTCTGTCATGTGGAAATATTTCCAGCAAGGTTCAGCTCCAAACATGTGACGTGATTGTAGCCTTGGGATTGGTCCTTTGTAAAGAAAGCCATGCATGAGTTAGCCGTGATTGGCTACTTACTGTCAGCTGACTATCGATGGAATCTCTTCTATAATTTGCATAATTGTTTTCTGCTATTTTCCTCAGCACCAGTTTAATCTTCATTAACCTGTGTCTGAGAGTAATAGTGATAGAATAGTATTTCATTCCATTTGAATACAAATGTGTATCATCAGTATGAGAAGATAGTACAAGTATTGCCAAAGCAATTACTAAAAACAAATGACTTGGAGCTTCAAAGTACATTAAAATAGGTAACATATTGTACCGTATGATAGTCAATTTCCATACCTGAACTATATAAAATATAAACATATCATATTTTAATATAAAAAGATGACATTATTAGATAATATGCTGAATTGGTGAATCTCATAATGCAATCTGTTCTACATTCTTCAGAAGCAAAGAGTGAAAGATTTTGTAGTGGGTCACAGGGGAGCATGTTAGCATCAGGAGATGCTGTAGTTTACAGGGACTCCTCAGCTGCCAGGGCTTCATTATATGCTTTCTATGGTTTGTTTCCACTTTTATAACCTGAGTCTTGGGTGTCATCCAGAGTTTTCAGTCGTTTTCTGACAACACACCAAAATTGTCTCCTGTTTCCATGTTTTTTTCTGATTTATAATTGGCTGTCAGAGTTGCTTTTTCATATGGTGATGCAATCACGGCCTACTCCTGTGAGATAATTATTTCCATCTCATGCAGTACGACTGCTATTTCTTGTTGCAGGAAGACTCGTCTAGATCTAAAACCACTTCCCCAAGAGAAGTACAACAAGAACAGTGTTAAAAAAAACGCCCCTGAACATTTACCACTTTTAACCTAGTTTTTGTGACAGGATCATATACTTTACTGCATTCTGCGCAATGGAGAAAGTTCTGTATTTCAATCTGACATGCAGTGCCTGGGTTACAGCACAACCAAAACGTCTACATTACAGATTAATTAATTGCTATAAAGCGCAAGGTTGACTTAAACATCGTAACGGATTCCAGAAAAACAGTGATACATTTATGTTTTGTAATAGCAGTTGCCCAGTAGATTCCAATTTGTGAAATCCTGGCAACTCCCCTATATTACCAATTGCTTTTGAAATATTTGTCTTGCTGTATATCACAGTCACTTACAATTTGAACTTTATATAGGATGAGCATTTTTTCCATAAGCAGCCTCTTCACTCGTCTAGTCATACCGGGGAGCCAGTTGTAAAAAGCAGGATAATAGAAATCTAGGTATTTAATTTATTTGGCAAAAGCTTTTATCCAAAGCAACGCACAATTTCAAAAGCAGGGTCAGCCAGTGCATGAAGAAATTACAGTTAAGGGCTTTGCTGACGGGCCCCAAGCCACATTCACTGATAATGGGCTTCAAACCGGTGACCCTCCAATCACAAAGTTCTAACCTGCAGAGGCATGTGGTGTCCAAAAGACGAGCAGCCAGGCCTAACCTCAGGCTTGAACCCGGGTCCTTCAGTACAGTACAATCCCCAGTCACTTGAGTCACATAGCTCACATTCTTATTTGGAAAAAGTGCATTGAGTTTTCTGTCAGCCAGAGTAAAACTCTGAATCATCCTTTAAGTTCCCTAAATACAAAACCCTGTATAAACTAGACTGTAATCTCAATACTGAATGTCCCTTTGTAGAGCAAAACTCAAAATGCCTTTTAAATGCCAATTGCCAATTATTTTTGTGAAAACAACACAGACCTTACCTTGCAGTGGAAGTAATTTATGGGGCTTGGAAGGTAGTTTTCCTTGCAATAATGGGACTATCGACACTCCACTGACAAGTATAACTGGGAAAGTAAGCGAAGTATCGAAATGGCTGCATTCTGTTCTACATACAGTAAAAACTACCCAGTGTTATCTAGCTAACTGCTACCTGAGATTCCAGCTAACTAATCCCATAACAGAACATTAATACACAAGTTTAATATGTTTAATCACTTTGTAAAACCAGTATTTACTGCTGTGGTTGCCCACTGGTTTGTTAGTCTTGCATGTTAGCAAACAGCAATGTTGCTAATGCTATTTCTAATTCTACTGTCAAAAACAAGCTTGACGTGGAGAGGAAACAGCCTATGGGAGGAGTTTGCTTGTCAAGCCAGGGCAGAGACTTTACGGGTTACCTGCTTCCTACTCGACATGTACATAGAGGCTCTGTTACAACAAACAGGCCCACTTTTCTTTGCAGCATAAAAGAGACAAACTTAAAAAAAAAAAACCCTTTCAAGTTTTATTGCTCTGTATTCGGAGAATACAGTGAAATTCTTCTGCCTCAGTTGCAGGGGGAAGACGGTGCACAGGGGCATAAAACAAACACCGCAATACGAGGAGATACGCAATACGAGAAATAATGCAATAGCAGAAAGTGGATGTAATAATCTATAAATCATGAATAAGTAATGCGATGTGGGGATGAGGTATCCAATCAGAATGTGCGAATTAATTTTAAAAAATGAATATTAAGGGGACTTTTTGGTGTCAAGCATTGAAAATTTCCATTGACTACAAGGGAATATTTTAAGATTATAATAAAGATTTCCTTCTTGGTTAAAGAAAAGATCCAACCACGAAGTCTGTGCCTTCAATTTGCTTCATCTCGTCTCCACCTCGCCTCTTCCTTACTCCTTCTTAGTGCCATCGTACCATCTGTGGAAACCTTCACTGTAAATCATTCTGGCTGTCATTCGCTGGCTGTTCAGACCTGACAGTTTCATAGCTCCTCAGCTTATGCTAAATGCCGCCTGCTAGCACCACATTTGCTGTACCTAGATACCATAGACTCACACGGGCCCTCTGACACCGTGAACTCTGAAGTCACAGCAAACTATGATGTCACCGCAATAATGACACTGTCTGCAATATTGCTTTCTGTCTGACTCAGACTGCCATACATCCTACAACCACTCAATCAATATCAAACTCCAGTGATCTTAAGGCTTATGGAGGGAAAACTCCCTTCCATCGCAGCCTGTCTGGTAAACTTCCTTCCTGATTAGCACCGGAGTGTGTGCCAGAGTTCCATAACAAGGTGGGAGCCTTTAGCCCTACATACGCTGTTTTGATATTTTTTTTTAGTTATAATTGATGTCTCACGACGCAGAACCTGTGAGTCTAATACATTTTTCTCCTGCAGATCTTGCAAATCATGAAACACATATATTCGCTCTGAATATGCAACATAGAAGCTTCAAATCTTCAGAATAATTATGTAGCTGAGACAGAGTCTCAGGGCTGGTCTTGGGTCTATCAGATGTTCCCTCGGTTGCAGCATCCAGCATCAAAGCTAATCGTTAGCCTGGTTGAGCTCAGCATGGCTGCCAGTGTTACTTAACATTGTGCTCAAGCTAAATCTATCACACTACAGTCACACGCATAATAATGATACCGGTACCCAGTTCCTGAAAGGCTTCAAACAGAATTATAAGACAGCATAGCATAATGCAGGCTGTTTAGGGTCAGACTGTCACCTTTACTAGAATGTAAAATCATTATCAGTGGGTTAAATACAGATGTCTTCTACTTTTCTGTTCACACTTTTTTTTTTTACGTTACAGACGTCACTATTTGTCATTCACCTAAATGATGGCAGATTCTTTTATTTACAGGAATCTGAATAGAATCAAAGAGAAGAATTGTGCTGGCTACCGTTTTATGCAAAGAATGAAAAGCAAAAAGCTTCTCTGGACTGTACCGTCAATACAGACAAGCAGTTCATACAGCAGGGTACTAAAGTAAAATTGCTAATGCTTAGTTCCAAACTGGCCAATTTATTCTTTTGCGGACGCAAATTTTTGTGTTTTTATTCATTCCTGCTCTGAGACACATCTCAGATGCATAATGCAGATAGCATTTTATAGATATTAGCCAACAGCAAAGCCAAATATCTTTCCAAAATGAACAAAAAGTCTGTTTTGGTAATTACAGAAAAGGCCACAGTGCCCTCTATTGGCTATTATAGGAAGTGCTCTGGTTTAAAGCCCAGAGGACTGGGTTGCTAAGTTACAGCGCTGGTTTTCTCCAGATCCTACTCTGTAGACACCACCCAAAGTGCATGTGTATACACTTATACATGTGACCATTTTAACTGCTGAGAACTATGCATACCTATGCATACCTTCACCCATATCTAGATAAATATAAATATTTTGCATTGGTTTCTTCAGTAATTCATGATAATATACACACACTCGGACACTGATAGACGTGATATAAAACACAAACAGGGCAGTCAGTTAAGGCGTGGCCTCACATATCGAAACAAAAGGTGTGACCACCAATGACAGGTATGATCTCGAATATAGACAGTGACACGTGTGGCCTAAGAAATACAGACAATGACAGACATGGCTTCAGTAACAGACAGATATGGCTTCAAATACAGGCAGTAGCAGGTGTGAGCTTAGACACGACAGTGGCAGGTGTGACCTCACACACAAGCTGTGACAGAAGAAGCAGTTGATACAGTTAAAATGGCCAAATGCACATGAATAACAGGTACGGCATGCGCAAAAAAGATACACATGTTGAGTTAATACCAAGCTCATCACTGGATTTTATCTGAGCTAGAATGCTGTGAAATAATTAGTGATGCTGAAATAAGGTATCTGTAGGGGGCTTGGAACCTTTCAAGCTGTAATTATAATTGTGTAGCTTTAATTCCTCAGCTCTGCAATTGGCTTTACGCTGTGTTGTACTGGACTTTATATCAGAGCCATAGAAATCCAGCTAAACGGAATTTAAATATTTCAACATATATTACCCTCCGTCTAACAGCAAGCAAACTGACAATTTAATTTTTTTAGTTAAGCAGCGACCAGAGGAATGCAGATTGAAGTCTGTTACATATGAGTATAATTTCGCAAATTTAACATTAAATATTAAGCACTTGCACACTAGACAGGATTAGAGCTGTAGTATATATTGTCCTCTCTAAATCAGAATTAATCAGCTTTCTGTTACATTGTAAAAAGACTATGCTTTGACAAAATGGTTTTTGCCATTTCAACAAGAACTCTTGGATGAGAACTCAATGGTTCTTTCTCTTCAGCTAACAAAACAAATTACAGGCTTTACGAATACCTTCCATGTCGCCTTTGTTATTCCTCATTTTAAGCGGTATTTGCCCCAGCCTTGCTATCCTGCTGTTCTCCCTGGACATTTTAATACGTGAAAAACAGAGAGGAACTTACTGGAACTTTTACTGTAGATGTAAGCTTTATTATTTCACTGGTCTATGCTCCTCTCAATACGATATAGGTACTTAATTCCTTCATTTGCAGTACTTTTAAAATTACGCCATCTAGTGGTTACTCATAAACACACCATCAGAATTAAAAATGCAAAAACGTATGTTTCCTGTTATTAGCTACAGATTAATTGCAATTATTTCACTGTTTAATTAGGGGTTATGCAAAAGCAGCCGTGATATCCATTTCTGCAGATGTTTTAGTGACTCGTTTTAGATTCTGTGTTCTAATAACACACAATAACACAATCCTTAATATACTTGAACCCCTCAAAATGTGACAAACTGAATATTATTTAGCTTGTATGTTCTTATGTTATGGAGATTTGAGAGATTTATATATCCAACATTTGAGAAGATCACTTATCACTGCCTTGACAGACCTCGAATTGAGATTACATTTTTCATTGACTCTGTTACAATTTCTGTTAGTCCTTGAATGCTTGGTTTATTGGTACCATAGTATGGTATTTGCTTACCCTATTGTTACTGTGGTATGGTATTTCCTGATGACTGATCTTGCCTTTTATTTTAACGATGCCATGCTGACAATAATGTCAGAGACAAGAGTGTAGGTTTAGTTTAAACACTGTTGTGGACTAAATCAGTCTCTCATCCCCCTAAATACAGAAAATACTCCCACAGTATTGGTAAGAACATGTCACTATGATCCACACTATCTACACCCTTGGTCAGAGACACATTTAAAATAATAACGTTCAATAAGGCTGATGAAATAACAGCACTGACATCTCTGTAAGATGCAGTCAGACCCCAAACGCCTTCAAGGTGTCTGCCTGCCTTTCATGCGCAGCCGTTCAAGGTGTCTGCCTGCCTTTAATGCGCAGCCGTTTGAGGGAAGCAGGCCTTTAAAGTCAAATATCCAAATGCTAACTTCTTTTAACCCTGAAATGTGGGAGGGAGAACAATTTTCTAAATCCCTTCGCTTCAAGGAAGGACTTAAAATAAATGTCTTCAGACTGCACTTCATCAGTGAGCCTCTGCTGGCATCTTGATTGGATTCAAGTGGATTTAGCTGTTAGCTGCACTGTTAGCAATGGACAAAATTCCCCACTACATTCTGCACAAACTGCTTATTTTAAAAAACTACTGTAACACCTGAACAGCTTATATATGCTGAAGGTCTTTTTTGTTATTTTATTATCCATTTTTGGATCAAATATTTTCTTTATGTTATACCCAAGAAGTCTGCATTGTTTTATGCATATAGTTCAATAGTGTAGAACACGTATTTTAGCAATTTTCCATTTAGTACCCTGGTATTAGTGACTATGTAGTTTGTTGATGATGTTTGATGCTTGTTGCACTTAATATTTTGTACTGACGTGTAAGAGAGACGGAAGCAATTGCATATATAATTCAAAAGCGTATAAGTGAAGTGTGGGAATAAAAAATAGACAAATATTGACATAACTTTCAGCAGAAAAGGTCAGACCCAAAGAAGAGCAAAATAAGGGCAAATATCATTTGTATTCACTGAACTAACGGGGATTGATGATGAATTATTTCATTATATAATTCACTCACTGTAGCATTTCACATCTGTTACTGAAGATTATAAAATTTCAATAACTATCATTGTTAAGTAGTAACTGTAACTCTGTAGCCCTTCAATGATTACAACTGGGTCCTGCAGAGATTTTGATTTGTTTAAAAGTTTGGACAGCTCAAATTGGATTATATTCAGAAGGTGCAGTAGATCATCACATACAAAGTTGCCTCTTTTTGTCTGTTTATTTTGGCATTGCTCCTACACACACAAACAGTTTCACAGCTCTGGGCTACAAGAACGATTTTTCCGAAACCCAATTTGGTATTTTATTTTGAAAACAGCTTTGCAGAGGCATTACATAAAAGACTGATATGCTATTGCTGTTTGACAGACTTGTCTGTTGCTAGGTTTAGCACAGGGAGGAAAAAAAAATATTTTTTAAGAGGATTAAATACTTTAACAAGGAGGATAAGCGGGAGATGGATGGATGAAAATGGTTTAACGGGGGACGTTAGGTGGAGGATGCGGTTTTGGACCGTTAGTTTGAAGTCTAACTGTGAAAGGTCACTATAACATAGTGTTAGTGGATGAGTGAATGCCAGCCGTTTGCTGCTTCACACCGAAGGAGTTGAGCATTTGAGTCCAAACAAATGAAGTAGAATTTGCATTGGATTGCATTGCTGAACTATTGATACAAAATTAATTTGCATCTCAGTTTAATGGGGTATTTTCAATCGAGCGCATATATATGTTTTTCGCTTCACCTCCGCGAACTCGGTTTACTGGATGCTGAGCCAAGACGATAAGAGGTGACTGTGAAGTCGTTGCATTAGATTCATTTTCATGGCCGCGTGGTTTATTGTCTAAATGAGGCTGGGTGGTGCCTCAGCAACTTCAGAAGTGAAATGATGTGTGACACAGCCAGAAGCGATTTGCTTAATGAGACATTTCAGTGTTTGGACCACAAAGCCACGGGAGCTATGAAGAACCATGTGGATTCTGGGTATGTTCATCTTTTTAAATAAACATTTACTCACATTTTGAAGTCAAATGGGTTTTTTATTTATCTGTCAAAGAGTCATTGCAAAAAAAAAAAGTCTCTCTCTGCAGGTGCATCATTTGAATCATTAAAACCAGTTACCTTCAGTGCTGATTCCATGTATAATATTATTTATAACTTTCCACCAATTAAAACCATCAGATATTTTTTCATGAACACCCACTGTGGATCAAACAGGGCTTTATGTAAATGTTATCTTTTTCTGATTTAATTAGTCTCTGTAACCGTAATCTGGATGAGCAATTAAAATATGGATGGATGGATCAACGGACAGATAATTTCATCTGTATTTTGTTTTTGTAAATGTCACAAATTAACCTTCATAATGATATTATTACTATTACATCTAACCAAGCAAAGCAGTTGTGCTATGACTGATTTTTTTTTTCTATTCCTATTTTTTTTTCCTGAATAAAAACATAAATGCTATTGAACGATGGATGGTTGATCCATCATGAATTTCCATCTCGTTCTCTTCCTGTATTACCAGCAGTCAAACATATCAATTTCACCAGTTCCATGCAGTTAAGCTGATGGCTGCCTTTCGAGTTAAAACTTACTGGTAGCATGTTATACGCTTTTCATTTAAAAAGTGAAGCAATTAGAAAATTTAAAAACACAACATTATTATTAGCATGTAGTACCAATGCACTGTCGTGGGATGTTCTCTACTTTGTGTCAGGATCCATTTTTAAGTATCAGTTTGATAGAAATCAAACCGGACTGGAGGTTAAGTGGACACTCCTGGCCGCTTCGCAAGGTGCCGTTCACAGCAGCAGGTATGACCCCCTTCTGTCTCCAGAGCCATTTCAAGTGTGGATGAGTTCTGCATTCTGATACGCCCTAATGAGTCTGGCCATTTTCCTCCGAAGTCCCTCATTAAAAAGTTTCTTTCAGCCACAAACCTGCCCTTGACTGTTGTTTGTTTATCTCACCATTCACTGTAAACTCCGGACACTGTGGCGCGTGAAAATGCCTGGAGTCTGGCTGATCCTGCGATGTCGACGCCATGTGTGGTATCACACTTTTTAAAATTGATTAGGTCATGCATCTTAATTCCTGAACCCTTTTGATGATTAGAATCATCAGAGTTCAGCACTGTAACCTCACATATTCACAGTTACTGTCACTCAGTGTTCGGTGTTGCTATGAATTATGGGAGATATAAGCTTTTCTGGCATGGTACTGTATTATTTGTAAATGTGGGAAATTATTTATATAACACAAATTACAACTATAACAATATAATATATATTTGAAGAAGTTGTTGACTGAGAAATTATTAAGTAATGGATTACTTAATTGTTAAGTTTTATGTATTAAGATTAATGGATATGTCAAATATTTAAAAGTACCTGTATAAGCCAATGCCGTGATTTCTCTGCATTGTGAAATATGAAATTCTTGCTAAATTCTTTGAGTTAGTTCTATTGTGAGACCTTAAACGAAAAGTTCAGAGGCAGTGAACACGTCTTGATGATTGATGATATTTTTGCTTTTGGTTAAAAATATAATATAAACGGTTTCTGTCTTGAGTCAATAAATCAACATTTGGGCCTTTGTACCCCTCAAAGCTTCTTCCTGGGGTTTGCTCGGTCATGCTCTCACACAATTCGTTTTGGGTTCGCTCTGTGGAATTCTGTCACTGTAGACATCACATGGATGTTTGGAGCCCTCAGGAAGATCACGTTATTGAGTCACATGATCACATGATTTAGGTTCATCTGCTTTCCAGATGACACTTTTTTTCTGAGTGATGAACATAGATTTTTATTGATCTGGATTATCTATATGATCTGAGAAGAATATACGAAAGTTCAGGTTCAGAAAATAAAAATCCGGACCAAGACTTTTTTCAACCAACCAGCTGAGAATAAAGAGTCACATTCAAGAGCAGGGCTGGGCTGCAGAGGGCCGGTGTATATGCAGGGTTTTGGGATAATCTTTGTGTCAGCTGTTCAAACCCAGGTGTGAGGACTCTTCAGCCAATCAGTCCTCTAATTTGTTATCTAATTAGGGAGTTGCAGCCAAAACTTGCATACACACCCTGGCCCTTTGCGGGAACGATTGCCCACCCCTGTTTAAGAGAGTACTCAACTGGTTGGTCAAAACGAAATCTTGGTCTGGATTTGTACTTTCTGAACCTGAACTCTACACCTCTCGGAATGTGCTATTAGAGGCAATACTTGCTTTCTCTGGTTTGTGTGACAAAAAAAGAATATGTCCTTTAATATATGAATAATATATGAATAATAAAGGTGTTTATAAAAACAAGTCAGCAATATGTGTGGTTGCTGTTAATTTAAGGACATGGTCAGTCCAGACCAGCGAGATTATGAGATGCTTGCAGTTCAGACCAAAGAACCATGGGTGGAGGTCGTCAGCCCAGGGCTGTAATGTGGCATTTGAGCCATTCTTACAAGCTAAGGACACTGTGGACCTCATGATGAAAAGCATCAGGGACTCAAAGTCAGTCTAGGTTTTTGCCCCCTTTGAGTTCTCTGCTGCGTAGCCCTCATTGTCGTTCCCTGCTGGGAGATTGGAGGGATCTCCTGTGGATCTCTGTGGATCTCCGAGGACTGGATTTGGAAACACTGTTCTATGGGACCGGAACTACATACGTTTCACTAACCATGAACCAAATATCTTAATTATGTCGTTACATAAGATGTGTTATACATATAAAATGGAACAGTTAGCTCAGTAAGTATTTATCATATATTTAACATTGTATTATTGTCCTATTATGATATCTTGTAGAATGTTTAATGTTATGAACCATTCTCAGCATTTTAGCTCTTCTCATCCTGCCTATCTGTATATTTAGTTTTCATAATTAAATAAAAACAATGGCTTATGCATTTTCAAGGTAAAAGTTTATGCTACAAATTCCTGTGCTCAGTGCTGGAAAAAAGTCCAGAGAGAAAGCGATTCTATTTCAGCCAGCACTGTGTTTACTTCTCCGACTGAGCAGTAATGGATGACGGTCCCTGGACTCTCATTAACCTGCTCACTGCCAATTAATGTCTCCTCTCCGTTCAGGATTCAGGTGCGGAACAGGCTTCCCCTTCAAGGTCACAGCCTACTAGCAGTAATGAATTAGACGCCGTAATGGATGCAGGGCTGAGCATGCTGGGAAGTAGGACAGGGTCTCTGTTAAGTTCTCCCCAGGCATCCTCTAAGTTCCTCTGGCTGTCCTCCTTACATTTACCACTCTGTTACTATTATTATAATCACTGTCATTATTGCTATTGTTAGTTTTATTGTTGCTAATGTTTTATTAATGCACACAGTTTTAATAAAACACATATTTATAAAAGCCTAATGCTTTTGCCTCAGAGATTTCAGCTTGTAGAAGAGACCTTGGCTGTGAGTGGCTATAAGACAGCATCGGGTGCAATGTTACAGTGTAGACTGCCTGCCCGCTACATCATCAGCTGTATCTATAAGACAGCATTGGGTGTAATGTTACAGTGTAGACTGCCTGCTCGCCAAATCCACACCCGCTACATCATCAGCTTTATCTATAAGACAGCATCGGGTGCAATGTTACAGTGTAGACTGCCTGCTCGCCAAATCCACACCCATTACATCATCAGCTCTATCTATAAGACAGCATTGGGTGTAATATTACAGTGTAGACTGCCTGTCCGCCAAATCTACACCCACTACATCATCAGCTCTATCTATAAGACAGCATTGGGTGTAATGTTACAGTGTAGACTGCCTGCTCACCAAATCCACACCCACTACATCATCAGCTCTATCTATAAGACAGCATCGGGTGTAATGTTACAGTGTAGACTGCCTGTCTGCCAAATCCACACCGCTACATCATCAGCTCTATCTATAAGACAGCATTGGGTGTAATATTACAGTGTAGACTGTCTGTCTGCCAAATCCACACCGCTACATCATCAGCTCTATCTATAAAACAGCATCGAGTGTAATGTTACAGTGTAGACTGCCTGCTCGCCAAATCCACACCCGCTACATCATCAGCTCTATCTATAAAACAGCATTGGGTGCAATGTTACAGTGTAGACTGCCTGCTCGCCAAATCCACACCCGCTACATCATCAGCTCTATCTATAAAACAGCATCGGGTGTAATGTTACAGTGTAGACTGCCTGTCCGCCAAATCCACACCCGCTACATCATCAGCTCTATCTTGCTTTGCTTCCCAGAATATTGATTACAACCTAGACTATACTGTCAGTCAGAAGTCTGGACACACCTACTCATTGAAAGGTTTATTTGTATGAAGACATCAAAACTATAAAATGACATATATGGAATTATGCACTGACAATAGAAGTATTAAACGAAAAAATATTGGTTTGTTTGGGAGGGGCTGACAGCTCTGTGGTTTAAGGCTGGTTCAAGGCTGGTTCAAGGCCCGTGGTCAGTAGCATGATTGCCCCATTGGGTCCTTGACCAAGGTTCTTAACCCCTATTTCCCCAGGGACTGGCTGACCCTACTGTCTCCTCCACACCAATTGCATGAGGTGGCCTCCCGGGTTGCTTGAAGGTTTACTGGGGAAGGGGGGGTAAATGGGAACAAATTAAATATAAGGGTACAAGTCCCTTTCAGTTCCTACGCCCCTGTCTTTGTCTTGTGGTTTAACAGTTTTTATGTTCTGCTGGTGCCTGTTAGTAACAGTAAAATCAGGGCTTTTGGGAAATAGAAACAATCAAAATATTGATTGATACACTGCATTACAGTGACACCTGGTGCCCAAATTCTGCCCAGCGAAGCCCTATTTTGCAGTCAGACTGGATTGAATTTGAAATGCACAGAGCACAATGCAAAGCACTGAAAGAATGTGGCATTTTTAAAGAAGCATTCAATGAATATTGATTTCCTTTCTAGTTAGAAATGTTGTTACACCAATACAGAACAAAGAGGTTGGACCCGAGAGCACGGTTTATTCTACAAATATAAATCACTAACCAAAAGACAAGGTCACTCAGCACACAAAGATTGAAAAAGGAGCCTGCAAGCTGGTATAGTTTAGGTTAGAATCAAAAACAGAGAATGCTTGAATACATAAAAGCACACCACAGTATTTATACAGGTCAGTTCAAGATGCTTGACAGATTGAAGCATAACTTTGCAAAATGGGTTATATATTATATATATAAGATTATATAACTTACAAACTTTTCAAAGAAGTAAAAAATTGAGTTATGTCAGGTGACACCCGCTAACAGATTGGGGATCTGAGATATAATTTTGTGCCTTTTGTTTTTCTGTTTTTTTGGGTGACAGCGTTCTGATCCCAGATCATCAGCATTGAGGCAAAGCGTTTGAAATGTTTGAGGCAAAGCATCTGAAATGTCTGAGAATAGTATGACATATTAAAGCCCCCGTCGGTGTCACGTGACCCTTTTGATACAGACTTCAGAGAAACGTTTTGAAACTTCATGCTAAAAATGAATCAAAGCCATTCCAAAACATTCTCTGAATCACTGGGGATTGGAATGAGTCATTTCATATAGTGCTTTGGGATTGTCATTCCTTCAGCACCAGGCTGTGTGTAGTGGTTGGTAAAGCATTATATGGGCTTTTCTAATGAAGGCTGTGTTCCTGCTCCCAGTACAGCGTAAAGAGAGAACACTGGTCTCCAGAATCCCAATAAGTCGCCTGCAGGGGAGGAACTTATGTTCTGGACGCTAGTGGCTATTAAAAGCGACAACTAGCATCCAGCTCTGCGTGAACAGGTGACAGAAAATGTGCAAGGAAGGGAGGAACAAACCAGCCGGTTTCCGTGCCCTCAGGTATTACACGGCAGAAGTAATTAGCAACTCCTCTCATCTGTCAGAAATGTGGGAATTGAGGCCAGAAACAGTGTCATTATGTGCAGGCAGAAATTATAGAGCTAGACCACCAGGGACACAGACACTCCCATTACAACAATATTCATAGGGCAATAAATAGATACACTTTATCGATCCCAGGGGGAAATTAATTTCCCTATTTCATTTCGTAATAATATTAGTAAATACTAACGCACGCCTGCACCAGCAACACTAACATCAACCTCCATCTTTAAAAACGTGGTGAAATCAGAGGTGGGAATAACGTAAGATATAGAGATGTGTATTCCATTCCGGCGGGAAAGTCTTTTGCATATACCAGCAGGGTGCAGTGCTTAAATTGCACATATACACACAGAACAAGAAGACGCGTCGCTGCTGCTTTAATGCCGCTTACTCTTGTGCCTGGATGTTGACTAGAAGCTCAGCCTATTAAGCTGACCGGACTCCTCGACAACATGTATGTTCGTGATGTGCTGCTTGCCTCATGTGGGCGTGCGTAAGTGTAAAGAGCGTGCGTAAGTGTAAAGAGCGTGCGTAAGTGTAAAGACGCCACGCAGGAAAGAAAATAAATTAACAGGTGGTGAGTAGGGAAAATGCAGCATTATGAGTTTCAAATATGAAATGGTATCCTGGTCTGTGTTATGGCTGTGGGGCTGAGAGACAGCAATGCAGCGCCAGATGACAGCAGGCAGGACGGGTGTCATGTGGTGTTACTCAGATGAGTCTAACGGTACCGTGACAGCAAAGGGACGCTCATGAGTACAGATTTAATAGCCTCGAATGTGGCTTTGTAATCGGGGGGCCAAACAAAAGCATATTGTTTTAAATTGGTCAGGAGTAACACAATACCTAGGACGACAGCTGAGGAAGGGGGTTTTATTAGCAGTGATATTTTTACTGAAAGGGAAATCTCTGCGACCGGACATTAGGAAGGATAAGATACTGCTTCGGTGCAGGCATCAGAGGGATCAGCCAGTGGGGAAATGATCTTTCAATTTCATGACCCTGAACAGAAATGATCCTTTGGTCATTACTACAAGAAGGATGAGAGTCTCATTGAGACACAGGCCTCTGTATTACTGCTACAGCACTGCATCTGTCCTAAATGTAAGGCATCTGTTAGTGAATTTGCCATTAAATTAAAAACTTATGAATTCAAACGCAGGTATGCAATTAATACGGCAGATATATTGGTGCCAGACAGAGGAGACATTTGTTAATATTTAATTGAGTGTCATTTGGCACATAATATTCAAATATATTACAAGTAGTTTTCAGGTACAAAACAACGAGGAAGGTGTTCTGGTGGATTTGGAGCTCAGACACACAGCATGATGCTCAACAAGACATGATGGCAAATGATAAGAAAAATAATGAACCTGTCGAAACACCAGATTAAAGATGCGAAGCTTTATGGTCATGTACATTGAGTACCTTATACTAGGTATGATAGATGGGTAATGATAGATAGATAGATAGATAGATAGATAGATAGATAGATAGATAGATAGATAGATAGATAGATAGATAGATAG
>JAABNY020000037.1:9796494-9807549 GCA_015164015.2 Brevimyrus niger
TTTTTGTGTTCTCATTCAATCCTACCCCCACTGTGCGCCCGCTCCCTATGACAGCCGTAACGCCCGGGGGGGGGGGGGGGGGGGGGGGGGCAGCTGTGAATTTTCCATCTATATATACACACACACACACACACACACACACACACTTGTGTAAGTGTATTGTCCTTGTTATGAGTTAGTGTTTATATATATTAAGAAGTCTGTGTTTATGTGCCTAAGTAGTATTTGTTTGTCCATCTGTGAGTTCATGAGGAGGTTCATGATGCTAACTATTTATGCCTGGGACTGGGAAGTGTCAGCTATTTGTGGGTGTGTATTTGTGAAATGCATAGTTTTGGTGTGTATGTTCAGTGTGTATACACGTGTGTCTTTTTTAATGTAAATATCAGTGTGTTAGTGGTATATACCTATTTTTCTGGGGGTGTTAGTTTATTTATATGTTTAACTGTATGTGTGATTAACTGTGACAAGTATTTTAATCTGTAGGTTTGTTACTATTTGTGTGTGTTTGGGCTCATTTGCGTGTGTGTGTGTGTGTGTGTGTGTGTGTGTGTGTGTGTGTGTGTGTGTGTGTGTGAATGGATCATTACAGAGGCAAATACATCAGCACAATGGACCCCTGACTTTGGCTTAGTTACCAGCCCAGTTACACTCCATCTGCTGTCTGGCACATTGGTTTTGGTTTTTCTCACTGCTGATCTTGAAACAAGTCATGGAGGAACGAGCTGATTAGTCCTTTTCAGCCTGTTTAATGTGTTTGTGAATGTTTTGGAAATGGCTGCATAGTATCTGACTGACCTTCAGTTCCGCAGGCGGTGGGACTGGCCAGAGTTTTGTCTATTGACCTTGAGTTGAATTCCTCACTAAACAGATTATAGAGCTTTGGCCTCAATTCTGCTCTCTGTTTCCAGTGAAAGACACAGATGTGATCCTTAAATGCTTCAGATAAATGACTCATCTGGACTCACAAAGAAGCAGTTCTGTGGACAGGAAGATAAGGGCTGCTACACTGTAACATATATCAGAAGTTGCTTTGTAATCACAGGGTCCCTGTGCACTGCAGTACTGTTAGCGCTGAGAATGCATTCTTCAGTTTGACTCGGGAAATCCTTCTTTTGGCAAGTTCCAGCATCGGTCACTAGGGGGGGATGTTGGGCCACAGATGACAGGTCGTGCCGCCTGTTTCTGCTCACATTGGTCACCCTTGTATTTATATCCTTGAGTGTTACTGAGTGTGGGGGTGGGTGACGCACAGATGTTGGGGGAAGAGTAATGTGTGGTATGTAGCGTGGCATTCAGAAATATCCCGGCTGCCAGCCCTGCTGGAATCCTTGAAAGAAACAACTGCGGACTGGAGTAAGTGGTGTAGCATGGTATTTTATGTGTTAATACTCTGCATGAACATTCTGGTTGTTCAGTAGTGTGCGTGTAACGGAAATAGTAATACATATTGTGCACATTAACCCAAAGTAACACAGTAAATAGGATACAGATACAATCTGCATAGACAGTGTGTGCTTCTCAACATGCCTACTAGACCGCACTTGTGTTCTCCTGTACTTGTTTCACGTCATCTTACATTGCGTTACGGTACACAGTAATACACTGTAACGGTATTAAACTTTGCTGCAGCCTCCACCTCTAGTCACATGAGGTCCCCCTTCTCTCTGCCACCTTCTGCCCCATTATCCTTGTCATCCCCTCCTGGCCATGTGACCTGCTAGTTGTGTTATAAGCTCCCCTTGTTGTGTGCTTTCAGTTCCAGGCATGATCCTATCAGCGCGATCGAGGTTAAACAAGGAAGCCGGCCTCAGAGGGAAGTTAAACAATGTAACACAAGATAAAGGAGACATTTCTCTTCCATTAGGGAGATACAGGAATGCTTGGTGTTTGCACACAATATCACACTCTTGGTCTTCACTCATGTTAACTAATTGGTTCAAGTCCTTAGGGAATCAGCCACAAATTGATGGGAGTCAGGATTCATTAGTTTAATGTCGCTGTTGACACCACAGCTTCACATAAACTGGGGACTGGATGCTGGGAGCTCTGGGCTGCGGCCTGCAAGCTGGAAGCTGGAGGTTAGAGGCCAGAGGCTGCGGCCTGCAAGCTGGATGCTGGAGGTTAGAGGCCAGAGGCTGCGGCCTGCAAGCTGGAGGCTGGATTGAGGATTGATTGAGGAAGCAGCATTTAAACAGGAAACCTACCGATCACAGGCGCAGTGTCCTAGCAAACATAGACTACACTACACCCCCACACCAAAGCTGACACAACTACAGGACGATGCTAAATCTGGTTAGCTGCCCGTTTCATTGTAATTGATGGCTCAGAATTGCCAGTCTATAACAACAGAAAACAATCTTTACTTTTTATAACCCTAAACCCAACCTGTAGTCTGGGGAAGTCCTCTTAAGAAGCGTAAGCCTCTTAGCTGGACGGATTAGGATTAGGATTAGGAGTCCGAGTAAATCAACCCTTATCCTTTGGATACAGTGCTGTCACAGGACTAAAAGAATACAGAGAGAAATGCACAGTGTCTTATTGGCTGAGTACAAGGATAACTAATGAGCAGGAGGTTGCAGGATAAGAGCAGAGACATTCCAGGCAGGAAGGATATGACTGTCTAAAAATAGAGACGCTGCTGATGGGCATAATGTGACAGGCAAAGAGTGGAGAAATGCTGAGAGCCAGGGCTGAGTGAGCAGTGCTTTATTATCCATTCATGCCTCTTTTGTCAGACGGCCAATGAATGCTGCTCTTCATAAACACTGAACGGGACAATGTCAATAGAGATGCTGCAGTAACACATACAGAGTCGGACACTGAGGCGGTGAGCCGGCACACTGGAGGCCTTCCTCTCTGTCCGCACTGTGGCTCAGCCTGCATGTCGCTGCGTTCTTCCTGTTTTTTTTATGCCTTGTGTGGTAGTTCAGTGAACCGCATCAGAACAGGACTTATGCTGAGCCGGAGTGACAGGCTTCCCCAGAACATCGCGTAGTGTCCGTCCTCTAATCCTGAATCACCTTTGCCTTTAAGCTGAGACTCAGTGAATACCACCGTGCTTGTGGCCTGTTCTTGGAACACAGTCTCTGGGTACCTCCTAGGGGCTTGGGGGAGGGGGAGGGGTCAAAGGACTGACATCAGGTTTCTGGGTGTCTGCTTTATATCAAACCACACACACAGACACAAATACACACACACACAAACGCACAAAGACTCACAGGCACACACTCACATAGACACAAACACACACACACACAGATACAAACACACAAAGACTTGCACACACTCACACCCACAGACACACACACTCACACACATACAAACACACATAGACTCACACACACACACAATCAGACACAAACACACAGACTTACGCACAGAGATACACACGCACACTCACATACTCACAGAGATACACGCATAGACTCACACCCACAGACACACATACACATGCAGAGACACACACGCTCTCACACAGACACAAATACACAGACTCACAGACACAGACACACACACACAAACACACACACGCTCTCACTCGCAGACACACACGCTCTCACACGCAGACACACACACTCTCACAGACAGACTCACATACACAGATACACACATACGCTCACGCAGACACACACACACACAAACACAGTTGTGTCCAAGACCTAATTTACAGTTTTTTTCCAATAATATTCACACTTGTCTCAATACCATGTCCACTTTTTCAAAACACATCACACAGTAAACTGTACAAACATGCACCTGAACATATCAGTTAACCTTCACATTACACTGGAAAAGAAAAAGACATTACAACCACCTACTGCAAATACATTACATAGCGTGTAATTAAATACCCCTATCCTGCCCCGACTGTCTGCTTCTTCCATTCTGTGTGCCACGCCCACGCCCATTACATACAAAAAAAAAAACCCAAATAACAAAGTTTCACTGCATGTAGTCAAGTATACTGGTGACCAGGCCTAATCCATTCGGCCCCTTGCATTTGGCCATAAATTTTCATCAACATCACACCGAATATTTTCTCTCGCAATACACTAAGGAAAAAAATCTCTCTGAATGCCTTATCCAGCTCTGGATGTCCTCCCCATGGATGTCCACACCCCCAGCAGCCACTGCATCTAAAAGCGACATCTGATCATGTGGCCGCTGGTCATATACCTTCCATCCCCATGCAGAAAAACAATCTTCAATGGGGTTCAGGAATGCAGAGTATGAGGGCAAGAATAATGACATCGTCCTGGGATGGGCTACAAACCACTTTGTGACTTGGTGGGAATGTTGAAAGGCCATGTCATCTCACACAATGACAAATACTGGGAAATTCTTCCTCTCCCTCCTGTGGGAGGTAAATACTAAATCCTACAGTAGTGGGTTACAGTAAGACAAACATGCACTAATGCATCCATTTTTTCTTGGAGACTTTTCTCAAATCACACCACTACATTACAGTTTTTTTTCCCAATCACTTTAACGCCTGTCTCAATATCATGTCCACTTTGTCACAACACTTAACACATGCACTATACCATCGGACCAAGTTCGTGAACCCGAGGTACCACCGTATTTTTATTGTACAGCGCCGCGTTCATTTAGCCTTTCGGGGTTGTATTGTCTATCCGCTATGTACAGTAGATGGGCCTATACAAACGTAATGCTCACTGGTAATGTATGTGTCACTCTTAACAGTTTACTTTAGGGTTGCTTGGATTCTCAATTTAAGAAATCATAGAGCTATGAATGTATTCTGTATGTTTAGATCGTTTGTTACCAGTTATTTGAGTAAACATTTGAACCAGTAGGTTTGTCAAAGCAGTAACAAGATTTCTGTTTGATCTTTATTCCTGCTATACTTATAACATGTAAGCCACTTTATAACTACACACCACCTATGTGATTGAATGTATTGGTTTTATTTCACAGACCACATCCATCTACCCAGTTTATTACTATAATACTAAATCCTATTGTACTTCCTGACTCAACAGTTCCATTTAATAAATTCTGCCTTAAAGTCACCCCCAGTGGAGCCAGATTCTCTGACCGGAATGTCGTCCATATCGACCGCCTTTGCCAGCGTTAAACTCCCACGTCTGTGTAGCTCTGCTACCCTAACCCAACAGTTCGTTTTCACTGCATTTCTGTCACACTGCGCCATGTTAGTCCGGGTGCTATTCTGTCAGCTGAGGCCTTATGAATGTGGATCTCTGGACATTTTGTTTCCAGCCAGTAGATGTCACTGTTTCTGGAAAGTACGACCACTGGTAGCAATGCTAGCAGTGCTAACAAATATATTTGCGGGCTTAGCCTCTGTTGCTGATCCTGATGCAGGCAGAGGTCACACTTCGGGTAGCATAAAGCTACTTTTAAACTTAACTCTTGAAGCCTTATAGAGCACTTACGGCTGTCCACTGCTGCGGTATGTAATTGTACATGTAGGCAAAGAAACACAAAGATGCATGCACACTAGAATTGCAGGTCACCTATGCTGATCTTACATTATATATTGTGGTTATGTCCTGTTCATCTATAACGGAGAACATTGTTGTTTGTCTAGGGTTAAATGAAATTTTTGACAGTTAGATATTGCAGATATTTAACTGCGAGAGGTTACTGGCTCCATATTGCCAGAAATAATCAGTTTCTCTTCATTTGCATGAGTGAAATATCACATGACAATTAATATAGATGTATATATGTATATAGTTTTTAAAACGTGTATAAGGATGTTTAATGTATTAGCTTTATTTTGGGAGAACCCTCTTTAGCATCTTAGCATCATGCTGTTTTATGTAATGGCCATTGAGTGGTGCCAGAAGTCCATGTGTAATATTAGTGCCCAATTCTGCAGCCTGCCTGGTTAATGGGAAGACTCAAATGCAATGATGTCAGTGGCAGACAGGGGGAGACAAATCGCACATTAATCCTTTTCTTGGACCATGCTAAAGACTGGAGTTCAACCATCCCCTGCAGAGACAATATAATTGAAGCCATATGGGAGTGTCCAGCATGCTTCCTGGATTGTGCCTCTCTGTATTTGTCACTGCAGTGGGGACTGTCTGATCACACAATTCGGACCCAAGCCCAAACTCCATAGGCATACGAATGCACACATCTGTACCTGTTTTTAGTGACAGCACAATTTGTCCCTGTGTTTTTGCTGACAGTTCTGTGTTTGTGTGCGTTTTAAATGAAGCTTTTCTGTGCAATTACCTTATTTTTGACAGTATTCATAGGCTCAGTACATGTAAGCTTTGTATTTCGCCACTGAAAATATCCTTTATGCCTGGTGCCAGTATTCACACTGTAGCACGTCTTACTCCTGTACTTTATCTTACGCAGGCAGCCTGTCCTTCTCATGCCCACAGCGGAGAAAATTACCTCCGTATGAATAATTTGTGTGTCATTTATCTTATCGGTTCTGTCCAGACATTATGAGCAACTATGTGACTGCACTGTGGACTCATTTAAAGTCTGTGAAACAGTGTGATGGCGCAGGTTTCGGATGCCTGCATGTGCGTCCCTGTGCCCCTGTGCTTCTGTATCTGTCTGTCTTTACAGCATGTATATCTGTGTCTCTCTCTACCTCTGTTTATGCAGTTATTGCTAATCAGTTAGTGCGATCAGTCCCCTATATGTGGCTGATTTCAGGTTATATTATCAGGGTTAAGGCTGATTAGCATGTTAACACTGTTGTCCATCAGGTGCTTCATGCATTAAAGGCATTAAAGGCGTCTAAGACTGATCCCAATACTCATACTGCAGCTTTACTTTGCTGGTATTTCTGGCTTCCAAAGCAACATACCGTGTGTGTGTGTGTGTGTGTGTATGTGTGTGTGTGTGTGTATGTGTGTGTGTGTGTGTGTGTGTGTGTGTGTGTGAGAGAGAGAGAGAGAGAGAGAGGGAATGCTGCTGTTTGTATCTGTGTGTGTGTCTGTCTGTCTCTCAGGGACACACTGTATTAAACTGTGGCTCTGATGTGGGCTCATTGACTTCCTGTTAATGTGGATAGCAGATGGAGGGTTTTTCTGAAGTTTACCCCTCTCCCCCCCACCCCCCGTGTGTGTCTGTGCCACAGGCGTAGGGGCCATTGTCTGCAGGAACCGCCAAATTGCCTTGTTAAAAACCTCCCTCTTTGTTTATGCTGGAGTGCTGAAAAGTAAAAATGTAATGGCCGGCCTCCTTCCAGAGAGTCGTTAAACTGTAACTGCACATGTCCTGTTAGGGGTTCCAGTGGTCTCTGTGAGTCCCGGGTTACCACACACACTCTCTCTGTGAGTCCCGGGTTACCACACACACTCTCTCTGTGGGTCTGCGTGTGCGGGAGCCTGCAGCATCTATCACTTAGCCGTCCTACTGCTCTCCTGACGTTCTTTGAAGTACCAGACATGGTATTTCAGCTATAAACAAAAGGCATGTATCAGAGAGTGACTTTTTTAAAAAAATAAACAATACAGAAGGGCTGTAATATCGATCATCTTACTCTTTTATTTCCAGAACTTTGACGTCCGTTACTCGGAGATGTTTTCCATTGGGCTCCAGCACATGGGATGCTGCAGGCAAAACACGCAGCAGGAGAACGACTTGTCACTCGCCGGCACTTCGCCTGACATCTCGAGAGACGTTTTCCGCGTCCCCTGCCTGATCTCACACTGCTGACCCTCTCAGAACAGCAAGTCAGACGCTGCTGCGGCTGCAGGATGCCTTTGAGGAATAATACATTAGGGGAAGTTAGGAAAGCGGAAGGCGAGACCTTCCATGAGGAAGCAATTAGAGGGCAGAAGCAGAAGGATATGGGGGATGAAAGCCTGCGAATGGAATTTCCCGCTGTGTTACCTTGGTTAAACCCCCCCCCCAGTGTCAGAGAATTATGGGCTACTCACATTACAGGGGCCCCTTAGATGAACTGCAGGGGTTCAGTTGTCACTGGAGTGAGAGTGTTATACGAGATGCACGTGTTCACGTTTGGTAAACCGTGCACGAGTTTGTTAGATGTGACCGGGCGTGGGAGTTTGTTACCCACCGGCATCCGTGCCACTGCGACGAGTTTCTTAAATGCACTCATGCCGCTCTCGTGTTCCTTAAATTTAATGCGTTCAGGGGTGCACATGTTTTGCAGAACGTCACTGAGCTTTGTGCGCGCGCATGTGAGTTTGTTGCGCAGTGTGATCACTGTGCACGACGGCGTGCGAGTCTGTGTAGCTGATCGCTCAACTTGGCTTCCATCTCAGAGCTGAGCCACAGATGTGGGGTCCATGTGTTTAACTTGGTTTCTCTTCCCCAGAGAAGGCCAACATTTACATCAAACCCACATTCATGTAATCCGACCCCTAGAAACATAAAAAGTTAAACTCTTTCCAGATTCTCATTTACTCTTTAGTTTGCTTTATGGCAAAGAAAACAGGATCTGGATTAAAAAAGGAATAGCAAAAAAGTATGAGAGTATGTGTTTGTGTGTGTATTTATATAATCAGAAATGTTAGTTTCTCTGTCATTGCTCCTGTCATTAACACCTTTGTAGAAACCTAATATGTCTTTTCTCTGCAAGTGACTTGTAAAGAGGGGCAACTTACAGTTGAGGCAAAAGCTACAATGTACATGCAGATAACTATTGCTTAGCACTGCTGAACACAACTACCCTGACTGACTGACTGTGTCTGAACATGGACGGTAACTGAGCTGCAAGACTGAACTGGGATCAAAAATCAATCCTGGGTCTTCTAAGATAAACTTTGCTGAGTTGGGGGGGCTTGTCATAAATTTTACCAGCTGACAAACACATCAGCCCACCGGGAAAATTCCCAGTATGCCAGATGGCCAGTCCAGCCCCTCTGAACTCTGTTAGTAGTAATGTCTGTATTTCAGTGCTATTAGTCGAAGGATCCAGCCCCATCCGTACTTCTCAGAAACCAGCAAGGACAAAAATGACCCTGTTTCCATCATTTGCACAGATATTTCCTTGCCAGGCATTTTTTTAAAGTGCTGCACAAAAAAATCATTTTATATAATGCAGCACATTCACATTCACATCTTGGCGGGCCACCTAAGTCAGCTTCCTTCAGCTACCTTTAACTCTTAAGTCTACTTTCGTGTCGACAAAAATATGCTATGATTCTCTTAAGAAGGCCCCTCAAAATGGTGGCGGGCATCATTAGCTAAGAGCGTCTCTCACGCAGTGACCCGAAGTCACGCAATTCGTGGATCAGAGTCGCGGTGTGACCTGTATACACCGGCACAATCGGGTTAGTACCACGTGACGCTGACTGCTGAGCAACTGCGAGGAGGTTGCCATAGTAGCAGCAGCTACGGAGTCAAGCAGTCGTTCTATGTTTGGAACACAGCAATCTGGGTTGGACCTAGAAACACACAGGCATCACCATTCATCAGCTGCTGCAGCCAATGAATGACAGAGTGTGCAGAGCTCACTGGCAGATCTGCAGAGACTCTCTGTCCTGCGCCTGTTTTGGGGCTTGTGAGGGTATAGGAGCTTTTATTCTCAGTACAGTTGAAGCAGCAGTGGGATGATCTGGTTTAGAACTTGAATGTTATTAGAATTTGAATTCTGAATGGGTTTGGTTCAAATGATGTAAACCTGCTGATCTTAACTTAGCCACTTAGCTAATAATAATAATAATAATACACCTGAGTTAGCATGGTGGCTTGGCGCATGGCACTCCGGCCTCTGGCTGCATGTGAGGTTTGCATGCGCTTCCTGCGTTATTCCCCGGGTTTCCTGCAGGTTCTCCAGTTTCCAACCACAGTGTAAAAACATGCTAGGATGTATTCAAGGAAACCAATGACCCTGGGAATGGATTTAAAGTCCAAGCAGTGCAGCAGCTGAACCCCAGTTGCCTTATTAATATTATTATTATTCAGTTAAATCCAGCAAGGATCGTATCTCAGCTTGGATGCGGACAATCTGCACTGTCTTGGGAAAGATCTGGAAAGTTTGCTTGTTATCGCTGGACATGTAGAGTCATGGTCAAAGGATTCTTATAAATCACATAGAAACACATGCAGAATGACACAAAAGCAAGCTCAGGAGGCCATGACACACACGGCTTTAGATGAGGGTAGGAAGGATAAGGGCTGGTGTCGTAATGAAATATACCTAAAATCTTTACAATATATAATAGGGACCACTACAATGAGCAGTTTGAAGAACAAACTTTATTTTTGAATTTCAGGTAAAGGAGAAAATAAACAGCATTGTAACTATTAGCATATAAATGTAACACTGAGTTAGTCGTTAAAAAGTGATTTCATTAGAATACTGAATACTCTTAGAATACTGAAGAGACCAATCAGCCATTTATATCCATTTATACAGGAGGTGATTCAAATGCACAAAACGAAACAGAGAAACAAAATCACAGACACATGAGAAATAAACAACTGAAACCTTTAGCCTTTTTTTGGATTATTTTTCACTACGTAGGTCAATAAACACAAAAATATGCACAACACATTTGTTTCTAACTAATTTTTCTGCGTTTTGCAAGGTTGACATTTATTTACATCTGGTGTTAGTCTGTGAATTCCAGGTTTTCACTATATTTCCACAATTTATATGAAGTTTTTTTTTTTTTTCATTTTTTTTCTTTTACTTAAAAATAAGCTAACATTCCAGTAGTACATGTTAGGGTGTGAGAGTGAAGGATCATTATGATACAGGCGACGTGTGTCACTGACCGTTTTACACTAAGCGAAAGCACTAATGGCCCTCTGGGATACGTGTACATAGTCTGTCTTTATCCCAGGGCCATATCTGTCCTGGTCTGTCCTCAGTCTCCCAGGGCTTATTGACCCTGCTCTACACTCCAAAGTCTCACCGAAAGAGACAATTCTGTCCACGGATCAGGAGTTCAGAGGCTCCATCATTTACTGTTACAGCCTGAGGAGAGAGTGGTCTAATACAGACGGCACACCAGCCTCTCTGCCTTATACGTCCACAAAACTAGAAGCACACCCTGTCCGTGCAAAGCATGTGAGCAGCATGCACTAGCGTAGCGTGCGTAGGAGTGAGACGAGCAGCGG
>JAABNY020000037.1:9810379-9821586 GCA_015164015.2 Brevimyrus niger
GCTCACACACATAATGTACTTTGTTCTCCTTCAGCAGTAACAGTTCAGGGAAAGGAGGTACAGACATACTCCAGTTGTCTCTCAGCTGAGCTAAGGATAGATCACCTTGGGTGAAGTTGGGCGTAGTTACAAGTGCACCCCCCTCAGTACATAGAGTAAGAGACACAGAGAATGAGGTGCAGTGAGAGAAGAGAAGATGGAAAGACAGAAGAAGACAGAAGAGTACATGACAGAGCTGGGATGTAGAGGGCGGGGCTTGTGCTTCTTCATAAACAATGAACGACTGTCTCGCTATAATGATAGCGTTCCCCTGACCTGGCATTGCTGATGACTAATTGTCACCTATTTTAACTGCTGAACATTTCCACTGTTTTTCTGACCTCTTTTAATACCCCCCCCCCACAGGGAAATACCAGTACAGCACTGGTGGGAGTGAAAAGCTTCACCGAATATGAGAATGAGGGCTCCAACATCACTGGGGACTTTAACAAATGGAATTTCAAGAAGAACCATGTCAAATAGTTTTGGATTTAGTTTTTGTTGTTCATAAACATTCACCTGCTATTTTGAGAGCAATATTATGAACTGAGTAAAAAAAGAGTTGGACATAAGGGAGTGAAACCTTGCTTAAGTAATGTTTAAAAGAAATTACATTGTTTGGTAATGTAACCAAATTAAAATGTATATATTAATAAATACTGACAATTTTTCTCAACATTGCAGAACACATGTGGGGGGGGGGGGGGGTGAAACGTGTTTTCCTGGATACAGGAAGTCCTGGGTTTTAAAATGGTTGGGAGCCACTTTGCTAAGCTAACAGCAGTGTTAAGCAAATTTTACGGATGCAGTGCGGACCAAATTGCAGTGCTGACCAAATTGCAGTGCTGACCAAATTGCAGTGCGAACCCCTTTCTCACAGCAGCATCACACCTGGGTGTGTCAGTTCTCAAATAAACGGCCCCAAAGAACGGCAGTGGGCAATGAAGGCACCCCAAGCTTTACCACACATGTCACAGCAGTCCAAAAAATATTCATTTTTACATTTGAGTGACTGTATTGTTTTATGACAGACTGCAGAGCGCACTGTAACACTGAAGAGAGCTAGCATGTCAGTGTGCGCCTGGCTGAATGATCTATTCATATGGTGCGCGTGCGTCATTCTGATGCAGGAATACGATTTTTAGGGAGAGTCACTGAGAGGTGGGGGGAGGAGGAAAGGAGGGGGAGGGACACAGAGAAGGAAGGGCAGAGAGAGAGAGAGAGAGAGAGAGAGAGAGAGAGACAGGAAGTGAAAGATACCTTGTGGGAGAGACGAATAGGGACAGAGAGATGGAGCATGCTCGGTGGGCACTGACCGTTCGCAGCTGCCATCAGGGCTTGGAGCTGTTCGGCCTCTGTGGGGGGGTTGGGCCACGGGCCTGTCGCTGTTCCGGACATGGGGACAGCCGACTCATCTGGGCTGGGCCCGGCTCTGGGGGGAGACTGGCCATCAATATATCATTTCCACACACACACGTACACACACACAAAAGCACACGCATGCGCACACACACACGCACACACACACACAACGCACTCTCGGTTTTGTCGTCAGAGCCACAGTAGAGATGACAGGTGGAAGCAAAGGTAGCAGGCAGAGGGAGGAGGTCTGTGATCAAACAGTGCTGCCGGCCGCAGACGCGCAGGAAGCCCTGTGTGACGCCTGTGTGTCCGTCACCGACGGCGACCGTGGTCTGTATGGAGGGGCCAGTGAGCTGGAGTGCAGGCAGCAAACCCCAAACCCCTCATCACTCACTAACCACCGACCCAACGGCGGCTGCGTCCATCATCATGACGGCCGCCTCAAACCAACAGAAGGTAACAGAGCTCTATCACCAACAAGAAAAATAACACCATCCCACACACGGCGCTCTCAGTAACTAACGCAGTGGTATATTTATGCATGCATACATATACGTACTATATCCCATAGCCCCTAACTATTTTAGCATTACAGTAAGACACAATAAACCACTGCATTTATGCTTTTCTGCTACGTGACTCTTCACCTACCATTGTTACTCAATATGCTCATTAGGCCGGATACAGGCCAAATATCCACACATGAGAACAAAAGCATTCTTCCCATCACAGCACCTACTGACTTATCAAGCACTACAAGCATACATAAAACTACAAATCAAATTGTTTACTGTTCTGGTAATCACCACCCATAAAATAACAGCCCCAAAGCAGAATGTCAGATGTTTTACAATACCAGCAGACTGATTTTACGAGCCATACTGATGTGGAATGTCCTATATATCCAAACTACATCACATAAACTCAGCAACCAGTATGTCAGACACACCTGCTCACTAATACAAACAGCAGGATTTCCGTCAAACAGCTGCAACAGAATACATACAGCTCCTATTCAGAGGGTCAGATAGTCCACTTACTGCTACGCGGAGCATTATAAACAGCTAAGAGACCTGATTATGCAGTTTTGAATGCAAATGTGATTGTTAGTGCCACACGCGGTGGGTTCAGCTCATCAGAAACGTGGGTTTTCATGCAGAAAATTAGCATGAATCATCTAGCTAATGGCAATTATTGCAGGCAAAAAGCACCTTGCTAATGAGAGAGGTCAGTGGAGAATGGCCAGGCCCAAATGCAAAAATAACAGCTCGTTACAAGAATCGGGTGCAGAATGGCTTCTCAGAACTCTTCTGCCCTCAATGTGGTTCCCGGAACGTGGGTTCTACCCAAAACCAGCAAGGTGTACCTAACAAAGTGCCCCTGAACGTATGTTCAGAAGTTCCCCATGAAGAAACACATCATCGCACGTTTTTCAGATTTACTTTACTAAATAAACCTTTTAGGGTTTTAAATGTATTTATGTGGATTATTGTTATTGAAGAAAATATGTCAGTGTCAAACCGAATACCAACTAATTTCGCTTTATACTCAATATTACCAATGATGTTAGTTAGCCAGCTATCCATCTATCAATGTTAAGCTGTTAATAATAACCACTACAAGCATTAATACACATTAAATCCATGACTTCATAAAATATCTTTTCATTGGTCCACTAGATGTCAAATGCTCTATAACTGTGGCTAGAGCGAATCAGAGGAGTTACACCAATGTTCATATTTTAGCCAAAAATGACCTAATCCTGCTAAAAACACAAGACTGCATCTAAACAAAGCCCATGTGAATACAGAAACTCCAGTGTGATTTCGGAGAGTACATCTCACCCATTTCAAGCGTTATTTTTGTGCGGAATCAGTATGTGGACACAGTATTGCCATCACAGCAACCCCCGGCACACAGAAATCACTCAGAAAGCAGAAGGCAGAATGACAGACGCAGAGACTCCCCTACGGGCACAGACTGAGAAGCCTAGCCAAGCCTAGCCAGCCCCACTGAACAAAACATGTACACAGATCATCACTTCATCTACTCTAGAATACCTCATTATCCCATAGGGAGCCGACCTCTCCTGTGTAGTGTAGAACCTGTTCTTACTGAAACACAGAGGACAGAAATTCAGGAAGAGCCCAACCAAGGGATCCTAATCCGCCAGGCAGTTTATTGTTATTATTATTATTATTATTGGATACATCACATCAGCTGGACTAAGTGTTGCTGTGAGGTTAAGTGCTGAGTTGGAATGCCAGTGCAGCCCCAGTGCACTGGAGCACTGAATGCGGTAAATGGGTTGGGATAAATGTGCTACCATGGCAGCACAACCCATAACACAGGAGTATACTAAGCTGACATGGTACCACAACCTCAAACAGTGGAGCACTGTGTGTGTGTGTGTGTGTGTGTGTGTGTGTGTATGTGTGGGTTATGTATTTATTACATTAGGGGATCAAATGTCCCTACAACACAATAAAAACCTGTTATTTTGATGTTGCGGGGACCATAAGGGGAAACTCAATTACCCCATAGAAATGAATGAAGAGTCCCCACAAAGATATGAATATGTCTGTGTGTGTTTCTTGCTGCATACCCTTGTATTATTTCCATGTGTGTGTTCTCATTCTGTTTGTATACATTGGAATGCACGGATACAACAGAAATATGACGGCCACTCACCCACTGGGTCCGGGTCTCTGGTTCTGGGCAAAATGCCATTCTGTGTTGGATGGGTTCTGTATGAAAAGATACAAGAACATTTGAAGCACTCTGTCACATTGAATAGGCCTCAGGTTATGACCTGGACTTCCTTGTGAAGGGCGTTAAATCCAATCGAACCTAGAGGGACATGGTTGCATCAGTGTTAGTTATCACAGACATTTCAGCTGTAAAGGAAAATCCAAGATGAGCAGATATTGGTACCAGAATCCCGTGCACTGTCCCCCCCCCCCCGAAAAAAAGTACCCAGGTTTCTCAGACCTGGAAAGCATTGTTATCCTCCTCTATAATCGCCGCAGTAAAACTAGCTCCAAATTTCTTTAGCATTATTTGAATGTGCATGAGTGAAGAAAATGTAGTTCATATAAAGCAACAGGGCTGGTCATATTTATAAAAACAGGCGACTCATTTATCGTCCAAAACCCGCACAACCAGCTTAGAACAGGAAGTACGATGCACAAGGAAAAGACCATCACACTGAAGCAGGGAAAGAAACCGGCAGCGCTGTGTCCAGGCTTGAAGTTACAGTGTTAGTGACCAAAGCCCAGTACTGCCCAATTAAAAAAAAAAAACTAAATACTGTGTGAATACTCTCAGAGTTATAGAAGGTGATAATAATAATCATAACAATAATAAAAGTATTGTCAGAAGTGATTGTTTAATTCCTATTCTGATATTCCAGGTACAGGGAGCATAGGAAGCGAATGGCGTTCGTTTGCACCAGGTTCTTGTTCACCTCACCGCCAGGGGGCAAAATTTGGAATACGTACCGATTTCTTTACATTTACATTTCAGTCTTTTTATCCTGACTATTGCCATAACCAGGCTAGTTCTCTCTCTTTCTCTCTCTCTCTCTCTCTCTCTCACACACACACACACACACACACACACACACACGCACACAGCTCTCGAAATCATGAGGAAACATGAATCAGTGTTGAAAGAAGCACATGTAAACAATCTTAATATCACAAATGTTCTTCATGCTCATAAAGAGCAAGCTGAAGTGTTTTACAAGACTAGACTATTGCAGCAATTATTAAGCACGTGAAGCGTTTCGATTTTATATTTCTGTTTCAGAATAAACGCATGTACAGCAGCTGTCCTGAATCACGTGACTAGGGAGGATTCGACGCTAAAACTCCCTTCAACCAGAAATAAATCTCGCTTCTAACCTACAAAAACAAATCCCACGTGTTCATGTGGGAATGATGTCATTGGTACTGCCTGGTAGCCAATCATAACCCAGAAACGTCGTCGGCACTCCCTTTCCCCCAGCAACAATAAAACCTTCTCATTATGCACCACTGCAGCAACAGAGAGCAGCTGCCAGGGAAAATTAACATTAAACGCACAATCAGGAGGCGTGACAATAGGTAAATAAGCTAATAATAACAGTGGTAATACGACATGGGGCATTTCTTTCCTATAATCCTTTTGGAGAGCTTAAGTGATCGCGGGTGTTCTCTCAGTTTCAGCACCATCACGGCGAACAGCACCCGACAGACTGTTGCGCATGCGCAGATTCCCGCCGCATTGCCTGGAAGCATCGCGTGTTCCGTTATACCGACATTATTGAATTCAGGCGTTTTATGTTTTTAGACAGCGGTCTAATATTTTGCACATGTATTTCTAAATGAAAGCATCACATTTTAAATAATATTAAATTAGCAAAGAAACAAAATACAAAAAGCAAATCTCCTTACATTTTATACAGTAATTGTCTTATACTAAGGATAACATCCTCACATTAAACGATTAAAATCACGCTTGCGTCCTGGTCTGGTTGCAGGGCTGTAAATAATACTACAATAATAAAGATTGAGACTATGAATATGATTGAGTATTAGCTAAATATACCACTAGAAGCTGCAAGATTATTATTATTATTATTAATCTTTGTGTGTGGAGTTTACCTGTTCCCCTACATTTATGTTTACCTCTAAAAAAAAACTAATCCATATGATTTTTTACTCCACTATCCTCCTGCAGATATGCTGCTAGATGCTGCTGGCATCTGTGAATGACCCATTTTGTGTGTGTTCCCTTGGGAAGCGTTCATGCCTCACACTGACCCTGGATGAACAATGCAGAAGCTGGATGGATGGATGGATGGATGGAAGGATGGATGGATGTTTTATTAGACAGATAGATTGATAGATTTATAGATTGATAAATAGATGGAAACAATTATCTGGCTTTCAAACACCTTCCCCCCCTCCATCTTGCATGCATCGTGCACCCCCCGCTTCAGTTCCCTACAGTGGAACAGTCCACAAGCAGAATCTGTCCGTTGCCATGGCGACACACCCCTGCTCTCCTGCCTGCTACTTTCTGCGGAGGATGCACAGGGATAGAATCCTCCAGGAAGCCCCAAGCGCGCAGCCCTCAGTGAACTGTGTATGTAGCACAATGGTCCTTCCTCCCTCACAGACGTTTAATACACACAGCATTTTGCACTGCGTCTGCAAACCCAGTGTGCAAATACCCTAATGAAGAAGCAGAACCAGTGAAACTCGTTTACCACGTTTATCAACATTTTCCAGGCTGTATTACATATTTTAAAAATTATTTGCAATATCAAATAAATTAAAGTTTTCTTCATATACATTACTTAAAGATTTTTTGGCAAGCACAATGTAAAAATATCAAGGATGATCATTTGGAACATAATTCTCACCCTTTAGACATAGTACAAATTTATATTCTATATCTATATATCTCTTACCCTGCAGGACTGACTCTGAGTCATTCATAATGTATCACATCTCACATTTGCTCTGACTACAAGGTCTCACATACTCGCTGAAACTCTCCCTGGAGTCAAGTCGTCATGCATATCAGTTCTAGTACCTCCTGAATCTGCATAAAGGGTTAGATGATATGATATAACTAGGAGATTGCAATTACAAAAGGTAATAAAAGATTAAGTTTCAGCAACCCATCAGCATCTATAATCTTAAAATCTAAATTCTTGTTGGGAATAAAGTCAAATCAAAAACCACCGAGATGCTAAGAGTGTTTGTACCGCTGTGTATAAGGCTGGATTTAGGTCAGGAACCATGGCTGAGTACTTCCTGTTCTCTAAGAGGAGCTGTGAAGGATGATAAAATGAGGCGACTCTGATTGGAATGATGTCCAGTACATTCTGTTTACATTGTTCCAATACCAAATGCCAAAAACCCTACTTTGCTGAATAATAACCACTGTGTAGGTCTTAACTTCCTTGAAGACCGCGCCATGCCGGAATGCATTTGTCAATTCCAATCCAAATCAGGAAATGGAACTGGAGTTGGCATTTAAATATCAATGAAATTTAAATTAAATTCCAATTCTGTTCCCCATAGTTTTATTCCCCAATCCCAATCCAGGTCCATTTCCTGATATGCACTGGACTTGATGAATGCATTCTGGAACGACCTGAACGCCGCTCCTTAGTTCAGCTTTCATCACCATAATCTGCGTCAGAGTGTCCTCCAAGCTGTGGGGCTTGGATCTCCCTCTCTAAACGGACTCTAGATTTCCTTACAGTGCAAACCCCAGGTGCTGAAAGGGCTGCTGTATTTTTCCAAACATCATCCCTAATTCAGAAGCCTTACAAGGTTGTGTCCTGAGCTCATTGTTATGTTCGACCCGATGGCCTGATCGGCGATAATAAGGACATGGCTGGATGTCACACTGCAATAGACGGACCAGCTGAATCATGTCAACTGCTCGTCACTGAATGTTTGTGAGACTGAGGATGTGGTTGGGGAGTTTAAGACGTAAGCAGCTGAGGGCCTGTATCCCTCTTAATATTAACAATGTACCAGCTGGGGGGGTGGACAGCTCAATACACTCTCAGTCTCCGACCACAAAGGCCTGCTAACATTTGTACCAGGGAATTGGTACCTTAGGCGACTGCGGAGATTCAAATGTTCCCCTATGACCTTAGAAATCAGTCAGCGATGTGAGCTGACATGATGACCGCCCCCCCGAGATCACAAACCGAGCAGAAGCACGACACCACAGTTACTCTCCCCTCCTGCAGGATACTCACATCGCACAGTGCTGGAGGAGCTCTGCTGAGGAGCCCTGCTGAGGTCTGGCAAACACGAGCACAGAGGCAGAGAGTAAGAAGAGAGACGACTGGGAGGACATCTATTCTCTGGCCACCAGGCTTTTAGTTCAGACGTCTAATACAACTTATTAATTCTGTGCACAAAGACCTGTGTCTTTAAAATTCTTGGAGTATATTGCACATTTTAAAATTCTATAATGTATTTTATTTGCACAGTTACAATAATTTACTGGTTCTGTGTATGTAATGTATACACATTCTACACTCAATACTGAATATTGCTATATCTCTGTACTTCTTGTCTTTTCATTTTTCGTCCACAGTCTAACAATAGGCCAGCTTTGCATTTCACTGCATGTTATACTTTGTGACTGTAAGTCATAAATACATTCATCTAATGTAATACAATGTAACCGGATCATTCTGCTTCATTCCGGCCTGCATAAAGCAGCCCAGTACTGCCAGTCTGTATTTGGAATTGGATCTGAGGAGTGTTATTGCTCAGGATTAAAAAATATATATTTATGAAATATTGCTGCTTCATAGCGGGAGGACATTTTAAAACAAATTTGAGGAAGCACTTCTTTACACGGCGTGTAGTTAGAGTATGGAATAGTCTTCCTGCTAGTGTAGCGGAAGCTAATACCCTGGGTTCCTTTAAATCAGAGCTAGATAAGATTTTAACAACTCTGAGCTATTAGCTAAGTTCTTCCCAAACAGGCTTGTTGGGCCGAATGGCCTCTTCTCGTTTGTAAATTTCTTATGTTCTTATGTTCTTATAAATAGCCACAATGGAACTCTCTGTTTTTATTACCACATCTATACAATGACATCAATGGATATTAAATTCCAGATCTTTGCTGAGAAAAATAACATGCATTGGGCCATATTTCTAAGTGGGCAGACAGAATATGGATTTTTTTTTTTCTTTCAAGCATCCAAGCATGATAATTCACATCTGTAGTTTCTAGCATGAACATCTCTTTACATGCAAAGAGGCCAAATGAAGCCTCCAAAAGAAGAAATTCATTCAACATGCTACTTTATCATTGTTCCCAGGGTTAAGGACTTGTACATTAATCATAGGTATAAGGACACCAAGCACTGAGTCTTTAGCCAGTATACTATATATATGATTTCTAGGGGCCCCTACTCTCCCTGTGTAGCATGTTGATTCTATTGCCACTGTCCATCACCCTTAATAGGAGAAAGTATACCCCAGTCAAGGCTGAGTAATTGACATCCAATACGATTTTACTTCATGCACTATCAGAAAAAGGTACAGTTTTGTTCCCTAAGGTACAAACAACATGTACCTCGAATGGTACAAACATATTCCTCTTCCTCAGAGTACATTTATGTACCTTAAATTAGATTAAAAGGTATGTTCACTTACAGCTAGTGTCACGTCCGATCCTCGTGTGTTCCACACCCACCTCGTTACTTCGTATTAATTCCTGATTGTCATCACCTGTTTCCTGTTCCTCTTCACTTGTCCTGTGTATTTAGTCCGCATCTGAGTTAGTCTTGTTAGATCAGTCATTGATGTTAGTGGTGTTGGTTTGCTGTCTACCCCGTTCGTCCAAATAAACACAGTTTTGCCTGATTTCCTGGCTTCGCTCGCCTGCTTCCCTGCTCACCTGCAGCCGACTCGTGACAGCTAGGGTACAAGTGGCAAACCCTTGAAGGTATACTCTGTGACAAGTAATTGTACCCTCAAAGGTTGGTACAAATTGGTACTTTTTTCTGTCAATGTAGCAAATCAACACTGCTGTCATTAATATCTATTTTCTCCATTGCGACATCAACCGATTCCACTGGATTTTCCAGAATAATCTTGAGACTATAGCTGCACTTATGCATCTCCTCACATATATGTTCACTATTTCTGCACAGCCGCATGTGTTCTCTCAGCGTCAGATTACACTGACTCACCGTCCCCTGCGGAAACTCGCCCAGTGGAGAGTCATTTGGGCTCCACAATGAACCCACCACCATTTTAAAAATGGTCACAGATTTTTCATGTAAAACACATTTGGTCTTTCAGCATACTTCTTGCTGCAACTGGTCTGACCAAACCATTTTCCGGCAATGTTCTGATGTGAGAGGTTCGTCTAAACATGATGAAGCATTCAACTTTTGTGGTTCATATAGAGAAATACACTACATGTCGTTCCAATTTCTGGACAATGAAAATAAAGGACTTAAATTTCAATTGTAAATTTAAAGCTACTGAATCCTCTATGGCTTCCACACGAATTTCAGCCCCCAGTGTTTTATTCAAGACCCACAAGTAAACCAAACACTTCTGGGGATCAGAAGTCTTCTTGAAACCTCACCTTGCAATAAAATTTGTTAAAAATTGGAACATCTTGATTATCAGAACAGTTTAGTATTTTGAACGAAAGCAGAAATATTTTAGTTTAACATTTAGGCCTCCTATATATAGGTATTAGCCATGTCACTTTGTTATGGAGAATATACATTAATATAGCAAAAATAATAATAATTAACCCTCACGTTGATAGATGAGCCAGCTCCCTCCACTCTGTTTTCCAGCAGCATAGTGCCAATGTCACTCATATAAACGTTTAAAGGACTATCACAGCAAGCTCTTACACACTTGGTGTCACTCTTCCTGGAGTCAGTCATCATACACACCTCATAGATGTGCAGATAATTCATCTAATATAACTAATATTATTAGATAGCATTTAAAAGGACAAACAAGAATGATAATGACACTCAATATTTCAAAATAACTTACCAAATCATTCTCATCCATAATGTTTTTTTCACGCAGTGTGCGCTCCATTATCTCGGCAGAATTAGGATCCACCATTAAAACGCTCGGACTAACCGGTCTGACAAACTTACAGTCACTCTTCCTGGAGTCAGTCGTCATATACACCTCGTAGTTGTGCATATGCTGTAAAGTCCCTGTACCTCCGGCGTCTGAGTAAAGTGTTGGATAATACGGTATAACTGGCAGATTGGACTGATAAAAGATGCGTGA
>JAABNY020000037.1:9917057-9930837 GCA_015164015.2 Brevimyrus niger
TCAATCCTCACTCATCCGACGTTTCTAATTTCTCCTTGGTCACAATTAACCCCAGGAATTTCTCCAAATATCTCGCTGATAATTTGGAACAAAAAAAGAATTCGTCTTTTTCCAGTAATCGCCTGTCCACCACACCCAAACACGCTTCCCTTTTTCCGTGCGCAAAGTGATGACCTCACTCCGCAGCGTCACTCCCTTAAAGGGACTACGTTTCTCCCTGTATTCCACCCGGTTACACAAGGATCAGCTCGTATTTTAACGTGCATGAAACTCTCGGCCCACAAAGCTCCTCTCTATCTATTCTGTCCGCCACAATCAAATCGCCGGTGCTCAGATTTATGTCAGAAAAGCTTCTGCTGATCCTGTCGGCATCTAAACGGGCTTTTCGATCGGATAGTCTTTTAACATCGAGCCCAAGATCCCTGGCTATATTTCCAATGACAGACCCACGTTTCGTTTCCTCCGGTATGGAATAGCTTATATCTCCGTGGCTGGTATGAAATATAAAAATGAAAATTACCCACCGGCAGAGAACAATTTTTGCCTTGATCCCTTTGTGTCTCATCTTCAGTATGAAAGTATGAAATGAAGGTCCCTGATTTTACCCAGGTGCTGACAATCTGATTTTTAATCCGTATAGGCAAAGTCGTTGCAGATTGTCTCAACTGCTTTAAAATGGTTTACTAAAGGCTTAACAGCAGTTTAGTTCGTCTTATTCTCCGGTCCAAAAACACACCGACTTTTCTGTTGCGATTATTACGACACTGGGTGGAGCAACAATTCGGTCCTCTTCAAGTAGTGAACAGCGACGCTTTGAGTCTTTTTAAAAACTGCAGCTAGTTGTTTAGGGCTAAATCAATGTTACGTTTGTCTGGTAGAAGATTTATTGGTACAAATACAGACAGATTGATTAAGTTTAATGTTACGAAGCTCAAACAAAAAACACACACCGGAAGCCTAGAAGCACATTTTCCTAGAGGTTACATTATTTCATACAATTCTCTCACATGTGCAAGAAACTGCATCTCATTAGAAATTTTTTTTTTGATTTCAAGGACACTTCATCATATTTGCTGACTTAGAAGGGCGACTTAGAGGAAGTTTGTTGCTTATATTGACATCTTAGCGCAATGTACGTTCACATTATTCAGCAGGAGAAACTCCCACGACTGAGAACTGCTTATGCTAGTGGCCAAAATTGTGGAAACACTTCCAATATTAAGAGATTGCAGAACTCCATTCAACTATTCAATTATTGTTCCAGTTACTTACTTAATCATCCAGTGCATGATATTTATTGTTCTTTGATTGTTTATAAACATTACTGCCAATAAGCGTGCAATGCCAAAAATGCTAGGTGTCCCCACAATTTTGGCTACTCTGTAATAATGGTTGAGATAGAAGCTAAACTAACTTGAATTTTAAGTAGAATGTTATCTGTAGTGACAGTGGTGTTTTTTGTAGAAAATGGATTTTTGAGAATTCATACCTTCCATGCCACATACAGCAGCAGAAAGGGACAAGTGGTTACTGACCACATGCAGAGAATGCCATCATCCCACTATATACCTTACAACCTGGCTATGACAGATGTACCAATACAGACTACAAATACAGACTACAAATACTGCAACACATTAAAGGAATGCCCTGTGTGCAGATACAGGGTACACAGTACAGAACACCACAAAAACATCAGGTATAAGCTCTACCACAGCTTCAGTAAATCAGTGGAGACTGTCTTCTCTCTTCAGCTCCTTCCTCAGATAAGCTCTTGTGCTCAGCAGCGACACTCGCAGTAACATTGTGGTACTGCAGCCTGAAAATGTGCTTACCCTCTAAAAGTGTTGATGTAGGCCTACCACCCAGTAAACATGATTCAGCATCCCTCCATCCATTTTCTTTAGTTGATTACCCTGTTTAGAGCTGGGAGGGGGAGGGGGGATCTGAATCTATCCCGGAAACTAGGGGCCCAAGGCAGGGAACAACCCACGACGGGGCATCAACCCCTCACAGTCAGTCTGATCAATGAAATATTTCTATAATTCCTAACTGCTACCACAAGACTAGTATAAATTATTACTTCCAAAAGCTGGCGACATAAATAAAACGGATCTCCTGCTGTGTCTTGACCCACCGTCATTTATGTATTTGTGTTTTTTCCTTCCCAGCTGACTTGCTCTCTCAGAAACTGAAACAGGGAAGTGCCATGACATAATCTCTCATCATTACTCTAAACGCAGCGCTAATAATAATATTATATCATGATATCAAGATGAAATTCCTGTCAATGTGTTATAGGGGAGGTGTTAATGTTGAGATAAAAGGGAAAGATTGTGTGATCTTTATTTAGTCATTTAACCCGTGATTCTGCTAGTATAAAGTTCAATTCGCAGACAATTTATGAGAGACGATTCTGCGAGCACATTTTCGACTGGCTAAGACAAACAGCTGCAGTGTTTCCATTCCCACTTAGTTCATATAAAACTCACAGTATTTCTTATGCTTTCAGGAACATACAGGAAAGTATGAGATTTGGGTTCCTTTTCTGATGTACATCAGGAATAATAATAATAATAGCTTGTCAAGTTTCACTGGAGCAGTCTCAGTGTTTCACTGTAAATATGTGAAAAGAACAACTTTTTCTGTAGGCCCTGAAATGGACTGAGACCAGACTAAAAACCAATAATAACAAAACAAAGCGGACCAATCCCAACTCACTAATCTTGTATTTTGTTTTATTTTTCAGTTTTTAAGCTCAGCATCCTTGTTATGCCAAATAGCTTTGGACAGATGAGGTACTTTCATAGATAAATGCACAGTGGTCACATACACGGTTTGTCAGTGAAGTAAAACATGGTAGTCTGTAGCTAATTCCTTTTAACTGATTAATGGGAAAATGGATGCTCTTCCCACAGCTGAGCTCCTGTAGACCCCCTGCTTTCAGGGCCTGCATTAGTAAAGCTGGAATCGACTCAGACCCTCAATCTCAATCTGATCAGTTCAGGCCACAACACCACTTACTACCCAGTCACAGTTCTGCGGCTACAGGGAAACAGGCAGTGATATTCACCTTCCTACTTCTCCAGGATACTAGAAAATAAAGCCTAATGCTGCATTTTAAAACCTGCACGTTAGAAGAAAGGACACTAGGTGGCTCCATACACTGCGAGTTGGTGGTTCACAGCAAGTCTGTACATTGTGTACAATATAAACGGATGGGCAGGTGGTTTGAAGAGGACTTTTATTATGAAACATGAGCAGAAGTCTTTCCTCGACTCTCCCCATTTGGTGCATAAAAATGTCCTTCTCTGCTCCTTCATTCCCTCTGCTGCAGCATCTTTGGGATATTGTAAATAAAAGTATTTGCTGGAGTTTTCAAAAATGTTAAAGCATAAGAATATGCCATAAACATGCAATATGACTGAGGAAAACAGTACCGAGTATTTTAAAGATCTGTGTATAGAGTATGACAGGAGTGGCAAGGTGTGTGATCCTCTGCGCAGAAGTAGATGTTTCGGGTCCAGAAAGTAAAAGCGAAATCGTGGTCTGGATTTGTACTTTCTGGAAGGGAAATGTCCACCTCTGCCTAAGCATGAGTTTCAGAGCTGCGTTTCTTAAAGTCTTGTAGATATGTGTAGTATGATTTACAGAACGGTAATTCTGAATTTCATTAACAAACTGAATTAAGATAATATGTGATTGAATGGTGTAGCTCAGTTATATTAGTAGCTTGCCTGAGCCGCACCCGGCTGGTCAACAAGACCAGCAGGTCAATGTGCATGTAAATGTATTGACTGTATTTTAAAATTGGACTATAGAAAAGACATAATGAGTAATAGATGTAAACTCCATAGTAAAAAAAAACATTAAAAATAACACAGAGTTTGTATTTTCTGGGACAGGCACTGGCCTCTCTTCAGCCTTAAACACACTCTGTGCTGTTCACTTCAGACACATTTTAGAAACAAGCTGATCTGTGAAGGAAGAAACAGCAGCAACATGAAGCCCTTCCACGGTACGCCGTCTTCCATTTATTGTTCATTGTTCCTTTTTGGAGAAAGGAGAAGCTTAAAAACAGACCTGATAGCTTCCATCCATCTATTCATCCATCCATTATCTGTGCCTGCTTCACCTATTCAGGGTCATGGGGTCTGGAGCTTATTCTGGAAGATATGGGTGCAAGGCTGGGGAGCACCCAGGATGGGGTACAAACCTATTGCAGGGTTTACACACACACACACAAAAGAAAAATCTTTATGTCTTCATGGAGACTCTACACTAATTTCCATGGAGAAAACTCTAACCACAACAAGACACCTTTAACCAAAACCACATGAAACCAAACGAAGCCTCCAAGTAACCAAATGAAATACAAAACTTTTGACATTTTTAGTTTTTTTAGTCTTTTGATTAGTCACAGACTTTTATAAAAATATATTATATAGTTATAGTATATATATAGTTTCCCCTTGTAGAAACCAAAAATGTGGTCCCCACAATGTAAAATATACACACACCCCCACCCCCCCCCCCCCCCCCCCACGCACACACCACACACATCTATGGACAATTTGGTAACTCCAATTCACCTTACTGTTTTTTTTGGTCTGTGGGGGGGGAAACTGGATCACCTGGAGGAAACCTTAATGACACGAGGAGAGCATGCAAACCCCCCCGATGACATTGTTCACACAAGTGCTCGAGGTCATATGAGGGTCACTGGTTTGCAGGGTCATGCGTATCTGTGCATAACTGGATCACTCTCATTCTTATATATGTGTATTACAAATCCAGAGGGCAATTCAACTCCCAAATAAACAGGTACCAATGCACTAGGCCCTGGAACAGTGGTGTTTATGGGATGCTGGTCTATCGCAGGGTAGGGCAAAAGCTGAGGACCCTGGGAAACCCAGGAGAACATGCAAAGCCCACACACACAGAGCAGAGGTCAGATTCAAACCCACACACCCAGCGGTGCGATGCAGCAGTGTTGCCCATTGAACCACTGAGCCCTTTCTTTCTACAAATACTCACTACTTTTTTGTGCCTGTTTCTATTCATATTCATAATACCAATAAGACCACAGGCAAATCTAATGTGCATAAATAAACAGAGATTGCCCCAGCAAACACACCCGAAGGACCGTTACAAGAGATAACTGCAGTAAAGCTACAGTAAGATTTGAAATGATTATTAATAAGACCATAACTGGAAAGGGCTGATGACAGCATTTTATTGTAAATAAAGTAGGTTCTCCATGTTATTTATATTCCCAATGAAAAGGATGCATGTATGAGAAGCACACAGCTCTAATCACATTACCTGGCCTTACTAGACTTTTCCATGAAACTTTGTGCCAGCATGGGGATATAAAACCTAGAGTAGACGTATTCAAACTGAGGGGTGCGCCGCCCTGGTGGGGCGCAAAGGAATTACAGGAGGTGCAAATGTGAGGGAGGGGAAAGGGGGAAAAAGAAGAAAACTGTGTGTGTGTGTGGGGGGGGGGTAGTAGTCTAGGTGAGGGCAAACCTACTCTGAAACTGAAACCTTTAGAAATATGAAAACTAATGTGAACAAATGATACATATTATATGATGTTAATAAATCAAACCATTCATCCATTTTCTGAAACTGCTTATCCTACTCAGAGCTGGAACCAATAAAAAAGTTTTAATACCACTGACCAGGAGCCTCACCATTTGTAATCGCAGGGTAGATCAGACACACACCATCATTCTGTGGGTCAAACAAAGCAGCCAATCATACATACAGCCTGGTATTACTATATGTTGACTCCAGTGTGTGGTTGTTTGGGATATAAGACCCAGAGACTTACACTTAAGAACTGAAGGTTAATGGGTGAAAGCACTACTGGGGCCTGTATCACAAACAGGATTTCTTTGTTAGCTGGATAATGTGTCGGATTTAAGGTTTTCTTGGCTAAATGTAAGTGAACGAAGACAAAGTCCATTTACACTGGCGTACCTTAAATTCAGCAAGTTATTCAGCTAAGCTGGAAATCTTGCTTTGTGAGACAGTACAACATATACAGCAGGGGTCTAAGAACCCAGCCCTAGGTAACCCCAACTCTTAGCTTTCCAACTTAACACCAAACCGCATGCTAATCCACTACAAACATTCAAAAGACAACAATGTCTGCATAACCTTCAGATTTTTAAGAAAGGTTTTTTTATTTGTGATTTATAAACAAAACACATTACCAGTATTCATATAATTAAAAAAAGAAAGTCACTAATTCACTGTCACACTGATGAGCAGGTGTACAAAAAGGTTCTAGCACAGAACCACACGGGCACAGTCAATAGGCCGGGAGCACAGCGCTCCCATTGGTCAGCAGGGCTGCATGAGCACACATAGAACACAAGCATAGGAGCCATATACCTTTTTTTTGTCATTTTTCGTCTTTCCTCTTTTTTTGGGTCTCTGTTTTCAGTTTTTTCTTCGAAGGGAAGGTCTGTTCATAAGCGCATACAGAGTTCACTTTCATGGTACAATGTTAGATCGTAATTGTTTAAAAGCTTAATGCGAACGTAACTGACGAAAATCATATGATTGAAAAGTTGCTTTGAAAGCGTTACACTATAGCATTACACATATCTATAAGGTTAGTTTAAGTTAATGTTAAGAGGAGGAAACCCAGATGATTTCTCTGTGTATTTCTGTGAAATATATTGTACCAGAGACTATATGTATCTCTGGGTGTTTAATGAAAGGAAAAAAACATAATCTCTCTCTATATATATATCTATCTATATATCTATATATTGTATCTCACTTAATCATAACATGCAAACAGCCACTTAGTGATCTGACAGCACAGAACCAAGTTTCTCAGATACCAGGAGACAGAAGAAGGGCTTGGACCAGTAGCAGCAAAAACATTACTCTGCGACTTTTCCTGACCGATTGGTGTTTGCAGGTACACAATGCCATAGCTTCTGATTGGTTGGTGTTGTGGGGGTGGGGGGGATGGAAACAAAGAGGAGCATAATGACAGTTTGCATGTAAAAAATAAAAAATAAAAAAAAAAACACCAAGAAAGAAAAAAATATTAATTATCCACCAAAACTTCCAAATCTACACTGCTCTTCCCCACACTGACACACACAGCTCTTATGTCCCTTGACTTCAAGCAGGATCTACAGGAATATAACTCAAATGGATCTATGCTGCACAGACTGGAACTTAAGCAGTATTCATTTAGAACCCGTCTCACTCTCTCTCCCGCTACACCAACCTGGCCCCTGGGCACCTGCAGACAGTCCATGTTTTTGCTCCTACTGTGTATCAGGGAGCTGGATGGGAGTGAAACTGTGGGCCGTCTGTGGGTCTCTGAGGACCAGGCTGGGTGACGCTGCTCTGCACCATTCCCCCTACCCTCACCCCCCCTCCCTATCGCCCCCTCTCTCTCTGCCACAGCACTGCAGCCAGCTGAGTGAAGTCTTTGCTACTGAGTCAGGATATGGGAGCCTATGTGCTCTGGGCACTGCGTGTCAGACTCCAGCCGATTGCAGATGCTGTCTGAATTGCCTCCCCAGGCCACTGAAAGGCAGCCATAACAGGGGCCCCAGCACCTGAAGAAAGGCGGCGTGAGTGTGGGTTCTAAGCTCAAACATGCCGGAACGTCAGGCAACACATTTTCATTATTTAACTTTTTCATGTATAAATCCAAAAAATTCTGAATAGAAGGATCAAGCTGGAAGTAAAAAGAAGAGTGAGCATCATTCCTACTATTCTACTGCTTTGCTATTTAAAGTCCAGGAGAACATGTTCATCCAGTTGTGGGATCAGTCCCCATAGGGGTGCGGCTCTGTCCGCGGTGGGGGGGGGGTGCGAGTGCATTAGCCTCCTTAAAGGACTCCAGAGAGTTGTAAATAAGCGTCCTTTTTTGGGCGTTAAGTCCTGCCAGTCACCCATTCCTTAAGCAGACATGTTTCTGTGTGTTTACTAGGCCTGGAGAGCTGGCCAGTTAAAAAAAAAACAAAAAAACCCCACTTCGCTTGATTGGTTGGTTGTTTTTTTGTTGTTGTTGTTAGTCTGATTCACTCATGGTGTTCTATAAAAACAGAGCGCCGGGCAACAAATACTGAGGCCAAGTTGGGTGGGGCCCGCAAAGACAGGCAGAGGCGTGGGGGTGTGGCATCACGGCCCAGCAGGGAGGTGGGATTTCGCTTCTCTGCTCTCTGCAGCCAATGACAAAACGCTACGAGACAATATTCGTTTCAACAAGACCAGCAGGTCAAGGAAGTGAGTCAGTATTCTAATGGACAGGTGTGGGTGGGCAGGGACTCTGGCAGGGGTTACATGGTCGACATCATGGAGGATCTCTTTTCGTAGTATGCTTCTGTTTGGCTGTCGCTATGCACACCTACTCTACTCATCTCCGTCATCTTTGCCCTTATCCTTTTTGTCTTTCCCCTTCTTCTTCTTTTTCTTCTTCTTGGTCTCCTCCTTCTTGCCGAAGGTGATGAAGTCGCCCTTGTCGTCGATGCCGGCCTGGTCCTGCCGGATGGATATGATGGCGGGCGAGCCGGGAATGAGGAAGGCCTCGGGCACCTCGCCCGGCTTCAGATGTTGCGGGGGCCCGTACCCGGGACCAGGGCCGTAGCGGAAATGCCAGCTGTTGCTGTTGATGCCGGCGCCCACTGGGGGGGAATGCTCGCCACCCTCACCATCTACCAGAGAGGGAGAAAGAAAGCAGAGTCACAGCTTCACTTAAGCAGCAGCATCACCATCCAGTTTTTTCATTTCAGTATATAAAGTGTTTTATTTTATGATTTGACTATATTAAAAAGTTATTACATCATTTCGGTGTTATTAAACGTAAATCTTCCATCATTCCGGTATTATTAAATGTCATTAATCTATCATTTCAGTATTCTTAAATGTTATAAAGTAACATTTCAGTGTTATATAATGTTATTATTCTATCATTTCAGTATTACTAAATGTTTTATTGAATTATTTCAGCATTATGAAATATTCCATCAACGACATCTATCACTGGGCTGTTTTTGATCAGACTGCAGGGCAACCCTGTTTAATGCAAGGCTGGTGGGCATAATAATTTCTGAAAAGCCGGCAGCGGAACTCTGGCACTGTAGTGATACGAAGCTGAATCAAAGTAGGTTGAGGGGCGTACGATTACTTCAGACACACATCATGCCATAGGCTTCAGCAAATGGGGTCTTGTAGTGCGCAGAAAGGTTACACTTGAAAGAAATTACTGATTAACAAGAAAGTGAAAAAGAAAATGGCTAAAATAGCTCCCGGTGCGACTTTGAACCATCAGTTGAAGAATGTTTTAGAGGGAGAAACTAAAAGACGCAGAGATTACATTGCTGACCTATTTCTAAGCTCCATGTTCATTTTAAGCCTCACAGACTCTTTGCCTCTCAAAATCCGGCCCCCTGCTCTACCAATTCTGATTTTTTTTTCTCACGAGAACAATTGACTAAACAGATCCGTGCAAGTTGAACCTTTAAACTTAGCTTAGCACTGTTGATGTTTATTAACTAGGCTAACTGCAATGGCTTACTGCAGTAACATGACCGAGCTGAGATCACTGCATTAGTATGCTGTGGCTGAGCTTCCTGCATTAACACATGCAGTCCCTGGGGGCCACGTCTCTGCTGCGCGTTAGCATTTCACAAGCTCAGCAGATGCAAGTGATGCAGCCACCCATCTTATACAGGTTCTCAATACTGAACTGAGGCTTTTTACATTCCGAGCAAGACTCCCCTAAGCAGGTGACATTGCAGACTGGAAAAACAATTTAAAAACATCAGAGCGTGGCAACACACTGGAAGTACAGTGGTCCCAAATAAAGTGTATTTAATGTGTGTTAATATGTAACCATGAGTATGTCTCTGTGGGATCTAACCAGGGTGACCAGATAACCCATGTTTCATCACGTCCTGTAATGTTTCTTTGTGCACGTGTTGACCATACAATGCGAGGTTAGAAAGCTCGCCTTCTCCTCAATCCTAAAGAGAAAGAAGAAGGCCGGTCTACATTCCTCAGTGTTACTGCATCTCCCCAGTGTTAACGGGCATATTACAGGGTGACATCATCCAATATATTATGAATTAAGGTGGAATGGAAGTAGCAGATTCAATTACTCACTGTGGGAGGTGCTGCAGGAATATGGCATCCTGCGGCTCATACCGTGTGCCACATTCATTTGCATTCATTTATTTAGCAGATGTACAATAGAGAGTGCAGGGTTTGCCAGGCCCTGCAGATATTGGGTGCTCTGCCCCAGGCCCTGACAGTGAAATTCACTCAGGGGATTTGAACTAGCGACCATCCGATCACAGGCATAGCAACCTAACTCACCCCCATCCCCCCCCCCCCGTTGCCTCTGCATACTTGGCATAAAGTCAAAGTCATCTACAGTGGGTGTTGTCCTCTGGCAAGGGTGCATCTTGTCTCCGCCCCTGTTTGTGATTGTTTACTTTGGGTAGGAGGTCAAAACCCTGCTGTGCCTGTGATTGGTGACCGGTTCAGGTGGCTAAAACTGACATGCTCGCTACTTGCACAATGACGTCGCTCTTTTTGTCGCACCTGTCCAGGGCCTAACCAGCACTCGCCTGAGCAGCGTGGTGCCGAGTGCAAAATGGCGGAGATGGGAATCATCCAATCAGAGGCCTTGATTCTCTCTTGAGATGAGAAGATTGGCTGTTCTTGGTTTACTGGCCAATCCTCACCTATGGCCAGGAGCCGTGGATAATGACTGAATGAACAGGGGTGTCTATTTTTTCTGCAGCCTCTCTAAGCACGTTCGTGACGGGGTGCGGCACATTCCGGCATATCGAGGCCCAGGGACCCCGGGACAAAGGGGAGGGATTATGTCTGTCAGCCTGCTTGGGAAGATCCGATGACCTAGAGAACGGGGTGTTGGATGGAGAGGCCATTACCCCACCATAACCCTCATCGGGAGAAAATGACATAGACCATTTGTTTTCACAGTAGATGTTTTTACAGATCAGCGCGCGTAGCTGCATGAGTTAATAACAAGGAAAATGACCGATTATCTGCTATAAATGACGCGTGAGGGCAGCAAATGTCATGCATGAAGGTCCGGCAGAGACGGGCATGGCAAAGGTCTGAGCCCAGTAACCCCCTCCTGCCAGTTGCAAAATAAGCTCTTAACCAGCAGTAACCTAAAATGCATTTAGTGCATCAGCTAAACAGGGAAAATTAACTTTAATTGGGGTAAAATACTGCACGTCAAGAAATGAAAAAATAGACAAGTCAGAGATGGAAACCAAACAAAAGAAGGGTGTAGTTATGCTGCCACAGCCATACCTGCTGGAGCTTACATACTGCTCTCATCTAACTGCTTGCTCTACGTCTTTCTGACCTGCCCGTCCCTCTTCCTGCGGTGTCTCTCCTGCCTGCCCTGCTGCTGCCCCACACTTCATCCTGCCATCTGAAGCAGCACCATCACCTGCCTGATACCCCCCCCACCCCCCGCTTTGAGACTCAAATCTCAAGAGTGAATTGGCACTCTTGCCATCTTGCGGATTTGAGCGGCCCCTGCCCTCTGCTACCCCCTGGAGGACGGGCTCCCCCTTTGAGCCTGGTTCCTCCCAAGATTTCTTCCTCTTTTCCTTGCCACTGTCACCTCTGGCTGCTCACTGGGGACTTTGGATGGGGATCCTGTAAAGCACTCTGAGACGATGTAATGTTGTGAATATGCACTACACAAACAGAACTGGACTTAATTGTAGTTACAGATGGATGGATCGGGGGACTGAGTCTTTACTTGGGGGCGGGGGGAGGGGGCCTTGGCAAACTAATAACTTAATAAATGGTCATTTATATGGAGGGGGCTAAAAAACATTTTAGGGTGGCCAAAGTCCCCCTAAAGTAACCCTGACTATGTCCCTGAGCTAAAGGACAATTACTTGTGTTACGGCGGCTGAAATATAACGGCATGTGTGACGGTGACAGGAAGGCGGGAAGCTCAGTACAGCCTGCATAATAGGGCCTTCCGCTACTTCCTGAGAATATTTGGTCTCCTTTTGTAAAGGGGCCTCGTCCCCATTTCTGTGAATCAATGTCCTTAATCCCTGCTGTGCTGCACCTTGGTTCCCCGAGGCCCTCTTTCATCTTCCCACTGCTATCCGTCTGTGGGTCACTGGATGCCGGCGTGCGGTGTCTGTATGTCCTGTCACCCTGCACTGCAGTGTGTGGACACAAATACGTGTGTAGAACTGAGAGAATCTCCCCCCACCACCACCACCTGTTGTGAGCTCACCCTGGTCAATGCCCTGCAGTGCCAACCACCACCCGCACCCGTGTGGTCAATCACCGAGCCCCACCCTCACCGGTGTGATCAAACGCCGAGCCCCACCCGCACCCGCGTGGTCAAGCGCCGAGCCCCACCCGCACCCGTGTGGTCAATCACCGAGCCCCACCCGCACCCGCGTGGTCAATCACCGAGCCCCACCCGCGTGGTCAATCGCCGAGCCCCACCCGCACCCGTGTGGTCAATCACCGAGCCCCACCCGAGTCCACAGGCTGCAGCGCTGATGTAGGTACCCTAGCCTCACCCTCATTTTATTTATCATTTCCCCATCAAGCACAAAGCATTTTCTCCTTTTCTTCTCCCTTTATCCCCTACTCTGTATATGGTAGGGATGTCCCAGCCTGCTTTATGGTACCCCAACCCGATCCAGTCAGTTCGATATTTATATCTGCCGACTCCGAGTGTCGACCTGATCTTTTAATACCTACGTAAACACACAGACGCATACTGTGGGCACTGGTGCATTTTTCATCTGAGTAAGCCAGGCGATTTCACAGTATTCTTCCCTATAACGTTTTTGCTATTGCCCGAATAGACTCCTTATATTATGTGACGCTCAGTTGCTACCCAAAGGGAGGCATTGTAAACATTACAGGAAGCCGCTTGGCTACTTTGAGTTTCCAGCTGAAAGAATTTCCATGCGGCTGACATCTTAATAGTTCGTAGATTCAAACCATGTGGTTTACGGCGGCGTGCGACGGAACCTTACATTCTGCGGAACAGACAGAAATTACGCAGATGCAGAAGATCAAATGCATTGACCTTCGTATCAGGCTACGGTAGCCGATACTGATCAATTATTAAATGTCTGGGTCACCCGGATTCCAGTCCTTCATATCGGCTCAGGTCTCACTGGTTTTTAGCCTCCATTCCTCTCTCCTTCTCCCACCTTAAACTGGGATCAGAGTGGTTGCCTGGGTAACAGCGTGTTCTACACTCACACACAGCCAAAGCTACTGATAGAAACTGATGTGGCTCCTTAGCAACCCACTACTCCTGTGGCAACCAGTGGAACAGAAGCCCCTTAGTAACCACATATTCTGATGTAGCCTCTCTCCCTCTCTCTCTCTCAGTTTTTCTTGCAGTATGCGCTGTAGATGGCTCATTCCTCTCCAACTCCAGTTTCTCTTGCCACCTTCACAGCCTCCCTCAGAGTTCAGGTCTGAAGTGATGCTTCCAGACAGACCCCACAGGAACCTCACAATGAAGAGCCCACAGACCTGCAGTGTGTATGACGGCATGCAGCCAGTCCACACTGCAGTGTGCTTCCATCTGTATGACGGCATGCAGCCAGTCCACACTGCAGTGTGCTTCCATCTGTATGACGGCATGCAGCCAGTCCACACTGCAGTGTGCTTCCATCTGTATGACGGCATGCAGCCAGTCCACACTGCAGTGTGCTTCCATCTGTATGACGGCATGCAGCCAGTCCACACTGCA
>JAABNY020000037.1:9932905-9945316 GCA_015164015.2 Brevimyrus niger
CCTATGTCAGCCTAACCCATCAGTCACAGTCCAGGTCACCTGCTTGACACTAAGACATTGATACTGCCTATGTCAGCTTGACCCATCAGTCACAGTCCAGGTCACCTGCTTGACACTAAGACATTGATACTGCCTATGTCAGCCTAACCCATCAGTCACAGTCCAGTTGATACATAACGTAGGCCTGAGGTTTACACACAGCCCTCATAAACCATCTTCAGTGTTACATGATTTATAAGGAGTGTCATCTGCATTGGCACATGCACGGAAAGCAACTTACACAAATTTACACTTTCACTTATTCATACTGATATGCATCTGTGACCCAGTTTAGGCTGAGTATCTAGGGGGACAGGAAGACGGCAGCAGCCCAGTCAAGAGACTTCGGTGAAATGTAGGACGCAGAAGCGCAGCTAAGAGTGACATTTCTCAGGTCCTCTGAAAACCACCAAAGCTGCCATTAAAGGACATTCTGTAAATGCTGAGGGGCAACCGGTCAGTCGCTCCTGTCGACGCAGCTCAGAGCCTTTGTTCAATTACTTTTAGACGGAAGGCGATTTAATGGCTTAAAGTCATCAAGTAGAAGGGAACCTTTTGATTCTTTTTGCTGTGCACAGACTGGAAGACTCACAAGTCCCCAAGAACACTAAGTCGATGCAGCTCAAAGCTACTGAGATCTGTGTCCAGACAAGTAACTTCTCAAAGGAAACAGCCAAGCTGACACTGGGTTTATAAAGGCCAGTGACATGGGGAGGCTACAGATTCCAACATAAAAGGTCCCTCATAAAGCATCACTGTACCTCCTACCTCCCTGGGGTCCCCTAACTTCCTCCTCTAGGTTTGGACAATATTTCATGCTCCTCTCCCCTACCTTAATGAACACACCTCTGCCACATGTCCAGTAGTATGTGTGCATGCAGTGGATCCATTCCCAGTCCAGTCACATGACTCGCCTTTACAACAAATGCCCTGGTTTCTTAAGCAGGTGAGTAGCAGGTGAGTATGAAGCTCTCTCTCTGTGTAGAGTAATTACTTACACTTACGTTACTTACACTTCATCCTTCAGTTCTTACCTCTGCATTCCTGCCCTCAAGGAAGCGGAGTAGCGCCAGTCAGCGTTGGGGGCTTTCGGCTGAAGTACGGGGAGACAGGAAGGGGAACAATTAGCATTTGGCTACATCTTTAATTTGGCAGTGCCCGTCCTTTCCAGTGCCGCACTGAATCCTGCAGCAGCTGGGCCGGACGCTCAGGAGTGTGACAGTGTGGCTTCCGGGGCGACATTTAAACTTCTCATCCCCACTCACCTGAAATGTACAGACCGGATTTCCCAGAAGACACTTGAGTCAAGCTTAAAGATAAATGCTGAGATGAGGCCTACAAATTAAATGAGTGACGACTATGTTGGGGGGGGGGGGTAATTAAAACAGTGACGCAATCAGACACAGGTGCCCTGACCAGTAAGCGAGGTAGAATGCAAATGACTGTCAATAGCGGCCACATCTAAAACTGAAGTAAGACATAATGAACTATGAGTCTGTCATGACCCAACAACATCACGGTAAACGCATGAGCCTGCTACAAATGAACAACATCTCCACGAAACCATCAGTCTGCTCTGAACTAACAACATCACAGAATTCACTTCGCTGTGGATTAATAACATCACACCAAAACCAGTCCCGTCCTAAATAAGAGCTTCACAGTGTTACACTCAATCTGCTATAAATGAAAGAACATTATAGTAAATGCATCAGGCTGCCTGAGCTTTGCAATGCAGGTCTTCATATGACCCACCCACACTTGAGGGAACCAACCAAAGCAGATTCACGACATTGACAGATTTGCTGGCATTTACAAAATAACTTAATGAAAAACCAATGGTCGAGATCATGGTCACGGTCAGGATGTTGACGATGACAAACGGTGGAGCAACATGTTAGCATTTAGGATAATAAGTGACGAGATTGGACACTGCATGGACACTGCATGGACACTTCAATGGCAAAGGATGGGGGTCGAGACCCAGGGTCCATGCAGACACACCTGCAGCGCGGCGTCAGGCATGCTGAGTCTCCGGACAAACATCTGGCCACTCTGGCCGGTGAAGAAGCGTTCGGAGCCCATGGTGCCTCCGGGTGGGAGGCCGGTGTTATAGAACATGAAGGTGTCGCTGCCAGATGTGGCAGTCAGACACGTCTTGTAGCAGTAGGTTTTGGTCAACGAGCCATTTCCTCGGACTTCGATGTAGTGGGGCTCCACCTTGAGGTCACGCCGAAGTACTACATTGTTGCCGGGCTGCTGGCCGCCGGGGCCCATGGCGCCCTCTACAGGAGCCTTCTGCGTCACGCAGCAGGGGGAGCAAGAGCCCGGCTGGGTGCAGTAGGCGTGGCAACGTACTATGGCGAGAACCACCACAGTCAGGAGGAACACGAAGGTGGTGGCACTGAGGGCGACGATCAGGTAGAGAGTCACGTTGGAGAAGAGCAGCGTCCCGTGGGGTCGGATAATCCGCTTGGGATCGGGGATCAGCTTGGGCGGGGCCTCCATGACGGCCACATTGACGGTGACGGTGGAGGACAGCGACGGCTCGCCCTGGTCACGCACCACCACCAGGATACTGAAGAAGGTGGAGTTGTCTTCTACCACCTTGCGGGTGGTGCGCACCTCACCCGTGTGCTCGTGCACCTTGAACAGATCCGGCTCGCTGGCCTGCTCCAGCGAGTACAGCAGCCAGGCGTTGCGGCCGGCGTCCGCGTCGTACGCCGCCACCTTGGTGACCAGGTGGCCGGCCTCGGCGTTCTTCAGCACCGTCTCGGTGAAGCGCGAGCCGTTGGCGGGAAGGCTCAGGATCTCCGGGGTGTGGTCATTTTGGTCCGTCACGTACAGGTAGACGGTAGCGACGCGGCTAAGGGGGGGAACGCCACCGTCTTGGGCCTTCACCTGGAAGTGAAACTCACGCAGCGTCTCGTAGTCGAAGGAACGCAGGGCGTAGGCCTCGCCCGTGTCCGGCTGCACGGACACATACGATGTCACGGGGATGCCGTGGTTGTTGTCGTTGAGCACGGTGTAGGTGATGCGGGCGTTCTCGTTAATGTCGGCGTCCTGCGCCCGAACACTGCACAGCGAGGCCCCGGGGGCGTTGTTCTCCGCGACGTACACAGTGTAGGACGTCTGCTCAAAGCGAGGCGGGTTGTCGTTGACGTCTGCAACATCCACCTCGATGGTCATCTGGGACGAGAGCGGGGGGGTGCCCCCGTCGGTGGCACGCAACGTCACATTGTAGGCGGCGGTGGTCTCCCGGTCCAGGAAGGCGGCCGTCACCAGGGTGTAGTAGTTCCGGAAAGACTTGATCTTAAACGGAAGCTCCGGGTCAATTTCCAGGCTGACCTGCTTGTTGGGACCCGAGTCTCGGTCCGTCACGCTGATCAGTGCCACCACTGTGTCGGCCCGTGCGTCCTCCCGCACGGGGCTGGACAGGGAGGACAGCACGATTTCCGGCACGTTGTCATTCACGTCCACCACTTCCACTACCACTTTACAGTGCACAGCCACGGCTGCGGCACCCCGGTCCATAGCCTGCACGTACATTTCGTAGGAACTGGTGTCCTCGTAGTCGACAGGGCTCCGCAATCTGATCTCCCCCGAGTTGGCATCCATGCTGAACATCTGTCGGACCCTCTCTGGTGTGTAGCTGCTGAAGGAATAATACACTTCCCCGTTAGAGCCCTCATCCAGGTCAGTGGCATTTAGCTTTATGACCAGTGTGTCCTTTGGTGAGTTTTCCAGCAGTTTCACTTTATACACCGAGCTGTCAAAAACAGGAGTGTTGTCATTTGCATCCAGGACACGCACGTTAATTGTAGCCGTGCCGGTTTTCGCTGGCGTGCCTCCATCCACAGCTGTCAGGATAAACTGATGGGAGGCGGTCTGCTCGCGGTCCAATGCCTTTTTAAGCACGAGCTCAATTTGCTTATTGTTCACCAATGGTCTGTTAGTGTCCAGTGCGAAATGTTCGTTTGGACTGAGGCGGTACAGCCGAATTGAATTAGACGCTATATCAAGATCTTGCGCGCTCTCCATAGGAAAGCGAGAACCCGGGAGAGCAGCTTCGGAAATGTCCAGCTGGATCTCGCCCGTGGAGAACTGCGGCGCGTTATCATTCACGTCCAAAACCTCCACCTCCACATTATGTACTTCCGACGGATTCTCGACCACAACCTCCAGATTTAATAGGCAGGGTTTGTTTAAGTCGCATAGCGTCTCTCGATCTATCCTGTCAGTTACACACAGTTTTCCATTTTTAGGATTGATACCCACGTATCGCTTTCCGTCGATAGAGGTTACCTTTAAATTTCGAGTCGACAGCTTTTTCAGATCTAGCCCCAAATCAAGCACGATATCTCCAACTACTGTTCCTTCTTCCGATTCCTCCGGAACCGAGTACCTAATTTGTCCAAATGCAGATCCGCCAAAAAGAAAAAAAACAAAAATGAAAATGGATATAGGCACGTTCCTCTTAATGTTCATACACCCCCTTTCCACGGCCATTGCAAGCGCATTGATTCCGCACACGGATTGAAATCAGCTATCCGTCTTTTTCTCGTCCAGGATGTTGCTTCGTGCAGCCTAGTTAAAAAAGACTTGATGTCCAGCTACATGCAAAACGACTAACACATCCACTCGCTCTGTCTTTAAACTGGTACTTCAGCGATGCCTCCATTTTCCTTTGTCCCTGCTTCTCTTTTTTTCTGCTTGGCGGCGGCTGACGGGTGTGTTTCCCTGCCGCTGGTGCTGCGGATCGCTCCTTGCAGCCCCCCGCCCCCCTCTATCACCACCCTTATTTCTCTCCATTTCTCTCTCCCTCTCTGCCTGAGCGTGCGAAGCGGAGTCTGTGCTGGGGGATGGGCAGCCTTATCAAATACAGTTTGCTGCTTTCTTGTAGCTCAGAGTAAAATATGTAATCAAATGAAATTGTCGAAAACAAGACAATACTCTTTAGTCACTGAATACTTTCATGCACGCTTCACCGTGTGCAGTAAATAAGATGTTACGCGATGACGGGTGATACGTTAATTTGGCATTCTTTCCATCGGCGCCGGCATAGTAAATTTAGAAAACCTCATTACTGTTCTTTTTTTAACATTAACACGTCCTAGTCATTTGTGGAAGAATGCTTCTGCGGTAGGGGGAATTAAGGGGTTAACGTTTAGTCTTAGGTCTTACGCAAGAAGGTAATGTTACATACTTACATTTGAGGTTGTGGGAACAATACTATGTTCTATAGGCTTCGGGATAGAGTATGTTGTTTTTTTAAGGTAAAATTTGGGAGAATAAATATGCTGGAGAAAATACGGCTTGGAACAGACTGACCTCGCACCAGTCATGGAACTGTCCTAATTGGGAAGATGGAATGAATCTTGTGAGGGAAGGCTGTCATATTAACAACCAACAGCACAGGAGCAGTGTTTGTGGGGGAGGGGGGGGGCTGCTTTTATTGCTTGTCATAATTTGAGCTAACGATGTAAAATACTTAACGTCATTACAGAATATCACAGGTACACTTGCCTAACCACTGTTAGTAGAAATAATATGTAACAACAGAAAAATAGGTAATTAATCAATCATGCAATCATTGTGTATGTATGTACTTCGTAAGGAAAATTGGAGGAAGAAGAAATTTATGCATGGACATGCTATACGGTGACCAATCATGTGGAAGAGAAACGTGTGTGTGTGTGTGTGTGTGTGGGGGGGGGGGGTGTTAAGAGTATATGACAGAGCACTTTTCTTTTGCAGGGTTCACCCAGGCACTCTGTCTCACTAACTTGCATCACCTCACTAATAAAGAACATTTTTCCTTACAAACCCTGAAGTTTGGGCTGAGTTTCCTGCCTAGGGCAAAGCCAAGACGATCCCTCGAAGTTTAACTTTTCAACATTACTCTAGGTTCTTTATCAGTAACTGAATACAGCCAAAACACCACCATGACAACAGAAGATTTAGATTCTGACATGCTTAGCTAATTAAAAAAAAAAAAAAAATTAAATGGATGTTTAAACTCGAATTTCCTCAAGTCTTAGTTAGAGGCAAGTGTCCTTAGGCAATTTTATTATGCAAGAAAATATAAATTACATCACTTCCTCTAGTGCCGAATGACATCATTACCTGCCAGGTCACCTTCTCCTAACCCTAGCCCAGGACAAACAATGCAGATTAAACAGCATGTTTAATCACGGCAAAACTTCAATGTATAAACCATGGTTATATTAATTGCTTCTCCCAGAACTGAAGATGGTACAAAGTCATTGCTATTCCATTACATAAGTCTCATTGTAGCTATAATGTTGGACATGCAGACGTACAGCAGTTGTCTTAAACATTAACCATCTCATGTAATTTAGGAGCCATATAAATAGCTGCATTTATGCAGCAGCACTATGTTATATTTGCTGAGACCTCAGTTCAGGTTGAGTTTACGTTTTTACCCCAGTGTTACATACAAATCTCAGAAAGGGGACGATTCGCAAGCAGGGGCGTCGCCAGACATGTGGCGTGCTATACGGTGACCAAGTGTGACCTGGGGCTGCACACAACGGTCCGCCATCGCCTGTTGCTGATTGGTGGGCGTCTGCTCAGCCGATGCTGTTTCTCCCCCAAATGCCTTTTGTCTGCGTCTCTGTTTCAAGGCACGGCCCCTGTACCCAGCTGCCCAGTAGCGGGCCAGGGAGCCTGAAGTTTATCCCAGGATGCTCAGGGCATGAAGCTGCAGAACAACCTGGACAGGCTGCCAATCAATTACCTTGGGAGGAAACCACAGAACCCAGAGGGACTCCGGACAGGCAGGGGAAAGATATCCACCGGCCACATACACCGAGCCGGTGGCAAGAATCGAACCCATATCCTCAGAGGTGCAAGGCTACGGTGCTATACCTACCAAACCGCTACCTACCAAGGTCCCTTCTCAAATGTACATCTGTTTGATTATAAAGTAAAAATGACAGGAATTATTATAACAAAACAAAGTGAAAAGGGGCACAATCATTCAAGCTACCTGGTAACAAAAAAGTTTTTCCTTTAACAGGCCTCTCTTTCAACTTACATCCTTGCCCTGTGGATTTAGCTGCTAACTTGATTAGCATCTTCACCTTGAACAAGGACAAATTCACTAACTCACTGCACGTTATCTGGGTAAAACACTTTTCTTACGGGTCACCATTTATAGCAGATCAGCCCCCATCCACGTTTCTCTCTCTCACTCTGTCCTTTTCCCTTCACACTCTCTCATCCTCTCTCTCTCTCTCCCACACCACCCCCGTGTTCCTCTCTCCTCCTCATTCTATTTCCTGCTCATTCCCTCCCTCTCTTCCTCCCTCTTCTGCTCTCTCTCTCTCTCTCTCATCCCACTCCAGCCTGTCTTGCTCCCTCTCTCTGCATCACTTGCTTTAAAAAATATCTTATAGATGTATTTTACATGACTACAGTCAGGGGTACCAGTAAAGATTTTGGAGCCTATTAAAATGTATCATATTGATCCCCTAACCCAGACCGATCTGATTATGTTCCATTTTTTTTAAAGCCCCTGAACAGTCCCCCCCCCCCACCCCCCCGTTATGGCACCCCAGACTACAGTTAAAATTTTGTGTTTAAGGGCATGATTTGATTTTCTACAGATATACATTCACGCATATTTTTTTTCCATACTCACACTCTATGCAAAATCTCACGCTGCAAGGAAGGCAGTCATTTTAGAAATCAAGGAGTAGTGCAGTGAAGACGAGACAAGATTGGTATTCTGGGAGTACAGTGTGTCATCATAAAGCAAAGATATATCATGAGAAAGAAGTACTGTGGACAGAGTAACAGGCAAACTGACAGCATTCTGCCAGCTGCCACTGCAAATCAATCTGTCATCCAGCAGAATGTAGCAAGCTGCTGGACTGCAGTCGATGCATGTTGTCCCAGCAGGAAAAGGAGGCAGAGTGCCAAGCAGACGAGTGCTCAGTGTAGGTGTATTACTGTGGACGCATAATAGGCTGTGTTCTTAGCACTGTGGAGGAGGACAGGAGGAGAAGGACCGGGTGCAATTTAAGTGTGACGGGGAACCAAGCACAGGTAAGTGTGTTAGGAGACCATGCAGAACTAGGTGTGTCAGGGGACCGAAGGGGACCGGGTTCAGTTACGTGGCTCTGTAACATGCTGAAGGGCACTACTCTGATTCCGAGTCGCTCTCTCTCCCGCTCTCTCTCATTCATTCATTGTAAAACTTTTCAATGGGATACACAGACAGCATCTACCTTCATATCTGGTCATAAATTCACACATCACACCCAATCGGAAAGCCAGCCTCACAACAGTTAACGAGCCAAACTGGTAAAGCTTCAAATACTGATCTCACACCCAGTTTACAAGCGTTAAAACCTATTTTAAGTTATGTAGGCATGTGTGACAATTCATGTAATGGTTTAGTAGAAGAAAACGGTGGGTTTAAAATTAATAATATTACACACAATCACTTTGTAACCAATACAAATGTGGCCACTAACCAAAAGGAGTGTGACAACAATAATAATATCATTAACCAGAAAAAAGGGGATGTAATTATTCACCTTTAAACAAAATGAGCACGGCTAATGCAGCTTACGAATGCTAATAAAGTCACAGGTTTTTCTTTTCTGTTTGAGTCAGGAGGATACAGAAAGTAAAACTTTTTAAAAAGGCAAATTAATCTAAAAACACTAGCAATATTTCACAAATAATCTATGAATCTATTTAAAAACCACGCATCTAGAACGTGGCCATGGTGAGCCTGCAGTCCGTAGTGAGAGCCAAAGGTCACATGACGAGAAACGCCAGTCCATCACAGGACACACCCTCACCATCATATCCCTGCACTAAATGCCATTTATCATCACAAAGGAGCGTATCACCGAGCAGCATCTCTAGATGACTTGGACAACTTGTCAGATCTAAGGTACCCCAGTTTAAATGGGCTTCACCTTCTGACGCTGACATTCATCTCACCCAACTACACCGGAAATCCAGCTTCGTCACACAGGCCCCGGATTAGTTATCCACACTCTTTTTTTGTGAGACTGGAGAAAGAACGACGGAACAATGAAAGAACATATACCCATCCAAATACAAAAATCCTTAGAAGTGTAAAGGCACAGTGTTAACCACTGAACCAGCATTCCATCCCTAACAATAAAAACAACAGCAACTGTTGTTATTATTGTTGTTTTGTTGTTGTTTCGTTGTTGGGGCGGAATGCTGCTCGTTACAGCAGTACCAGTAGTAGTTATAACAGTGGTAGTAGCATCAAAAAATAAGCAAACAAAAACAGAAGGGACTGGGTCATGTTGTAGCGCTACTCAGAATCACGAGGCCAGGCAGTGCATCTCATCGCTTTCAGAATCAGAGGTGCTGTCCGGCCTCGTGGTCCTGAACAGGACGCTGGGGCAGACAATGCCTGTGTTCTGTGTTCAGGACCACAAGGCTGGACAGCGCCTCTAGTTCTGAAGGAGCCTGTCTGTTTCATTACCCCAGTCTTTTATATCTATCTTTAACAGGGACATTTGAAGGTTAAGCGGAAATCCAGAGATTATCTCAGAAATTGTATAACATGGTGACAGTTATTGTAAAAGTGCATAAAAAAAAAGATTTGAGACTTGACTAAAAATATTTAGGTGTTAAGCCTAAAGCTTAAGGCTGAAAATTATACTTATTATATGTTATACAACAATACACATATGTCATAACATACACAGTCCATACTGAGTGACTAATTAAGAGAAAATACATTTGAGACCCCTGTGCAATGGCAAACAAATTCAAGAAAAATACCTGAAAACGCTGCATGTGTTTAATCAATAAATAATGCTGTCTTGCCTTTTTTTCAGCAGTATGATATGTAAGAGAGTGCTGGTTTAAAAAAGGGACGCCGATTCTCTCCCGTTGGTAACCTTTACAGGGTGTCCGATCAGAACACTGGATTTATTTGCCTACATCTGACAGGTTATTCTATAGCTGGGTAGTAGCTCTAAATCCACACCACCCCATAAAGCAGTGCGGATACTCGTTGGAGGATTATGTAATTGCGGTTTACTGAAACAGAAATAAAACATAGGAATCAACATATAACTACCGCTCACAGGTAACACAGTTTTATAAATATTTAGCAAATATAGATAATAAGTGGTATTAACCATTTGTATTACAAATGACAAATAACCATACAATACTCTTAAACCGATCGGCATGATACAGCGAAACGCGAATTGCAATTAGCGCGACATGCTTATTTTAGATTACAAAAGCATCAAACAATAAACATTTGCTCCCGTTACAAAGTATAGTTGCTGTACGAATAAACTGCACTCACTCAGCATGCACACACAACTACACCATAAAACCTAACAATACTTTGTAGAACTACAGCGTTCAACTCTGTATCCAGTCTAAAGGAAAAAGAATAAGAAAAAAACAACAACGTGGGGTCCTGCGTGATGCCTCCAATGGCCGAAATAATGCCTGCTCAAAACACTGTACAATTAACAAACCTCTCATTTAACAGCCTTTTCTGCAATATTCAATGTTTCAGTTTTACAGCGTTTGACTTCAAATAATGTTCTATGTCAGTTGAGATAAAGTGTGAATACATGGACTGCCTAACATAGCATAACATACCTGGCCATAACCAATGGTTATTATGAATGGCTGAACAAAGTGGGGTCAGGTGCAAGTTACAGACATTGCACATCTCACAGTCCTTCCTATATAGCATGACACATGTTCTCTCAATAAGCTATTTTGTTTTTCTTCACTGAGTAACATTTTTTTCTCACAAGTGTGTGTGTGTGTGTGTGTGTGTGGGGGGGGGAGGGGGTAATTAAGAGAACATGGGTCATACAATATATGAAGGACTGTGAGATTGCAGTGTGTGAAACCCATTTATCACATGTCTTAAACCACCAAAGTCAATGTGTAACAAAGTATATGTACAAGTAAAATGAATTATAACGAAGGGTTACAAAAATCTCATCTGCTCTCCAAAAAGTTACTGACATCCCGCTGGATATCACGATAACCATGCTGTGGTACCCAAACCTCTCCTCTGGGGGCAGCAAAGCCATCCCATGTTTAGCTTTAATCCTACCACCAGTTCTCCTGATTCAATAGAACGCTACTGTTCCAGTTCAACAAATGGATGAGTATAATACTTGACCACTGCAACTACAGAAGATGCTTCAAAACGGCAAGATTGTCACACTTTGACAGATGTCTAATCGTAATTTTACACTAATAGAAACATAATTCAAACAAAGTTTTCTTTACCAATCTATAAGAATTTGCCCTGTACTGCAATTCTTTTTCTTGTATTACAAACACATTTGAGGATGAGAACTTAAAATATTTGATTTATTTTTGATTGCGCCATTTAAAAATAATACTTGACATATGTGGAAGATAAGCATTACAGTGAGTATTTTGTCATACCTTACAACATAAAATTATTTTTAGCTATAAACATAACCATGGTAGGCCTATAGCAATTGAGTGAGGCTGCAAATTAAATCAGACAGAGAAATAAGATCAAATCTGCCCTGATTCTGTGAGAATTCTTTTCTATAAGACTTACGATGCTGTAGTGTGACCCAATCCAGTCTCAGATGCACACACACCATTCTACTGAAACAGTGTCTAGCACCTTTGTGCTGATTTGTTTGTTTTTAGCATTTTGGCCTTTAGCACATACTGCACTAAAAATAAATTAGGAGAGGAATTTCCAAATACATGGCCCATACTGTGTTGTTCTCAAAGGCTTTGGTGAAATGTATCCATACATATACAGCGATTAATATTCTTTGAAATATTTTAAAAGTCAGCATCACAAAGGAATTCATGTCTCTGTACAAATGTCCCCATCCATCCAGAGAAAGAACTGTTTAATAAAATAAGTTTAACCCAATTGACTCAGTGGAAATAAGTCTACAAATAACTCTCAGTATTGATCAGGTATTAAGTCAAATATCATTAAACATTTAGGCCTAACTAACCTAACTAATCTGCTAAAATATACTAACTTTTTTGATCCCATATCTCACAGTTTCACAGATCAAATATTTAATTTCAAAGAAACGTTTACATATTAAATAAAAGTCAAAATGTATACAAAAATTAAAATCAAAATATTTTAAAAACCTTCCCATTTCTCACCTTCTCCCGGGTCGGCAGTGTTTGGTTCCGTTTCAAAGAACCAGCTCCGTTAATACTGATCAATTCAGCATCTGCAGGCGGGAACGGCGCCGGGAAAACCACTACGTCACTCTTCAGCGTGTCTGAGCTAAAACACACGTCATACTGCTGGGTGGATTTAGAGTAAGACCAGCTCCCGTCGGGGTGTGTGGTGAT
>JAABNY020000037.1:9945416-9957150 GCA_015164015.2 Brevimyrus niger
CGTAATCAACGGCCGTGTGACGTCGTAGTGCAAGTCTAGGGTTCGGTTTCGGTGGAAAATAAATCTAAGGTTCGGCCTAAACCGAACCCCGTCAAAAAGCCCAGGATTCGGCCGAATCCGAATCCGAATCCTGGATTCGGTGCATCCCTAAAGATAACTACAGAAAAGCAAAAGGAGGCACATATCAAACATTTTGACATTTTAGTACATGACTATGAATGTGCTTAATATTGTCTTAAAAATACCAATGTTATACAGAACTTTGAAACCCCTTAAATTGCATAAATCTACACTATAGGCTATTTCATGTGTCTTTAATAACTGTCTAGGACATTGCTGCTATTTAAAAACAAAGCATGCGAAAAAGAAACCATTATTCTAAAAATTGACAGGTAGCGAACTAGTTAGCCTGGATAAATTAGATAGCTAATTAGCAAGCTGTGTTTTTGTCGAATCAAAAATAAGAAACATTTGCCGGCATAACATTGTTTCTCACCCAGTGATAAATTATTGAAATTGACAATTATATTCTTTCATAAACGAATTTAATCATAAACCTGCGAAATTTTATTGTGGGAAGGTAAGAGCCCATGAATGACTGAGGAAAAAATATTCCTAAATGGAAATGAAACAACAAAATTACGAAGCAAGGCTCATTGCCAAAAAAAGTTTGGCCCTGAAATATGTTCTAAGTTTGGCCATGAAATGTATTCTAAGACACCATTACGCAGCGAAAAACCGAAACGCGGAATTCAAACTTGTCTTGTGAGAATCGACCCCGGTAAAGAACGGCATTAAAAATAAAAGAAAGCAGTCGCTGTCCATTTCTGTGGTGCTGAATCAAGCTGAGATTCAATACGGTTACAGAAACAACACCACGGACTACTGCAATTGTATAGCCGCAAATCCCCTCACACTTACTCAGCCACTCTCTTCTAATACTGGGGACAAGCAAAATATTCGAAGTGAATATTTCACTGTACAAATGACAACAGCTCAAATTAAGTTAAGAAATGTACTACTACCCAGTATTTACTACTACAGAAGTTATAAAATGATCAACAAAGGAGGAAGACAAAAACGAAATGCAAAACATACAAGGCACTAGTCAGAAATCAGCTGTCTTACCTTCTCACTGTTGGGCAATGTCCGGGTCCGTTTCAAAGAATCAGCTCCATTAATACTGACCAGTTCAGCATCAGCAGGCGGGAACGGCGCCGGGAAAACCACTACGTCACTTTTCAATGTGTCTGAGTTAAAACACACGTCATACTGCTGGGTGGATTTAGAGTAAGACCAGCTCCCGTCGGGGTGTGTGGTGATCACCGGAGCGCTGTATCTACTCAAACTGGTGTCCGTCCTGTGGCATTTCACGGCTAACAAACTGATGAGGCTCAGCAAAAATATCACCGACACTGACACGATTGCGATTAGCAAATACAGGTTTAAGTCCGAAAAACTCTCCTCTTTGGTCGGAAGATGCCTGAACTGAGTCTGAATTTCACTGTTACTTTCAACAACCACAACGTCAATAGACACAGTGGCTGACAGGGATGGGTCTCCGCCATCAGAAACCAAAATGACCAGCGGGTGAGTCTTCAGGTCATTGTCACTCATTCGCCTCTTAGTCCGTATCTCCCCGCTGCTGGTTCCGATTCTAAACAGGTTGCTTCCCTTGGGTTCGGCGATGTGGTAAGAAAGCAGCGCATTATAACCAGAGTCCGCATCTACAGCTCTGATCTTGGCCACGAAGTAGCCCGCTTCGGCAGAGTAGGGAATGCTCTCAGTACTGACGGAGCCCTGGTCCGAATAGGGCAGGAGGATCCCAGGACTGTTGTCATTCTCATCCAGGATAAAAACCTTCACGGTCACGTTGCTGCTTAGAGGAGGCTCACCAGAGTCTGTAGCCTGAACTTGAAACCGAAACGTTTTCATTTCTTCGTAGTTAAAAGACTGTAAGCTGTATATCTCCCCACTGGCCGAATTAACGTTTATTACACTAGAAAGCGGAACACTGGCTGAAGAGCCTTCAACGAGCGAATAAGAAACTCGGGCGTTTTCGTTCTCATCCGGATCAGCCGCAGACACTGTATATATAACGGTGCCGATCTGATTGTTCTCTTTTACATAGATATTTATTAGCGGCTCTGGGAAACGCGGTGCGTTGTCGTTCACATCAGAAACGTGCACGGTAATGACGCTGGTGCTGGAGAGAGGCGGGGTTCCCTCATCTGTAGCTGTGATGGTGACGTTATACTGAGAAACAATTTCTCTGTCTAGCGGCCCATCAAGAATAATAGAATAGTAGTTGCTATATGATGTTTGAAGCTTAAAAGGAACAGCACCGTTTAATGTACAATTTAATTTTCCATTGCTGCCTCCGTCGTTATCAGTAACAGTAACGAGGGCTATCGCGGCTCCTATTTTTGAATCTTCCTTGATAGTATTCAACAAAGAAGTAACACTAATTTGAGGTAAGTTGTCATTGACGTCCGTTACTTCAACAATCAGTTTACAGTGTGTAACCATTGGCGACTGGCCTTTATCTTGAGCTTCCACTCTAATTTCATAGAATGCAGACTTTTCGAAATCTATGTCACCTTTTACGGTGACGTCGCCCGTGTCCGGATGGATCATAAAAGTGTCCAAAATCTTTTCCTGGCCGTGTCTATTAAACAAATACAAAACCTCTCCATTTTTTCCTTCGTCGGCGTCAGTCGCATTCAGTGATATAATTTTAGTCCCTCTTGGCGCATTTTCAACAACACGAACTTTATAAAGCGAGCTGCTAAATACCGGACTGTTGTCATTGTTATCCAACACGTTCACGGTAATCTGTAATGTCCCGGATCGTGGAGGCTTTCCTCCGTCAAACGCAGTAAGTACGAGCTGGATCACGGCCTGTTTCTCTCTGTCTAAAGCTTTCTGTAGCACTAACTCAACAGATACACTCTGCTCTCCTTCTCTTTGTATTTCCAGAGTAAAGTGGTCGTTCGGACTAAGCTTGTACGTTTTTACCGAGTTACTACCCACATCAGCATCAAAAGCACTCATTAAAGAAAATCGAGTGCCAGACGGGGTTGACTCCGAAATATTCAAAATCTGCCATTTTACGGGAAAGGTAGGCGAATTGTCATTTATATCTAATATATTTATTTCTACTCGGTGCAAACTCAAAGGATTTTGGATTATCGCCTCCAAGTTTAAAGAACAGGAACGGTCATTTGGGCAAATATCCTCCCGATCAATTCTGTCATTTACATACAAAACTCCCGTTTTCAGATTTACCTTGAAATATGTCTGCAGTCCAGAAACCAACTGAAACATGCGTGCTTCCATTTCCTGGACATTAATATTCAAATCTTTGGCTATATTTCCGACAAATGTACCTCGGTTTACTTCCTCGGAGACGGAATATTCGATCTGCCCCCATGCCAGTCCGCAAATTATAACAAAGATCAAATAGAGAATCCAACACCGAACAGGCCTATTGCCGTGCCGTGGGACATCCATCGTTTAAAGCGCCTACTTACAATTCTACTACACCATCCAGCCGTTCATAGTAAAACAAAATCGCCAGAATCAGTGCAGCATTTTAATTCCACTCATCCTGCGGTCAGTGTTGCCATAACACAATGGGAGTAGTGCATATTTCGACTACAAGCCGAAGATGCCCACATGACTGGCCATGAAAGAGGCGGATCCCGGATCAGACTTCACGGTCAGCAACGACATCATGTGGATAAAATAGGGTGCGACATGGAAATCTTTAATTTAACTGAAAAACACGGTTAACTTGGAAGACTAGTAATATAATAAAACAAAAAATACTGCAACTAAAAGGAAACTCGGGAAGGTAAAACAGGAGAACGTATAACAGCAGACGCAGTCGCTGCCATTGCAGTCGTTTGCAACCACACAACACTAAATAACTGGAAAGAAGAACAGGCTTTAGTGTGCAAACGTTAAAAAAACACAAAAACAAAAAAACTGGAAGCTTTAAAAGAAGCTCCGGTGACCAAACTGAAAAAAATAAATCCTTAAGATGGTAGAAAAATATTGCATTTTGGCATTTTAAAATAACGTTTTACACCAACGATGCATGGTGGCCGAGTGGGTAGCACCGTCGGCTTATATATCTGGGCCCAGGATTCGAGTCTCCGCAATGGATCACGTGATCTTTACATGTCATCAGAGTCCGTAAATATGCTCAGGTAAACCGTAGCTGCCAAACTGCCCATAGATGTGCATGTGTGCCTTAGTTAGTCCCCTTTCCTGGGCTGTTCTCTGCCTTGCCCCCAGAGGCGTAGGGCGCTTAAATTCAAAAGAGATCCTGATTAGCACTCCCGTGATACTCCAATGACAAAATAAAATACAAGAAAAGGTTATGGCGATATTAAACATATGGCTTTCCAGTTAAAATACGTATAACAAAACAAGCCGTAAAGTAGAAAACAACAGAAAATGCTGGATCGAAGTTTTAGACAATAATTCAGTTAAGAAATATAAACAAATGAATAGTTCTGTCAGGTAGGTTATGCTACTCCTATACCAAATTGCGGTTGGGTAGAGTATGGTTCCTTTTCAACGTATCAGCCTCATGAATGCTTATCAATTCCGCATCAGCAGGGGGAAAGTTGCTTGGAAAAACCACTAAGTCACTCTTCAGTGTGTTTAAGCTAAAATGCACATACTGCTGGGTGGATTTAGAGGAAGACCAGCTCCCGGCGCTGTATCTATTCAAACTGGTGTCACTGAATCGGCGAATGTATACATTGCAACGAAAACAGTAATGACATTACAGTCTTACCTTCTCCCGCGTCGGCAGTGTTTGGTTTCGTTTCAAAGAATCAGCCCCATTAATACTGATCAGTTCGGCGTCTGCAGGCGGGAACGGCGCCGGGAAAACCACTACGTCACTCTTCAGTGTGTCTGAGCTAAAACACACGTCATACTGCTGGGTGGATTTAGAGTAAGACCAGCTCCCGTCGGGGTGTGTGGTGATCACCGGAGCGCTGTATCTACTCAAACTGGTGTCCGTCCTGTGGCATTTCACGGCTAACAAACTGATGAGGCTCAGCAAAAATATCACCGACACTGACACGATGGCGATCAGCAAATACAGGTTTAAGTCCGAAAAACTCTCCTCTTTGGTCGGAAGATGCTTGAACTGAGTCTGAATTTCGCTGTTACTTTCAACAACCATAACGTCAATAGACACAGTGGCTGACAGGGATGGGTCTCCGCCATCAGAAACCAAAATGACCAGCGGGTGAGTCTTCAGGTCATTGTCACTCATTCGCCTCTTAGTCCGTATCTCCCCGCTGCTGGTTCCGATTCTAAACAGGTTGCTTCCCTTGGGTTCCGAGATGTGGTAAGAGAGCAGCGCATTATACCCAGAGTCCGCATCTACAGCTCTGATCTTGGCCACGAAGTAGCCCGCTTCGGCAGAATAGGGAATGCTCTCAGTACTGACGGAGCCCTGGTCCGAATAGGGCAGGAGGATCCCAGGATTGTTGTCATTCTCATCCAGGATAAAAACCTTCACGGTCACGTTGCTGCTTAAAGGAGGCTCACCAGAGTCTGTGGCCCGAATTTGAAATTGAAACGTTTTTATTTCTTCGTAGTTAAAAGACTGTACGCTGTATATCTCCCCACTGATCGAATTAACGTTTATTACACTAGAAAGTAGAACACTGTCTGAAGAGCCTTCAATGAGCGAGTAAGAAACTCGGGCGTTTTCATTTTCATCCGGATCAGCCGCAGACACGGTATATATAACGGTGCCGATCTGATTGTTCTCTTTTACATAGATATTTATCATCGGCTCTGGAAAACGCGGTGCGTTATCGTTTACATCGGAAACGTGCACGGTAACGACGCTGGTGCTGGAGAGAGACGGGGTTCCCTCATCTGTAGCTATGATGGTGACGTTATAATGAGAAGCATTTTCTCTGTCTAGTGGTCCAGCAACCACGAGTGAATAATAATTTTTAATCGATTTCTGCAGTTTAAATGGAAAAAAACCGACTATACCGCAATTCACCATTCCATTTTTCCCTCCATCTTTATCTGAAACTGTAATCAACGCCACAGCTGATCCATTTGTTGCGTCTTCTCTTAAACTTTTCATTAATGGATTGATTGATATTTCTGGGTGATTGTCATTCAAATCAATAACTTCGATTAGAACTTTACATTGTGTGCCCAGTGGTGGGACGCCTTTGTCTGTAGCTTCTACGTGTATTTCGAAGGCAGGATGTTCTTCATAATCAATAGTCCCTTTCACCGATATTTGACCAGTATATGGATCGATACTGAAAACGTCCAAGTTAACGCTTTTGTGCTGAACCATTGAGTAAAGTATTTGGCCATTTACTCCATCATCGGGATCGGTCGCAATTAATGTTATTACGGATGTACTGTATGGAACATTCTCATTTAGTCTAACCTTGTACAACGGCTTGCTAAACGCTGGGGTGTTGTCGTTCACATCCATGACGTTCACGGTGATCTGCAGGGTTCCCGACCTGGGAGGCTTTCCGCCGTCAACAGCAGTAACTACTAGCGATATTACGGCCTGTTTCTCTCGGTCCAGTGCTTTCAGTAGCATTAAGATAGCAGCCACGCTCTGGTCACCTCCGCTCTGTACATCCAAACTAAAATGCTCATTATGGCTGATCTTGTATGTTTTCACTGAGTTACTGCCCACATCATGATCTTCTGCCATAACAACTGTTATTTTCTCCCCTGGATTAGCAATTTCTGATATATTTAACTCGATCATATTCCGTGAAAAAAAAGGTGCGTTATCATTTACATCTAACACATTAATTTCAATACGATAAAGATTTAAAGGATTGTGAATAATGGATTCTAAAAATAAAGTACATTTCAGAGCACCCGGACACAGCTCTTCTCGGTCGATTCTGTCATTCACAAACAATGCGCCGCTTTTTAAATTTACCTCAAAATATCTTCTGTTCGAACCCGACACAATCTGAAACATCCGTGACTCCAGTTCATTGATATTAAGACCCAGATCCTTCGCTATATTTCCAACCACGGTTCCCTTCTCCACCTCCTCTGACACGGAGTACACAACCTGTCCATCGGATGAATCCCATAAACAAAGGAGTGTTAGCAACCATATCCAGTCACACTTCACACGAACAAAATCATCCATCGCTATGTTCTTCACATCCGATCCTTTGAGGTGAGAGCAGATAACATATTACAGCGTACAGAGATATAGGCCTACTTTAATTTCAGAATTGATGAAACGGCGACCGTATACGAGGCCTGTAGTATCTCTCTTTCACGTTACCGCACAGCTTATCTTTTCAGTAAAGAGCATTCCGTTCTGCATCTTATTGAAGGTGGAGCCGAGACAGGAGATGTTCAAGTTTTTAAACTCGCGGTCAACAGCGACACCGTGTGTTTTCTCTGACTAACTGGTTAAATCTCAGGCTGGTTAACCATCCATCCATCCATCCATCCATCCATCTACCAATAGTATAATTTGATCCGGATCTCAGAAATAGTAGTCCTTATTTACGGAATGAAGACATTCATTTGAGAAAAACTTCAGAACATGCTCCTTCGCGATATCGCAGTATTTAAGTTAATTTTTGTTTTACTACTTAGGAAAATAATAAAATTGAATATAAAAACCCACAACTCAGACTGTACTGCAGTTACTCGAATTTGCTGGATGTTATGCTACAGAAGAAATAGAATATTTTTCTCTGCTTTGCTTGACTGTTTCAAATAAAGCACATGGAACAATAATTATTCTTCTGTTAGCTTCATTCGAAGGCTTTTTAATACAAATGTTCAGAAATTCCAAGAAAATACAAGACAACATACAACATACAAGATAAGCCAGAATGAATATTTTACACATGAGAACCGACCCTGACACCAGGGGTGGGGTCAGGGTGGGATCCAATTGGGGTCATTTTGGGGCGGCACATAAATCTGAATATTAATAAAAGGCATCTAGAAAACAAGGAAATATTTAAGGTACCCAAACACTAAAACTCTGCATTGTTTGATTAAGGCAGTGGTGGAATTAGCAAATATATCTAAGGTATTATTTTCTTGTAGTTAACAACTACAAGCTAACAAGCTAACAAGCTTACACGAAGTACACTGAAAAAAGTGACTCTTTGACCATGTAATTATTACCCCAATTATTTTTTTTAATTATACAAAAAGTATTATTTATGTTGTTTTACTTTAAATTGTCACATTTTCTTTAATGTGACACTTGGTATTTCTTTGTAATTATGGGGGCAATAGAAAGCTGGAAAAAGTGGTACAAAAACCCAACAGCTCTAGGAACAATTTGCAAATTGGCAACAGGTCAGTAACATGACTGGGTATAGAAAGAGAGTCTTAGAGTTGCAGTGTCTTTCAGAAGTAAAGGTGGACAGAGGATCAACAATCCCTCTAAAGCTGCATCGACAAATAGTGGAGCAATTTCAGGAAAATTGAAAAGAGGTTGAAAATATCACCATCTATAGTATATAATATAATCAATAGATTCAGAGAATCTGGAGAAATGTCTGTGTGTGAGGGACGAGTATTCTGGATGCCCATGATCTTCGGGCCCTTAGGCAGCACTGCCTCACAAACAGGCATGATTCTGCAAAGGGAAATCACTAAATGGACTCAGGAATATTTCCAAAAAACATTATCAGTGAACACAATTCGCCGTGCCATCCAAAGATGCCAGTTAAACCTCTAGCATTCAAAGAAGAAGCTGTATTTGAACATGATCCAGAAGCGTTGATGTCTTCTCTGGGCCAAAGCTAATTTAAAATGGACTGTGGCTAAGTGGGAAACTGTTCTGTGGTCAGACGAATCTAAATGTGAAATTCCTTTTGGAAACCAGGGATGCCGTAAGATTCAGACTAAAGAGTAGAAGGACCATCCAGCGTGTAATCAGTGATCAGTTCAAAAGGCAGTATCTCTGATGTATGGGGGTGCATTAGTACATAAGACGGGGGCAGCTTGCATATCTGGAGAGGCACCATCAATGCTGAAAGGTATATCCAGGTTCTAGAGAAACATATGCTGCCATCCGGACAACATCTCTTTCAGGGAAGACCTTCCATCTTCCAACATGACAATGGCAAACCACACACTGCATCAATTACAACACAATGGATTCATAGAAGAAGGGTCCAGGTGCTGAACTATCCTGCCAGTGGTCCAGATCTTTCACCCACTGAGAACATTTAGTGCATCATAAAACGAAAATTACAACACAGAAGACCTAGTACAGTTGAGCAACTAGAATCCTGTATCTGACAAGAATGGGACAACATTCCTCTCCCAAAACTCAAGCAACTGATCTCCTCAGTCCCCAGATGTTACAGACTGTTGTTAAAAGCAGAGGAGATGCCACCCAGTGGTAAATATGGCCTTGTTCCAATTTTTTTGAGACGTGTTGCTGCCATGACATTCAAAATTACCTTTATCTTTTCCTTAAAATGATACATTTTCTCAAATGAAACATTTCATGTATTTTTTATGTTTTGTTATGAATAAAATACGCGTTTATGAGATTTCCACATCACTGCGGGGTTTAATTACAGGTAAGGCAGGCAAAATGCAGACGGATAATACAATGACCGAAACAAACAAACGCGGACGAAATACAGAGGATTAATGACAACAACCAGAAACAGCTGATCACATGGAGATCCCACACGAGGTTAACGAGGGGGCGTGGCACACGGAAAGAGTGGACGATCAGGGCAGGACATATTGTTTTTTTAACTTTACACATTCTTTGGATACATTTATTTTCTTACTTTACAAGTTACTGTTTTGATAAATGTGTTTAGATGTGTTTAGTACAGTATATGCTCTTGTTTTATCCAATTCATTTTGTGTTTAAATGCTAAAAAAACATATTTAGGTGTAATTTTTGGGGGCCAGGAACCAAATAATTGGTTTTCCATTATTTCTTATGGAGAAAATTAGATCAGAACTTGAACTTTTTAGGATTCAACCCAGAGTTCTGAATGGATTAAGTTTGAGTTCTGAGGTACCACTGTAATTCAGTACTGCCATTATAATTGTGACGCTCAATTCTCCTCAACTCCCAGGTATACCTTTATACCTGTCGCTGGGGTTCGTTTTGGTTTCGTTGTTATAAAGGAGGCAAGCGGTGCTTATTGGGATACAATCATATATTTACTCTCCTTCTTAAAAGTACAAAACTTCCCGGCTCAGCATTACACTTTCACCCCTGCTTCAAGCTCCCGTGCCAACTGTCTCTCTGCTCCACCTCTCATCTCACCCTTGCGCTCCATCCGCAAGTTCAGAGAAGTAGACCCACTTCCCCATCAACATAAAATAGCCAAATTAACCTCTTACATTATTACTAATATTATTCTGTCTTTTTTAAATGCCTACCACATATGATGGAACCACTGCAATTGGTTGTCTTACTGTTGGCAACCATCAGGAAGTGCTGTTGTTTAGCTATTTCATGATCTCTATAAGCCTCAAATCAAGACAACTGTATTGAACAAAAACAGCCTATTTTAAAGCAAACAATCCACAGGATTACAATGTGTATACAGTGTGAAGAAACTATAACTATTATTTGAAACTGTAACAAAGTGTTACTTGCAATAAAGTTAGTTAATTAAACTATTTATTTCATAGGAGTTTTGTAATTATATGCAGTGGATATACAAGTGAAATTTACTATCAAATGCTAAATACCTTTTGTCTCAAAGTAACAAAAACCGAGTAAAATTTACATGTGAATAATGTTTGTCCAAAAACACAGGAGTATGTAAATTTGACTTGAGAATTTCCTGAGTAAAAATTACAAAGGACTTCTGTGTGGAAATTGTTACTAAGCTTTTTTTAAGTAAATGACACTTCAATTTTTTTCAGTGTAGAAGATCCCTCAACCTCTGCATTACTGCTGTTCTGATAGCACATGTTTAGCTCAGCAACACTGTGAGCTCATTCTTTATCAGTATATCATCAGGAACACAGAGATACAGTTACATAATAATCCGCATATATGCCTGACAAGTTCTGAGATTCCACTATATAAATAAGCTTTTATTCACTGTTGATATTCATTACCAGCGTACTGTAAAATTATAGGTTGAAAATACATAGAAATGAAAATAGTGCAGTCAACCATGAATTGCAGTCATGTTAAGTAAATGTGTCCCACCTAAGATTGTGAACGTGCAGCATGAAATAATTGACTTAAACACATTCAATCGCTTCAACATGTATTCAAACATGTATCAAGAAAGTAATAAGAAAGAGCAAATTTCGAGAACTCAGTACATTTTTCTTGTTTTTAAGATGTGACCACTAATCACCTAAAATCAGGCTTCCCCATTGTATGATGAAGAACTGGGAAACAAAATTACTCAATCGTCATATAACCCAACAAATAAAATTTATTACTTTTTCTAGATTAATTTAGCCAAAAAAAATTCCTGAAAAAAGTATCCTAAGGACTTTTGGAAATATGCTTTTCATTTAATAAGATTTAGCTAGTAAAAAATGGACAAAAACGGAAAGGAAGATTTAAATTTAAAACTTCCTACAGGCAATCTTAGATACACTGTAGCCTTACCTTCTCCCTGGTCGGCAGTGTTTGATTTCGTTTCAAAGAATCAGCCCCATTAATACTGATCAGTTCGGCGTCTGCAGGCGGGAACGGCGCCGGGAAAACCACTAC
>JAABNY020000037.1:9957250-9968074 GCA_015164015.2 Brevimyrus niger
GCTTCGGCAGAGTAGGGAATGCTCTCAGTACTGACGGAGCCCTGGTCCGAATAGGGCAGGAGGATCCCAGGACTGTTATCATTCTCATCCAGGATAAAAACCTTTACGGTCACGTTGCTGCTTAGAGGAGGCTCACCAGAGTCTGTGGCCCGAACTTGAAATTGAAACGTTTTCATTTCTTCGTAGTTAAAAGACTGTAAGGTGTATATGTCCCCACTGGCCGAATTAACATTTATTACACTAGAAAGCGGAACACTGGCTGAAGAGCCTTCAACGAGTGAGTAAGAAACTCGGGCATTTTCATTTTCATCCGGGTCAGCTGCAGACACTGTATATATAACAATGCCGATCTGATTGTTCTCTTTAACATAGATATTTATTAGCGGCTCTGGGAAACGCGGTGCGTTGTCGTTCACGTCAGAAACGTGCACGGTAATGACGCTGGTGCTGGAGAGGGGCGGAGTTCCCTCATCTGTAGCTATGATGGTGACGTTGTATTCAGAAACTCTCTCTCTGTCTAGCGGTCCGTCAACAACCAGTGAGTAATAGTTTTTAAATGAAGATTGCAGTTTGAAAGGTGATGGACCAACTATTTCAGGCTTCAATATTCCATTTTTACCTGTATCTTTATCAGAAAGTGTTATCAATGCAACAGCTGTAGCACTTTTCGCGTCTTCCCTTAAACTCTTCAGTAGTGGTGTGACTGAGATTTTAGGACGATTGTCATTCAAGTCAATAACTTCGATTAGAACTTTACATTGTGTGCTACGTGGTGGGACGCCATTATCTGTAGCTTCTACACGGATTTCAAACGCAGGATTTTCCTCGTAATCAATGCTTCCTTTTACGGTGATTCTGCCAGTATGGGGATCAGCATTAAACGTATCTAAATGTACGCTTTTGTGCTCAACAATGGAGTACTGAATCTGGCTATTTAGGCCTTCATCTAAATCGGTAGCATTTAGTGTTATAACCGGGGTGCCGTATGGAACATTCTCATCCAGTTGAATCTTGTACAATGGTTTGTTAAACACTGGGCTGTTGTCGTTGACGTCCATCACGTTCACGATGATGTGTAATGTTCCGGATCTAGGAGGTTTGCCTCCGTCAATAGCAGTCAGTACGAGGGGAATCGTGGCCTGTTTCTCTCGATCTAAAGCTTTTTGCAGCACTAACTCAGCAGATGCACTTTGCTCTCCGCCACCTTGTCCATCCAGAATGAAATGTTCATTCGGACTCAGCTTGTAAGTCTTTAACGAGTTACTTCCCACATCGGGATCTTCTGCCATAAGAATAGAGAACTGGTCCCCTGGATTAGCAATTTCTGTTATATTTAAGTCTATCTTATTCCGTGGAAAAAATGGCGCGTTGTCATTTACGTCTAAGATATTAATTTCTACACGATAAAGGTTTAGTGGATTGTGAATAATGGCTTCTAGAAATAAATTACATTTCTGAGCACCAGGGCACAGCTCTTCTCTGTCGATTCTCTCATTCACAAACAACACACCAGTTTTTAAATTTACCTCAAAGTATTTCTTGCTGGATCCCGATACCAGCTGAAACATCCGCGGCTCCAGTTCGTTACCTTTAAGACCCAGGTCCTTCGCGATATTTCCAACCACGGTTCCCTTGCTCACCTCCTCTGACACGGAGTACACAATCTGCCCAGAGGATGAATCCCACAAACAAAGCAATATTAGCAACCATATCTTAACAAAATCCTCCATTGCTGTTTTCCTCTCATCCGATGCTTCTTGGTTGAAATCATACGCATATTAAACCACACATACATAAAGCACTAGACATATTTCATATATGTATTCATGTTCATATTTAAAACAAGCGGCGACGGCAGAGAAACTCCGCATTAGATCCGAACACATCACGGTATAGCTTCTCGTTTCAGCAAACATCATTCTGTTCTACATCACATTGAAGGTGGAGCCCAGAATGGACAGTGCAATTTTTTAAACCGCGGTCCACAGCGACACCATGTGTTTCTTAAAGTATCTGACACAAGCAGAATGCAATTATCATATATTGAATTTTAACTTACCTTAAAATTTAAATTTACCGGCACCACTCTCCGATTTTGTCTTTAAATTATTAATTTTGACTATATGCAATGAATGATAGGCATTATTGCTGACTTTCATGTCCATAGTATTGGTAGGCCTATTGTGTATTTCTGTCGATGAACCGTAAATATATGGCATGTGTAAGTATCTTCATATATATTATATATCTAATAGTGCCAAATAGTATTGCGCAGGACGAGCTTTTTTAACACCCGCCCAAACTGACCCGTCAGGAGATCCAAACCCACCGCCCAACCCGCAAATCTAGGCGTGGATAACACCCAAAACCCGACCCGACCCGGGAAAAAAAAACGATGACACAATTTTATGCGAGATTAACTGTGTACCAAGCAACAACAAAGAAACCAAAAGATCGATTTTTACGTCGTCATGTATTGAATAGTTGCGGAAAATTGCGCAAAAGACATCTCTCTGGCACACACACAAACACACACAAGTGCGCATGTATGCAAAACACACTAGTTATCAAAACTGTAACGTTTGATGTAACATCAGATCTGAGAACTCTATCATATTTGAATGAACTTAGTAGAACTCACGTCTTTTAATTTAATTTTGTCTAAAATTAAGCAGAGCATACGAAACCGTGATATTTCACCAAAGTAGTGCCTTAATTATCATACAAATTAAAAACTCCAAAATTGAAAAATATATGCCGACTATATTTATACGCCGACCCCGTTTACAACACGTTTTGATCGAAAATGAAATGCGTTTTGTAACTTTTTGATCCACCTGCCCGCACCCACGATATTAAAAAAAATTCTGCCCTAAAACCGCCCGCACCCGCGGTCACGGGTCGACCCGCGCATCACTAGTGCCAAACAGAAAAAAATATACAACCTTTCTATAAAGTAAGGTGCTAAATTTCTGCCTACTTCAGTAATGGCAACATTAATTACTGCTAACTTGAAATAATGATGTTGCTCATATTTCGAAAGCAGCTACTTGACAAAACCCCTCATTTTTAAACTTTCCTCTCCAGTTGCAGTCAAACAAAGTCAAGCGATATTCTTCAGATGATTCTGCACAACGGTGGGTTAACAACCCACCTTCAGGTTTCTTTTATAGAACATAGGCTTATTATATATGGTACATATTAAAAAGGGAAAAGTAATGTTAAAGACACAGACACTTCTTCATTCTTTCCACTATACAATATTCAATATCAGTGAAAAGTTAAATGTAAATTTCCTCATATAAAAATCGGCTTTTTAAATATTTCCTGCTGGATCCCGATACCAGCTGAAACATCAGCGGCTCCAGTTTGTTACCTTTAAGACTCACATGTTAAAAGCGTTTTTTCCCAGTCAACACGCAGAAAAATTGATAGAAACAAGCTGAAGTAAAAAGTATTGAACAATGCCCCCTATGACTGGGAAAATAGGCCAATTGCTAACAAAATATACCATGTATGGTCTAGAAATGATGCCGCATAGAGTGGACCTTTATTATTACCAGGGTAAGAAACATATTCCAGAAAATAAACATAGAGAAAAGAAATAAGATACAAATGCATAATTTCCGACACAATAATAGTTAGGTTACACTCTTACCTTCTCTCGGCTCGGCAGTGTGTGGTTCCGTTTCAAAGAATCAGCCCCATTAATACTGATCAGTTCGGCGTCTGCAGGCGGGAACGGCGCCGGGAAAACCACTACGTCACTCTTCAGTGTGTCTGAGCTAAAACACACGTCATACTGCTGGGTGGATTTAGAGTAAGACCAGCTCCCGTCGGGGTGTGTGGTGATCACCGGAGCGCTGTATCTACTCAAACTGGTGTCCGTCCTGTGGCATTTCACGGCTAACAAACTGATGAGGCTCAGCAAAAATATCACCGACACAGACACGATGGCGATCAGCAAATACAGGTTTAAGTCCGAAAAACTATCCTCCTTGGTCGGCAGTTGTCTGAACTGAGTTTGAATTTCACTGTTACTTTCAACAACCACGACATCAATAGACACAGTGGCTGACAGGGATGGGTCTCCGCCATCAGAAACCAAAATGACCAGCGGGTGAGTCTTCAGGTCATTGTCACTCATTCGCCTCTTAGTCCGTATCTCCCCGCTGCTGGTTCCGATTCTAAACAGGTTGCTTCCCTTGGGTTCGGCGATGTAGTAAGAAAGCAGGGCATTATAACCAGAGTCCGCATCTACGGCTCTGATCTTGGCCACGAAGTAGCCCGCTTCGGCAGAGTAGGGAATGCTCTCGGTACTGACGGGGCCCTGGTCCGAATAGGGCAGGAGGATCCCAGGACTGTTGTCATTCTCATCCAGGATAAAAACCTTCACAGTCACATTGCTGTTAATAGGAGGCTCACCAGAGTCTGTGGCCCGAATTTGAAACTGAAACGTTTTCATTTCTTCGTAGTTAAAAGACTGTAAGCTGTATATCTCCCCACTGGCTGAATTAACATTTATTACACTAGAAAGCGGAACATTGGCTGAGGAGCCTTCAATGAGCGAGTAAGAAACTCGGGCGTTTTCATTTTCATCCGGATCAACTGCAGACACGGTATATATAACGGTGCCGATTTGATTGTTCTCTTTTACATAGATATTTATTAGCGGCTCTGGGAAACGCGGCGCGTTGTCGTTCACATCGGAAACGTGCACGGTAATGACGCTGGTGCTGGATAGAGGCGGGCTTCCCTCATCTGTAGCTGTGATTGTCAAGTTGTATTGAGAAACGCTTTCTCTGTCTAGATCCGATATTGTTTTTAAAGAGTAGTAATGGCTATAAGAATTTTCTAATGAGAATGAAGATGATCCAGAAATTGAGCAATGTACGTTACCGTTTTTCCCACTGTCCTTGTCAGAAACTGTTACGAGTGCAATGGCTGTTCCTTGCCTTATGTCCTCTCTGATTTCATCCACAAGCGACGTTACTTTGATATTTGGGGCATTGTCATTCACATCAGTTACTTCCACGAGGACTTTACAGTGCGATGCCAGAGGGGTATGGCCTCTGTCTCTAGCTTCAATTCGGATTTCATAGGCGCTACTCTCCTCGTAATCGAGGTTCCCGATAACCTTTATTTCACCAGTAGAATGGTTAATGTCAAAGATCGTCAAGATGTTCTTCGAACCTTCGGTGCTAAAGGAATAAATTATTTCTCCATTTATGTCTTCATCGGGATCTGTTGCTTTGAGTTGTATTATTACTGTTCCAGGCAGAGTGTTTTCGGCAACCCGAACCTTGTATAATGTGTGGTCAAATGCCGGCGCGTTGTCGTTTGCATCCAGCACATTAACGATTATCTCAGTTGTCCCGGATTTTGGAGGTTTTCCTCCATCAACAGCCGTCAGTACAAGTCGGATCACCGCCTTTTTTTCTCGGTCTAAAGCTTTTTGCAGCACTAACTCAGCAGACACTGGATCGCTGTCGCTGTTTACCTCGAGAGCAAAATATTCATTTGCACTGAGTCTGTACGTTTTTACAGAGTTGCTCCCGACGTCGGGATCTTCTGCATTAAGCAAGGGGAATTTTGCTCCAACCACAGTCGATTCGGCAATTTTAATGTTCTTTGATTTTTCTGAAAAAATTGGAGCGTTGTCATTTATGTCTCTTACATTAATTTCAATACGAAACAGGGTTAAAGGAAAATTTATGGCTGCTTCCAGTTTCATAGAGCATATTTGGCTGTTCGAACACAGTTCTTCTCTGTCTATTCTATCATTCACAAACAGAATTCCAGTTTTTAAATTTATCTCAAAATATGTCTTAGTTGATCCCGCTATAATCTGAAACATGCGCGATTCCAGTTCGGTTACTTTAATATTCAGGTCCTTTGATACATTTCCAACAAATGTTCCCCGACTTACCTCCTCAGAAACAGTGTATAAAATTTGTCCTGATGCAACATTCCGCAAACAAAGCAAAAGCCCAAAAAGGCCTGCGGCCCGTGAGCACTTCGTTCCCCTGGACACGCACATCGCCAATAAGCATCTAAGACCATTTATTCCAAGCATCTCCCCAGTTCAAAACACAATTTAAGAAGGTGATCTTTGAACAAGAACAAGCATAATTCCGAAAAAGCCGTTCCACGTTTCTCTGCAAATTCACTAACAAAGGCATACTGAAGGTTGAGCTAATCGACAACAGCGCATAGGAGGAGTCCGCGCCCTACAGTGAGAGCTGCGGCTTCTTGGTGAACAGTGACCCCGTGTGGATCTGCAGAAAAGGCCTGCACGCTGTAAGAAAAGGCCTAAGCAAAGGCTTTAGCATTGGAGAGGTGGAGGTCTTCCCCCTTAAGGGGTCCAGGTGGTTGTACTGGGTAGTTTTTATTATTGGGGGATGGGGTTACAACCCCCCCCCCCTCCCCCAATTGATGCATGGGCCTCAGCATTGGAAAAGAACAGTAGATATATGTCACTTATGGAAACCACCACCAACAAGCTAATTGGAGCTATAGAACTTCGGAAGTCTATAATGTAAGTTACATAAATCCGTGCCAGTAATATCTCCATCCATATCACCTTTAACCCTTCAACTTACTATTAAAAAAATACAAATATATGACCCCCGTATGAAAATATATGTTGCATACTATTTTTAAAATTCTACTAAAATCAAATTTAAACTAGAAAAAATTGCAAAGTATAATGGAACATTTTGAAATTTGTTCTGCCATCAAAGGGAGTTTACAATTTGGAAAAAAATTCTGCTGTTTTATTTTTTTGTCATTTTATTATGACTATTTACTGGCTGCAAAGTACTACAGAGAAGATACACTTGCTACAGTAAACGATCTTGGCTCCAGTTTAAGTGAAAGACCACAGAATGGTTCAAAAGAACCATGGACAGCACCTACAAACAGCACCATGGACAGCACCTACAAACAGCACCTACAAACAGCACCTACAAACAGCACCATGGACAGCACCTACAAACAGCACCATGGACAGCACCTACAAAAAGCACCTACAACACAGCACCATGGACAGCACCTACAAACAGCACCATGGACAGTTACTTCCATATGACTGAAGCCCATTGTTATGAATCTTGGCTCAGAAGAAATATTAAAATATGTTTATGATTTCATCTGATCTATATTCAAAGTGCATATTTTTGCGTGTGTATTGGCCCTTGAAAGATTGACTATTTTCAGCCTTTATGTGTTTGTATTTTAAATCAATTTAAAAAAGTTTGGTGTATTGAACAACTAAACTAATAAGTATAGCTGTAAAAAGTAAAGTGCATTATTACAAATCATGGTTGTATTGGGTCACATTGTCATATGTTTGATATGTTTTTAAGTGGCTGGTAGTCCGACCAAAACTAATAAGCATATCTTTTAGTCTAATATACATACAAACATTACAAATATGGTTCCATTTGCATTAATTTTTAATGTATTGCATGTGCTTTCAGAACAGAATTATTGACGTTAGTGAAAATATGCACAAATGTGCATGTATTATGAAGTAGTAAACAGTATAAAGTAATATTTTAAAAAAGTAAACCTTTGCATGTAAATGTTGACTTTTAGAACTGCTTTCTCTGCACTCTGAGAGTGATGAACTGTGGCCTACTGCCCCCTACTGGCCCTGTGGAATGTTGCTGGTTGTTCTTCTCCTTTTCTTTTGATAATTTGGTCTCCCTCTTCTTCATGCTCCTCCCAGTGAGGATCATCCCCGGACTCCTTGGTACTGAAGCTCTGCGCTCTTCCTCAGCTCAATTTACACTCCTCCTCTGACACTTCCTCACTATTCCAGTCTTCACCCTGGTTTCTCAGCATAAAACCTGCCCTTACCCACATTTTCCTTTCTTGGGGTGGACATAACAGTAATGTCAGGAGGGTTGACCTCCACTACCAGTATGCGAGGTTCACTTATTGTCATGCTTCCTTAATCCGCTGCTTGCATGTGTATGTAAATCAATTTCAAATTTCCAAAACATCCTGCATCCTCATCTAAACATTCATCCAACTGTATCGATGATAAAGCACCAAATCCAAATGACTAGAGAGCAGAAATCCAAGAAAGCAAGCAGGAGTCACCACCAGGAAACAGATCATGAAACAACAACTCATTATAAAACCAGATAGCAATGAATAAAACACATGAGATATTGGTATGCTGTAGTATTCAGGGCTAGCAGAGCAAGCACTGACCAAGTTTGACTGCATGGATGCTTAGCTTGATCTGGACGTGACAGACTGATGATGGAATGATGGATGGATGATGATGATGATGATGATGATATTTAGATGTTTTAGGACCACAAGCTGACCAGCTACCAAGGATCTAAGAGACCTACCAGGATGACATTCTTCAGGCATACTGATGATAAACTTTGGGCCTAAGCCATTTAAAGCTATATATATCAAATATTGTGATATCCATTTACTATTCAAATGAAACTAAATCACTGATTGTTAAATCCGCATTCAAATGCAAGAAATGTTACTATTTTATTAGTGAATAAAAGGCAAACATAATGTGTTCTTATGTGAAGCATGTATCAGAATATCACAATGACATTTCAACTGTTAAAAATACAACATTTCTACTATCACTGCTAGACATAGGCTGTTTCTCAAAGTAGTACATAAGTTCTAAAATGTATACTTTTAAAAATTCACAGAATGTTACATCTTGATTTTAATGACAGTATTGCTGAACTCACCAAATGATATGATGGAGAACAATATTAATTTGTGCAAATTAAAAAGCAGTTGGAGAACAACTTTACACTGGTCCCAGGGAAAATAAGAACTATGCCCCCCATTCAAATTCAAGGGCCTGCCTAGGCCAGCTGCAGCAATCGCAGATGAAATTTAAATAGCTTCCAAATATCATACCCATCATGCAATGCAGTAGTTAGCAGATTCCACAAACATGCCTTTTATCCATTAAATACTTGCCTTCACAACATAGAATGCATACAAAACATTACAAAATACTGTATTATATTTCAAAGTTGTTTTAAGTATTGTATCAAATATTTCTTGTGATATGACTCCCACCATAATGAAATTGTATGATATAAATGAGAGATATAAAAGTAGCATATCTTATAATAGAGCTATATGTTTGATGAAGCCGTAATCTGTAGGGCTGTTTGTCTTATATATGAAATGAGGGGTGGTTGGCTCTCTGCTGCTGAAAGAGTAAGCGTGCTGTAACATTTATTTTGTGATTCAACAGTGACACCCAGTGACCAAATGTGAAGTCGGGCTTACGGCTCTTGAAAGACACCCCCCCACTCACCCTGCTGCAAACATACCTTAACAATGCCAAGGCCACGACAGTGAAACAACTTTAACAGGAGTTATGAATAATCTGCTACTATTATCTGATTCTGGAGAAGTAACGATCTTTAATCAGCTATATTTTGGTGGTCTTTACGCTGTGGATGATTCATTTCTGTTAACCTGGCTGGGATGCGAGGCTTGTCTATGCAGAACAGTATTTAAATGATTCACCAAACACCCTACACAACCATCAGAAATATATTCAGATATATAACAAAAACATTGTGCTATCAGTGAAATATGATTGACGAAAGGCATCCTGAAGGGATCACTGCTGCAGCCTTTATAGCTCTCACTCTGAATGCTGCCTAAAAGATTTAAGAGGCGTGATAATAAACGCATTACGTCATTATGTTACTATACAGTGTGCCTGCTTCTGGTTAAAAAAAAAAGCAATAAAATCAGGTCACACGGTATTTTGCAAAACTGCCAATTCATTAGTAAGTTTTCCATATAGATTAAATATTAAAATGGTCCAGCTAATCAAGGGTATCAGTTGTAGAAACAAGCAGTTACTCAAAACAGTGCTCTGTGATTCAAAGAAAGAAGAAAACAAAATATATAAATCTGAAATCCACAAAACTCAGTTGTTCTAATTTAATCTATGTGTTTGGAATAATTACTAAAATAATACAGAAGCGCAAAAGGGAACAAACATGGAATAAAATAAGCGAATGGAAGTAAGTCATTCTGACATAAATCATCTTAAGAGTTTTGAATTTTCAGTTCTCACTCACTACCTAGGTACACTCCCAGAAAAAAAGAGTAAAGACTTGTACCTTTACTTGTCACTGGGGCGGTGCCCTTGTAGTTGTGCCTTTTAAGGTATAGAAATGAACTCCGAGGAACATCCCAAAGGTACAAACAGCATTAATGTACCATCAGTGGTACCAGTGGTACAGGAATGTTCTTCAGAGTCATTTTCTGTACCTAAAAAGGTACAATTATCTGCAGCTAAGGGTACAACTGGAAGAACCTTGAGGGTACATCCCCAGTGAAAACAAAGGTACAAATGATTACCCTTTTTTTGAGAATGTAGGCACATAATTTTATATGATTTAGCCAAAGGCTTAAGGTAAGGGTAAGGGATATTTTTAAAAAAGGATTACTCTAGTCTGTATTAGAAGACCCCCTCCCCTCCCTCAGCATCATTTCTGACAAACTGGTCATTCCTTTCGGCCTCCAGGTGTCACTGTTTTCAGTCAAGGCAAGTCAAGTGAAGTGCGGCTTCATTGTCACACCAATCATATTCCGCATATGGTGACGTGGTGTGTGTGTGTGTGTGGTGATTCCTGTGTAATGAAAGATGTAAAAAAGTGAGACACAATGAGCAGAATGGATTGGACCACATTTTACAAAAGATGCAACGCTTGTGATCTTGGGCTAGATTAGATAGATAGATAGATAGATAGATAGATAGATAGATAGATAGATAGATAGATAGATAGATAGATAGAT
>JAABNY020000037.1:10050846-10066476 GCA_015164015.2 Brevimyrus niger
TGTTTCCCGATCAAACCGAGGGGCGTTGTCATTCACATCCAACACGCGAACAATGATGCTGGCGGTACCTGAGCGCGGTGGGACGCCGCCGTCTACCGCCGTGAGTAAAAGATTGTGTACAGCTCGCTCTTCTCGATCAAGATGCTTTTTCAAAACCAAGTCGGCGTACTTCGCACCATCGATTCCCGACTGAATTTCTATTGAGAAGTGTTTGCTTTCACTCAGATTATACGTTATAATGGAATTCGGTCGGATATCCGGGTCCACTGCATTAGTTAGAGAGAATTTTTCTCCTGGTGTAGCCGATTCTGATATATCCAATTCCACCTTATCTCTACGGAACTGTGGTGCGTTATCATTAATGTCTGTGATTTCCAACTCTATATTAAAGATACGCAAAGGGTTTTCGATTATTACATCTAGTTTAAGAAGGCACGGAACATAAAATTCCCATGTTTTTACAGGACATAAGTATTCTCTGTCAATTCTCTCTAAAATATATAGTTCTCCGGTATCTTTGTTGATTTCCAAGTATTTCTTGCTATGGATTATGTCTAATTTTATACCACGTTGTTGCAAATCATTGACATCTATTCCTAAATCAACAGCTAAATCTGCTACAACTGATCCTTCCTCCATTTCTTCCGGAATAGAGTAGCGAGTCACGGACAAAGCTGCATTCCACATTCCGCAAAATACCAGCAAAGCGGAAACGTACCTTTCATTTGGCTTCGGATTGAAGCGCAACGTCATTACAGCGGTCGCGAAGATGTCGAAAACACTAAATCGATGGTTAAATAATCTCACAGCGGCGTCACCTTTTTACATACAAGACCACGCGGAGTGTTTTTAACGTACTGGAGGTTGTGCTTCAGTTTTGTCCAAAGATGTAGTTTCTCGTGAGCTGCGTAATGCCCATGAGTGATTTATTATGGAACAGCGACGCAGTGTGTATGAAATCGGAGAGAGACACATTAATCATTGAAACATTAACTTTCACACGTACTTGAAGCTTTTATCCAAAGTGATCAAGCAGTAAAATCACTCTAACGGGCATGGAAGTTGAACTGGAGACCTTCTGATCATGGAAAAAGAGTCCCAAAATATGGAACTGCTGGGATTTAAGCACACGTTTTCCTGTTTACTAGGTATAGCCAATTTAAGCAACTAAGCCAGTGAACTAAACAGAGTTCTCTCTGAAATACGTAAATAACACCAATGGTCCGGAAAGGAAAGGTCGGGAGGTTATATCATTCCAGACTTAAATCCAAATAAGCATGATTTTTGCTATAGTATTACATGCACTTTGCTCTAGATGTATAGAGATGGAAAAAGAGATGGATGGTCAGATGGAAAAACAGGCACATTTGTGCTTCATGAAGTATTTCTACATTGAACATCTTTCAAACATGCTCTATGGTTGGCATCCATATAGCATAATGTTTCTCAGTGAGTTCAAACTAGTTGTTCCATTGAGAATTAAATATGTGCTTTTCCTTTACAGACAGATCCAGCGGATGCTCTTGAGGGCTACCAGAACTTACATTCAGCCTGACTCCTCATGGATAAAATTGTGGTACCCAAAGCACAGAATACCCGCACTGCCCTGACTACGGCACCTCCTGATAAGGGCAGGAGGAACCCCTAATGTTCCTACCTGTAATGTGGCCAAGTTTGAACCCTCCCCACAAAGGGACAGTAACAAAGAGGCATAGGAACTTAAAACCCAATCCACTTTATTACAAATAACTAAAATAAAAAAAAATAATAATAAATGCTGCTAGCGTGGCCGGCTGACCCCCCCTCCAGATAGTGAGGTCAGATCAGCAAGCCGCTCTCAGCTCAGGAGGCCCCCAGTGACAAAAGAAACAGAACCCAACACCACACAACATGCACAACTGCAATGTACACAGGACTTCAAAACACCCACTAATACAGTGCCCCCCCAGTATGGCGCCCCAGCAGCGCAGAGCAAAAGCCCGTGCGGATCTGGCCTTGTACAGACAGATTTCATGTACAACATAAGGGGGAGGGAAGCAACACATCCACCACACAATATACAATACTGCACTACTACCTTGCAACTTAGCCCATAGCAGCAACCAAGATAAATAATAAAAGAAACCCAATAAAAACCCTATCAAATAACCATAAAACCGAGGCTGGTCTGGTCCTTGGCAGGAGTGCTTAATGCCCTCGCAGCACAGTAACACCAAGATGCATTCCAATACAGAGCCTCAATGTCCGTAGCCCAGCAGCTTGTCGGAGGTCACTTCGAATGATAAAATTCCAAACAGTCACCACTGTGTCCTCGGTGAAGAGTTACACGCTGCTAGCAATCACCCTGGTAAAATTAAAACCACACATAAACATTTCAATTCTCAAACAAAACCCTTTCCCCTCTTTCCTTACCCACAGGGAAGACAAACCCACCCCATGTCCAGTCATGACAGCAGCAAGAGAATGAGGTTCCACCTTGGCAGCCTTTTATAAGTACCAGGCAGATCACATGACCTGGCTCCTGGGGTTACCAATGTGATGTAATTACCAGTGCCATGTGACTACTCCTGCCAGTCCCTTCAGATCCCCACAAAATGTTTGTGTATGGAATCACTGTCCCTTATGACGTAATCATATATACGTATACGTAATAAATATTTTTAAACGGCCTTCTCCCAAAAAAGCAGACTAATGAATAACGAATAATAAACACTTACGCAGGTGAAGCCCAATTGAATTCCAGGTGAATTCAAAATACCTTTCAGATGAGGCAAATATGATGTCATTATTGTACAAGTTGCAATTATTTTGCAATATGTTTAGTGCATATGTTTGTCTGTTACACTTAAGCTGCGCTACATACATATATTTACCTATAAGTCAAATAAAATTAATTCTTGATGAGAACCTGTATTGTTTTGCTGAATTGTTTAAATTAATAAAGGTATGAAATTGAAACTGGAGACATATACAGTGTCTCCCATCTTTTCCACAATCTCTCCTTGACTGCTCTTTTTCATCTTCCTTCAAATAAGAACTAAAGACTTTCATGAACATTTCTTTACTGTATTTTCCTGATTAGATTTATTTCCCTCCCTCCAGTAAAACGACCTTGGGATTCTGAAAGGCGCTACATACATGAAACCTATTATTATTATGATTATTATGATTATTATGATTATTATTATTATTAAAGTGCCAGCATGCCATCCTCAACACACTGACATGCACACACTCACTCCAACCAGAACCCCTTTCACTTGCAAAGTTAAAATGCACTTTTATCTATGCTAATGACAATGACATTACAGATACATTATTCAGGAGATGCTTTTGTGTGAAGTGGTGCACAAGTAGGGAAATTAATAAGGAAGAAGTAAAGAGAAATAGCACATAAACATACGACTGTCAAGGAGGCTCAAACACAAACTTTACTATCCATCCATCCATCCATTCACCAAACCGCTTATCCTACTGGGTCGTGGGGGGTCCGGAGCCTATCCCGGAAGCAATGGGCACGAGGCAGGGAACAACCCTGGAAAGGGGGCCAGCCTATCACAGGGCACACTCACACACCAGTCACTCACACATGCACACCTATAGGCAATTCAGCAACTACAAACTTTACTACTAAAGTTTAAAATATGAACAAAAATATTAACAGCATTAACGTTATGCGAATAGCACAAATTTTAACTTAATTAATGTTAGCAGCTGAATGTCTCTGTTTCATGGACGCCTCTTTATTAGGTGCCAGTGATGTCATGTATAAGCTGCTGATTGGCTAAACATCGAAGATGATGTTGACATATCTGGCCTGTGATGCAAGAGAGGCTCCTCTGAGCTGAGACTGAAAACAAGCCATAGACATATCCACATATAATGGGTAACAACGAGACCTTATTATTCATCAATCTATATTCAGGGTTGTGGGGGGGGGGGGGGGTCTGGAGCCTATGGACACATATCAGGGAATAACGTAGGATGGGGCACCAAACCCATCACAGGGTGCAGTCGCACCCCATTAGGTAACTTTAATCAACCTGTGGGGAAAAACTGGAGAACCAAGATGAAACACCACAACACAGGGAGAACATGCAAATTCCACACACACAGAACCCTGGTGGAGACTCAAACGCTGGTTCCGGAAGTGTGAGGCGACAGTCTCAACCACTGCACCACCACGCCAACCGGAGCTGTGACAATTAGGACAATGTGCATTATTATAGTGTCTACAGCCGTGAGAAGCAGCAGTGTTGGTGAATCTGTCACATTATTTGGCACACTTTTATAACAGAACATATATTAGCATCCATACTAAATATGCAGATACAAGGCAAGTCATTGGATACCACAGTAACCTCCACAAGGTCTCATTTAATACCACATTAAGGAAGGTGACCTTGATCAGTCACATGACAGCATCAGCGACAGAGGCCACCTGAAGTTTTCCAAGGGACAGAAAATCCATCAGCAGTAGGTTTAAATTATTTGTTTAAAACAATCACAGATGCCCCTTTGGCCTCAAAGTTGGATGTGATTGCAGTTTTCTTCCCAAAGGTGGAGAAAGAGCTGTGGACATGCAGGTCGCTGTGCGGGGTGCCAGGGATGTAAACATTATGCTGATAGTCAGGTAGCATGTGTGATGGGTAGCGAGCCTCCAAACGCTGGACCTGGGTGCTGCTGAGGGCACCGGTCACAGGGTCTGCTGGACAAAGAAAAAAAAGGGGCTCAATGGTGTCCACCAAGTGGAGGTGTGAGCTGTACTTCACTTTAAATACATTATGTTCTCATTTCAAAGAAAGACTGGGATTTTAGTGAGAGAATCTGCTATAACTTAGGCATACAAATAGCTAAGTGCCTTAATCCAGGCCTGACTAAATGGCTATTTCACATCCCATCTTCGAATCGTTGGCATGTTTTAGCTGATTGATTATATCCAACCTTGGAATGGCACCATGAGATGCCATTGTCTTGTAACGCTGGTTTTTAATGCCAAAAGATATCCTTGGTGCATGAGGTAGCCCATTATACTGCAGAATACAGTAGGCTGCAGGAGGAGTGCATGGTAAAAAAACACATTGCCGTGCAAGGAACTATGAGAAAATAGGAGGCTGTTTGGAAGTGCGACATACCATGCGGTTGAGTCCCCCATGTCCAGCAGTGATTGGTGATCTGGTCCACAAAGATTCCTGGGTCCTTCTGCACTATGGTTCTGTCTATGCCGACGGAGCTGTACCAAGTGAAATGCAAACGGCGATGCATAGATCGGTCAAAAAACATGGTCACAGATGTTATTTACCTTCCACCTTCAATAATCGCTTAAGTTCTGGGTCATGATGGGTCTGGAGCCTGTCCCCGGAAGAATGGGACGCACCCGAGACAGGTGTCCAACCCGGCTTAAGTCATACAAAGAGTGAAATGCAATTTAAAGACAAACTGTAAGCCTCTGGACAAGGGAGAGATAGAGAGCTGAGTGGAAACCCCACACAAACACAAGAGAACATGCAAACGCCCACAGAGTCCCGGATGGGATTTGAACCCCAAACCTGGAGGTGTGAGGCAACAGTGCTTATTCTACCTACCTTTTCAAAATAATGTTCTGTTGATTTGAGGACAGAGTACAGTCCATATTCAGCTGCTTAAACTGCAACAAAAAACATTAAGTTTTATTTTAATAAGAATAACCAAAACATTTTACATCCATTTGTATCATTATCATGGTACATAAGGGCTCTTGCACATATAGTAGCAAGCTGTTACTACAAATTGGAAATCAGAAAACAACAAATGCCACTGTCATTGATATAATACCAGGGCACTTGGGGATGGCACACAACACTATGAAGGACAACCTGGTCTACGGTACTCCTGGGGTCTGTATCACGAACTCGGATTTTTTGCTTAGTCGGATAACATCCTCTGGATGCTCTAAAGTTCTATCTGACACATCGAGATGCCAACATTCACGGGCGACGAAGAAACCGTTAAAGGTCCTAATCTAAAACCGGCCTGAGGAAAATGAATTTATTTATAGTCGGATGGCTCCATCTAGCGAGTAGCAGCATTAAATGATTTTGAAACCCATTTTAGAGACGTCGCAATTCACTTTTTTATATCCCGATCTGATCCATTTAATAAACCTACATACACTAGCCACGCCCCGATCGGATTTTTGAACTAATATTTGAATAGACAGTAGGCTCCCATTTTGCAAGTGGCCGATTAGATTCGTTGTATTAAACGACGCTCTATTGCTACCTCGTTCACAAAGGGTGGCATTGTAAATTTTGCAGGTAGCTGTTTGGCTGCATTGAATTTCTATTTGAAAGAATTTCCACACGACTGACATGTCGACAGTTCTCAGTTTCAAGTCAAGCGCCTCGACGCCCAAGTCTACTGTATCATGTGACGGAACCTCATAATCTAAGCATTTTATGTAAATTGGGCGCCCGCAGGGAATTAAATAGATCTGGCTTTTCATCGGGCTGTAGTGGCCGATACTGATTAATTAAAAAATGCCTGAATGGACCCCGATTTCTGTCTTTGATAGTGGTTTGGAACATCACTGATTTGTAAGGTAAAAGTTTTGGGTTTCTGATAAATAATGAGCACATAGCTTATATACACTCTGTCAATGACAAATACAACAATTTTAAAATAAACAAGTAACATAATGAGAGCGCACTGTGTGGACCTGTTTGCTCGGCGCTCAGGATAGAAGAAACACAACATTTGACGTAAAATGTAGCCCTAATATTAAACTTTAAACTAGCCACAGGCTACATACAAACAAAGTAAATGCTGGTTCTGGGAATGAACTACATAGGTTAGGTTACTATAGCTTTAATAATACTAAGCCTGATTATCTCACAACTAAGCAAACTACTGTACATTTATGCAACGATATGCAAAACTGAAGTTTTTGGTTCAACAGCCTAAGCTACAAACTTACAATAGATGGCAGGCAATGTCGTTACCTTGTAGGGTGATTCCGTTCCTTTGTTAAACGTTTTCCAGCCCAGCTCTGGACAATCATCTCCTTTCGCATTGTTCTTGATCTGGGTAAGACCGCCAGCTTTTAGAAACATGAAATCGCTGCTCACCGACCCCGGAGTCAAACACACTTGCAAACATGAGGCATGGGTATGAGCACAGCTATTTTTCAGTTCACCAAACCCAGCGGATGCTGTGGTTCTCGCAGATATCGGTTTGTGCGGGTTGGATTTTATTACATTTTCATTGGAGTCTCCGGATCCGACCCCGCAGCACAATCCCCAAATGGGGTCGCGGCTTTCATTGGAGTGTTTGATCCAGTCTCCTTTAATGGAGTTTAGGACGACTATAGCCACGAGTAATACTAACGAAAATGCACCACAGGAAACAATCATGTACAGAATGAGACTAGCGGCTGGTGGCGGAGCCACATAGAGGTCGTCCAGATCAGACAGGGATTCTGGCACGCTGTCGACCACTGACACGATAATTGAAATTGTAGCCGAGAGGGCGGGTTGACCGTTATCCTTGACCGAAATTATTAGTCTTTGTCTTCTGGCGTCTTTGTCTGTCAGCCTTCGAATTGTCCTAATTTCCCCTGTGTACAGGGCAAGACTAAACAATGTTGGATCTGTCGCCTGTATAAGCTGGTGGGAAAGACGCGAATTCTGCCCAGCGTCCGCATCTTTCGCAATAATTTTTCCCACCAGATAGCCCGCATCTACTGACCTGGGCACAATCTCCGTGGCGAACGAGCCATTGGTGGGCAAGGGCGATATGATGATCGGGGCGTTGTCATTTTGATCCAAAACAAAGACATTCACCATGATGTTGCTACTTAAGGGTGGCAAGCCAGCATCCTGGACCTGAACTTGAAACTGAAACTTTCTGAATTGCTCATAGTCAAAGGAGCGCAATGCATAGATGTCTCCATTGGCTGAGTTGATTGAGATGTAAGTGGACACAGGTATATCTTGAATCTGACCCCCCAAAATAAAGTAGGACAAACAAGCATTATAGTCCCAATCAGGATCAACTGCAGTCACTGAGAAAATGGAAGCTCCCGGGACATTATTCTCAGTAACATAGACCGTGTATGCCTGGCGCGCAAAGACAGGGGCATTGTCGTTGATGTCAGAGACTTGAATTGAGATTCTTCTTGTTGTGGAGAGTGATGGTGTGCCCAGATCCCTAGCGCTAAGCGTGATATTGTATTCGGCCACAATTTCCCTGTCAAGGAAATCGCTCGTGATCAGTGTGTAGTAATTTTTATACGAGCTGAGAAGTTCGAAAGGTGTATTTCTGGGAATGTGACAAATCACATTCCCATTTTCACCAGAGTCACGGTCCATAACACTAATGACAGCAATTACCGTGCCAGGAGATGCATCCTCTGGGATGGTCATAGAGACTGACGTGAGAAAAACATCTGGACGATTGTCGTTTACATCTAAAACATCGACGAGTACCGTGCAGTACACGGCGACTGCCGACGGACCCCTGTCTTTAGCTTGGACGTATATTTCGTACGTTTTGGCCTTTTCATAATCTAAAACCCCTTTTACTCTGATTTCACCTGTGGAAGAGTCAATTTCGAACAAATCACGCACTTTTAATGGCGAGTGCCCACTGAAAGAATAAGAGATGTCCGCGTTGGAACCTTCGTCCATGTCTGAAGCGTTGAGCTTAATGACAGTTGTGCCCTGCGGTGAATTCTCCAACAACTTCACCCGGTAGACAGAACGATCAAAGACGGGAACATTGTCATTAGCATCTAACACAAATACTATGATCTGGATGGTACCAGATTTCTCAGGGGTGCCGCTATCCACTGCTGTTAACACCATTTGATGCGTCGTCTGCTTCTCCCTGTCCAGTGGACTGTCCAGCACCAGCTCCACAAACTTGGTGCCATCGCTGCGTGTCAGCACCTCCAGCGCAAAATGCTGGTTAACGCTGAGCAGATAGTTGTTCAGACAGTTCACGCCAACATCCATGTCCTGTGCGCTTTCCAGTGGAAAGCGGGAGCCAGTGAGAGACGACTCAGATATCTCTAAGGTTAATTCGCTCTGAGGAAATCTGGGTGCGTTGTCATTCACATCCAGAACTTCCACTTCAATCCTATAGAGTTCAAAAGGATTTTCAATGACGGCCTGTAAATAGAAAAAACAAGTCGGGTTTTGCTCACACATTTCCTCTCGGTCTATCTTTTCCATCACAAATAAAATTCCATTTTCCGAATTGACTGCCAAATGCTGCTTTTTAATACTAGAAACTATTCTAAATCTGCGTAATGACAGCACAGAAATTTCCAAGCCCAGGTCCTCTGTGATATTTCCAACAAAAGCTCCTGGCTCCAGCTCTTCTGGCACAGTGTAGCGTATCTGCACCAGGGCTGAGTCCAAAACACCGAGGCTCAGAGCCAAAGTTAGCATCAGCAGTCGTAACATCCACCTTCCAGAGATTCTCTGGTTCATGTCAGTGTCATGCAGTACGCCGATCGCCATCAAGTGACAAAATCAACGTATTCGATCTGTAACAACAAGAACAAATAAATGGCGCGCAAAGATTACAAGGAGTTATCTCAACATAAAATAAGTAAAAGTAAAAACTATCCGTTGTCCGTTAAACAACGAATAGCCTACCAAATAATTTCACAGGGTGTGCGTGTATGATGGAATGTGTTTCTGCGATTTTATCGTGCAACAAATTAATGTTTATCAACGGGGAGGGATTGGGTTCTCTCATTGGTGGATGATCGCATAAGCGCTTTATGCATAATTACACTGGGGTTTTAATCTTCCCATGCTTAAAATGACTAGCGCAAGCAAGAGACAGAACTCACAATACACATGCAAGTCTTGGCAACCGAGAAAACACCATCACAATAAAATGTGTGGGTGTGACTGAGGATGGATAAGCTTTTTGAAATACATTGAACAAGTGTGTAATCGCTTCAAACAATAAACAATTAATATAACTTGATTGTTAAAAACAATAGCCTCAATATACCACTTAACCAACCAAAAGTGTAATCCTTTGGTTTAAATAAACAGAGCACATAATACGACGGCAGATGGGAGACTTGGGTTCTCATCCTTTTTTTATTAACTGATTGGGGATCGGGAGGCCACAGCCAGCACTGAGCACAATAAAGACAGCAAATGATCTCCGAATAATCCCGAAACATTAACAGGACAAGTTACGTACACGCACATTACAGATATTCAAAGTGCATCATGCCTACATTCGGAAGTACTCAAACTTCTTGGATTGTTGGATTCAAACAAGCGGAAAATGTGACTTCCAGTGATTGCTTTAATAATTGGATATCGTGAGCCTTCGATTGACTTGTTTAGCACAACGACATGAGGAAATGGCGATGTGCAGAATGCTAGGGTGGGTATGGTCACACAAGATAGCCATTTATTACAGAACAAGCTTTAATTCACTCATATTTTTTTCCTAAATATAAATGAAGTACTTTTCATTTGATAAACATGTTCCATACATTGTGGAATTTCATTATGAACGTCTTTTGTGTAATAAATCTCAGTGGTATCCATGAGAGGCATACCGACTTCATAGAAAATAAATTGTATATGTGAAGCTATTAATATTACTATTAATATAGCACAACTATATGGAGAGAACGTGTGAAATGCCACAAAATTGATTTTGCAAAAACTGTCAATTTGGCCGAACACTGATCCCCAACGCAGCCAGTAGGTGGAGACAGAGACCGCACGAGTCGCAGCCTGTACCCTGGGGTTCACTGTTTGTAATAAATATTCATTTTTCCTACCCACTGGCAGACACGTTATCCCTCATACTATTCTGCAGGGAGTGTTGGGATACTTTGGGCCAAAATCTGGGGGCACACCCCTTTCATAAGGATGGCGGGAGTCCCATAAATGCATGAAACCTGGGGTCTTATGAAGCACACACTTATGTGTAGAAATAATTCGGCAGCAGTACAAGCTGAGCACGTAACCATACTGTGATCTACTGATTTCCACAGGAAGACCAACATTTCAAGTGCGTCAGAATATCATATCACAGGCTGAAGAACAGAATTTTGCCTGCAGAATTTTGTGTTCAGTTTGATTTGCGCCCCATTAACTACATCATTGAGGCACAGCATTAACATTACAGGCAAGCTTATGGGCTTAGTAGTGGACACACTACGGTATAGTAGTGATGCAGGACTCTGGGAACAAACTCACTCATATCCTACTTCAACAAATGCTGCCTGACCATAAAATGCTAATCTTCTGGGACTAGAGCATGAGCGCCAGCCGTCAGTGAGGAGCTGAGGGATAGTGTAGAACAACCTCACAGACATGTACAAGATAACTTTAGTAATGTGTAGAGCAACCTCACAGACATGTACAAGATAATGTTAGTAATGAGTAGAGCAACCTCACAGACATGTACAAGATAATGTTAGTAATGTGTAGAGCAACCTCATAGACATGTTCAAGATAACGTTAGTAATGTGTAGAGCAATCTCACAGACATGTACAAGATAACGCTAATAATGTGTAGAGCAACCTCATAGACATGTACAAGATAACATTAGTAATGTTTAGTTTATTAAAGAATGTCAGCCGGTGGAGGCTAGAGGCTTGTGTGACTGTGTGTACAGAAGGGTCCAGTCAAAAGGATGGTGGTAAGTAATAGACAAACAGATCTATAACATCCCAGTCCAGGTGATTCCATGTTATTAACAAGTTTGAGTGCCTAACAGTGAAGCCATCACCCCAGACCATTTCAGACAGGAGCTGGCTTTGTAGGCAGATTAACATGGGTCATCAGAGAACAGCCAAGCAGATGTATGTGGGAAAATCTCAGAATAATGTAATTTGTGAGTTTTGAATGAATCGACATTAATGTGTTGTGTTCCTAAGCTATCGACGCTAGAAAATAAAAGAGGTGAAATTCATTTTTTAAAAATAGGAAAACTTAAAAATTACTTTTCATTTGTTTTTCAGTGTTGTTGGGGGTAGCTGTATCGTGTAATGAAACAAGGAACCGTATGGTAAGTTAAGGTGCAGTTCCCACAATAACAGGTAAATACGCATGTTTGCGCATGTGTCCTTTACTGTGTTCTTTGGCTTGCCGTTACTCCACTGTTCCTGGCCAGTATGAGCTTCTCCTTTAAGGAACAAGTTGGATGTCTTTGGCAGTGAAGGCTCCACATTTGCATTGTACAAATACTGTGGAAAGGCCATATGAGTCAGTGTTGACTGAAGAGGAGGAATCTGAGTGCCCGTAGTGGCCAGGGGGCTGTTTACTCTGAGGTCCCAGGGAGAGGAAAGTGCTTCCCCAGATGCAGGAATCACAAACCATATACTGTTCAGGGCACACAACCAAAGGAGGCTGAGGGATCACTGGGATTGTCACAGAATGCTGAGCTCAGTGATTGCTGTGTGAGACACATTAGAGTAACTGTGCAAAGGAGTGTGCAGGATTTGCCATGCAGTGGTGGCTGTAAGCACAAAGCGAGCACACTGCAGCGATATCACTATAGTGATATCTGTGGGTAAAGATTACACTGCAGTTGCAGTTGTACAGAAATTACAGTGCAAAACTGTATACTGCGAATAACTGTCAGAATGTGTAGCACTTACTCTGCAGACACTCATGCCCTGTCTCTCTCTCTCTCTCTCTCTCTCTCTCTCTCTCACACACACACACACACACACACAAACACAGACACACACACACACACACACACACACACACACACACACCATAAGTTTGTATATCTCTATCATTGTGGGGACTCTCCATTCATGGGCACAGCCCTAACCCTAACCCTAACTATGATAACCTTAACCCCTACCCAGCCCTAAGCTTAACCATATGTAACCAAACAAAATTTTCTATTGCATTCACAGATCTTTGTGAGGACCTGAAAAATGGCCCCAAACCGTCAAAATAACAGGTTTTTTGTCCCACTGTGGAGAACACTTGATCCCCACAATGTAATATAACCATAATCCACCCACACACGCGCGCACCCATGCACACACACACACACACACACACACACACACACACACACACACACACACACACACACACACACACACACACACAATCCAAACAGCAATATTGCATGAACTCATGGGCAGGTCCCTGAAAGTTTAAGGAAAATATGAATGTGCTTCCTGATCATCCTCTGACTGAGGGGGCCCAGGCCATCTGAGGAAGGAAAAAGAAGGAGAAAGGAAGTCAGAGTCTGAGCCAGATGTAGCGTTGGGTTAGGGCGTGCTAGCAGTCCAGTGTGGCAGAATTCCCAGCACAGGGAGGGCAGGAACCGAAGGGGAGAAGAGTTACAACCAGACTCGGTCAGATAGACCAGATTTCAGACTGAGAGGGAGAAAGTGAGGAAGGATGAAGAGGGATGTGAGGAAGGGCGACACGTTGTCACACGTATGCCAGGCTGCCAGCAGAGATGGGTTTATCCCTGGCCAGCATCATACAGGCCCCACCCAGGACAGCATGCTGCCCTCCAAGCTTTCTCTACCAGAACACATCCAAGTCCCACCTACTAACCTCTATGTTCTTTCCAGGAGCTTCTACATGACTGTTCTCCTATTAACCTCTCTCTCTCTCTCTCTCTCTCTCTCACACACACACACACACACACACACACACACACACACACACACACAAGTTGCACGCACACAGACAACAAACTTTGTTGTGTCTGCGGGAAGGCCCCACTGACTGTTAATAATCACAACTCCACGTTTAGTCATTTGGCAAAAAGCAGAAAAGGCTTGAACACTGACGATGAACTTGCCTCATGGTGGAATCTCAGCATCGCACGTCTTCTCCTGAGAACCTACACACTAAGCATTGCCCGTGTTTTCTCCCGAAAAGCCACATGCTTAGCATTGACCGTGTTCTCTCCGGAGAACTAACAGACTCCCACGCCGACTTCGATGTTACGGCAAGCTGATGTCGTGGCTTGACTGTGGACCACATTCTTATTTTTACCTGCCAAGATGTGCGAAGATGAAACCTGATCGAGTGCTCGGTGCCATTTCTGTCTGGATGGACTTTGCAGTTTTGCCATTGTTAACAAGGGCTTGAAACTGCTTTATGTGAGTGTTTATTGTACCGTTTAATGGGAGTATATGGATATGCTATTGAATGAGAGAGTAGGTATAAGGTACATGTGGACTTACTCTATGGTCTCATAGCCAGGCTCTAATGACTCCAAAAATACTGTGGTTTATGGCTTCACACACATGCTCTACCCTCTGTTTTTCCTCTCCTCGAGAAATAGGCTTAAAAAAAAAAAAGACAATTTATTTACTTTGAATTCCATGACTGCGGTAACTGGCACTTGACAACTAAGAGAGGGCTATGAGAGGGAGATGGGTTGTGGTTTTAATTAGGGAGAGATGCAGGCTGTGGAAAAGACAGAGAAAAGCACGTGAATCCGCCGTTCCAGTGCACAGCAGAAACTCCTAATGGAGTCGAAAGCGACTATCAGTTCCAGCAGGGCGGGGATTCTGATCATTCTTGCGGTGTGACGTGCCTGCGGTGTCCCAGTTGAAAACCCTGTATTTTATCAGTTACTCTAAGCAGTGTCAGGTGCACAGTGTCACTATCTCAGTGTTAGTTATGCGGTGTACCAGTCGTTCAGTTTCCTCTGTGACCCTTGATGACAGTCTCCCACTACGTGACTTGTCCAAACAGCCGCGTTAGAAGGCAGACAGAGAACCATTTTTTCCCCTCCGTCTGTCTTTCTCAGCTTTAACAGCCAGCCCACATTCATTTAATTCCCAACACCTCTGTCTCTCTGCATTTTTCCCCTGCCCCTCCCTCATCTCTTCCAGTCCTTCACCCCCCCTTCTGAGCCAGGGTTTCCACAGTTACCTGCTCCATTCCCCTCACCCCCCCCTTCCTCCCCTCACTCCTCCGTCACCCCCTCCCCTGCTGCTCAGGGGCTAATCTGTTCCAGAGATGCTGAACCCATGGAAAACACATAACAAGTGCACATATTTCTGTCCAGGCCAACACACAAAAAAATAAAAAATCACAGAGTAGGAGCAAAAAATTGCGAGACAGAGAGAGGGGGAAAAGAAACTGTTTATTCAGTATTAAGCCCGAGTATTCTGTTGTGGTAAAGACCAGTGTTTTATTAGAAGTATTAGCTTTAAAGTCTGGAAAAACGGGGGGCCAGGTGCCAAAGAAGAAACAGAAAGAGGGAGACTGACGGAAGGAACTGTGTTTATACAGAGAGACGAGTGAGACGGAAGACAGGGAGACTGATACAGAAGGATTGAGACAAGTGAGACGGAAGAATGGGGACGGGTCTTCATTCAGGGAGGTGATTGTCAGAGACTGATGGACGAGGTTAGGGTTTATATAGGGAAAACAATGAAGAACAAAGCACAATAGAAGAAAATCCATGCATATCTGAGTGCTTGGCTTCAAGCCTCATTCTGTTCAAGGCACGCTGCCCCCTACACACGGCTGGGGGCGGGGGGCCCGCGCGGGCTGGCTGAAAAAGGTAACAAGCCAATCAAGGAAAGGGAGACGGGGGAAGGCAGCAATAATGAGAGGCCGTCTCTGGAAGGCCCTCGATTGATCCTTGACACGTTGATTTGG
>JAABNY020000037.1:10066576-10076871 GCA_015164015.2 Brevimyrus niger
GTAGTCAGTCTGGACATTCGCGGCTCGTGCAGCGCGGGGGCGGGCGGGGGGGGGGGGGGGGGGGGGGGAGGCGGGGTTACTCCAGTCAGGAAGGAGGGACCAGTTCTACAACAGAGAGAGAGACATGCACACGCATTGAGGTCTGCACCATCGTACCAGTAGCCAGAGTCATTTCAGGGGATGTCAAAGAGCAAGTAAATCCCGCGGTTGCACTCACCGTCACAGCAAATGACCTGCCATGCAAATAAACACATAAACACATGGTGCTCAAGCATTGCGGGCTATGTGAGCGTGTGCTATTGGCCAGAGAAAGAAAGCACTCTGCTTTCAATAAAGAGACTCAATCAAGAGCCATGACATCAGCACACCAACTCCAGGGAGCGTTGCGCAATGAACAAAGCCATGTGTGTATAAGTGTGTGAGAGAATGTCTGACAGCAGTATTGGAAGCTGAATGTGTGCATGTCAGTACATGATTTGAAGTATATATATGTCAGTGCACACATTCATATTTCTGTGCACACATGTACATTGTTACATTTGGAATAATTGATATTTGGGGGGGGGAGGGGATAAACAACACTGACAGAATAACCTACTGACGCTGTGAGATTTTGACCACGATAAAATACTGAGAGAATAACCTACTGACACTGTGAGAGTCTGACCACCATAAAATACTGACAGAATAACCTACTGACACTGTGAGAGTCTGACCACCATAAAATACTGACAGAATAGCCTACTGACACTGTGAGATTTTGACCACGGTGAAGCACTGTCAGGAAAACCGAATGACATCGTGAGATTTTAAATATGGTGAAACAATGACAGCATGAACTGCTAGCATTTTCATTACGGGGAATTACTGGCAGTATAAATCACTGACACAGTCAGAATTAAGTCACCAGCTTCAGTGTTACATCTGTCATCTTGAAATTGGGGCCCATTTGTTGTTTCACAGTGTTAGAGGGAGGTAGACTGTGGCCATAGGACCATAAAATAAAAATGTGTGGCTCCAGAGAGACTCAGTGTAAACTGATTTATGGAACAGAGAGAAGGTGCTGCCTGTGTGGGACCCAACACTTTCTGTCTCTCTCATACGATCTCAGCTCCATCTACTGTATACGGTACTATGTCCACCGCACGCTCTCCGCACCCTCCCCTATTTCTCTAATCGGAATGCAGACCGGTCGCCATTTATGGACATCTAACGTGATCTACTAACTCTTTTACTATTTTTTTCATAATGGTGGACTGAAAGGTCTATAGGGTGGTGGGGAGGAGTTTTCTAGGATGTAGGTCAGGCATCACCGTAAATCAGGTGGCTATGTTAATGAAAGAGGATATAAGGGGGTTTAACAGCGCCAAGTCTGATGATTCCTCGTCAGTGTGCTGACTAACCCCCCCCCCCCACATATGGAATGCATTAGGACAATAAATGTTCCTAATAAAAACTAGGCCGATGTTCCAGCTGATGGTGCACATTGTTGCTCCGCATAAATTTATACAATATTTGTCTTAGAGATGGTGGCTTTGTGGCGCTAGTGGGACCTAAGCTACCTCCAAAAGTCAGAGGGAAACAAAATAAGTCTGCATAGGAGAGACGTTAGACTGATTGGGAAGACAGGAGATGGAGGCGGGGCTTATACTTGTACTATACAAGTGTAAACCTCCTATCCTTCTAACATCAACAAACAACCGTGCTTTGCTTTCAGTCAGCCCTCATTCATCCAGCCTCCTCACCATGGGGAGACATTCCTGAAATTATGCCTCCTTGGACGAAATAGGGAAAAATTCCTTTGTGTTTTTACAAGTAAGAAATGTCTATAATAAACATCCATCTGACCAGACAAACTAGGGAATGATCAAGGGAGACTTAGGAAGAGCAGGAAAATGTGAGACAAAAAGGAGGGAGTACAAGAGTGAAAAGGATAGGGGTGATTAGGAGTGCAACGCGAAACCCACTCGGACCACAAATCACTACTCCTCATTATGCCAGCGCAAGGTTATTTTTTTCACGTATCAACTTATCAAGTCCCACAGTATCGCTAAGGTGACCTAATTTTTTTCTCTCACCTTCCCCATGTTTTTGCTGGGCGCTGCTCAAACGACAGTGTAAACACATGGTAGATGCCATATTGTACGGTGAGGTACAACAATGGAGAGCACAAATTATACACACGGTGTGTAAAACATCTTGAATCTACGCTGCACATTCTTTGAGGGACCGAAGTGTAAACACATGACAGAATTAGCATCATTGCAAAGGAACCATAAAGTTCTTACAAATTCAGCTTGAAGACAATTCATGGAAAAATAGCACTTTTCTTGCAAAACATACATGGTAAAAGTAAGAAAAAATATGTAAGAGCTAGGTGATCCCTGTAGATCTATCTTTGTCTTGTCCTACATCTGTTCTTTGGAAAGTAAAATGATTTTGGGGAAATGGCGAGTAAAATCGCTAAAATGGCCCTTCACACCAACGCCTGGAATAATTAGAAATAATTAGAAAAATGTTTAAATGCTTTTAACACCCAAAACATGGAATTTTCTTATTGCATTTAAAAAGACTGATCGCCTGATACCTTTTAAGTTATGATGTTTGGGTGCATGAGTACAAGAACATAAACCTTCTACTAAAAAAGCTTTTTCTTCTTAATTTTAAAACAGGAAAGTCCTCTTATGCCAGATAACTTCAGAGTCACACATTTGAATTTCCATGAAAACTTTGGTGGCTGTTTCGGTTTCTGTGCTTTTTCCCCCAAATGTGAACATTTGGACTCCCTGGAGTGCACAGATCTTCCAGTTAGTGTCTTTCCATACTTTCATGTGACTCTTCTCCAGCAAGTCAAGGTTCTGCCTCCAAGCTGCCAGTGTTCTTTTCCAGCCTCATGTAACCTATTCCTTACGTACCGTGAACTGCACACGCCATTAGCTCCCTTCCCAGAGCGAATCCGGTCTGTATCACAACAGACGCATCTATAGAGACTGACAAATAAATAGAAACAGAACATGGGAAGGACAGTTAGATCAATCTTATTACCATCAGTTCACTTCCAATTAATGCACCTCTCTGTGTTAATTCTTAGGAAAATGTAGAACTTTTTAAAAAAAGTTCTTCACAAAATTTCACAGTATGCCTACATACTTGGTCTGTCTGTGATTATTAATGTTAACAACAACAATAATAAAATAAGAATAATAATAATAATAGTTTGCTGGCCACTCCCTTTTCCAGTGTATTCTATCCCAGTGAAAGCAGAGAATAAGAGTCCTGAGCACAAGGTCGGATCGCCATCTTGTAGTTTCTTCCCCCAAGACCATCTCCCTTCTGAATAAGGACACTCTCATAATCTAACTACCCACTGTGTGCACATTTCATTCATTCATTCGTTTGCGTCTACATGCATCATCATTGCATATCTCCTGAAAAAGTTTTTCCCTTTTTCTATTTATTGTCTTTGTTTTTTTCACATTTTGGCTTTTTAGTTGTATGCTTAATTTCCGTCAGTCTCGGCACCACCTGCATCAAAAGAAATTCCTTGTACTTCTCTGCACTTGGCGAATAAAAAAATTCTGATTCTGATTCAATTGCAGCCAAAAGGGCAAAGGATATCCTAGAATGGCACCACCTGGTGGAGAGTTTAGATATGACAATTTGGAATTAGGCACCCGGTCCCAGGATGCAGAATCTCATTCACAGCTTGGTAGTGCAGTTAGATGGAAACAGTGGTTCCTAACAGGCAGCCCATAATATACACTATGCACACAGCTTGTTGTTACCTGTCCCGAGGCAGGAGGTCTCTATGGAACCGTGACCTCAGTCTGACCTTTGGGTTACCACTGCATCCAGTACCAAAGTGTGAAAAGGAAGCATTGGGCTAAACCCAGTGGAGTCTGGAAGAAACATAAAATCTAAAACCTGCTGACAGAAATCAGCATAACCTCCGCCAAGCCACCAGACACAGAGACATAGAGCACACACATACAGGGAGAGGCAGACAATGTCCCAGGTTCCTCGCCGGCCGGTTGTCTGCGGTTCAGTAGCGGTAAAGGGGGCGCGGACGGGGCGGCTCTGTCGAATTCCCTAGGAAATGTTCATTTTGGATCCCTCTTTGTACTAACATACCTCACTCACGCCCTCCCCTTCCTGCCGTTCATTATTGCGCTTTCTTCATTCTCCCCCCCCCCGCCTAATTTCTTTGGGATTAGAATGAATCCCTCTCACTGAATTAATTGGTGCGGAGTTTATTGAGCGCTTGGAGAGTTGGTTAGTAGCTAACTTCTCTTTCCCTGCGCCTGAGACCATCTCCACGCAGGCAGATTTTTGTGTATATAGGGGAAGTCGTCTTTTGCACGGTCTGGAAAGCTGAGATATGACGGCGAGGAGGCTCCAGCCCTCGCTGTGAGCGTTTCCGTCTCTCAGGTGTCAGACTACACCCGCAGGACCCTGTGCGTGTCAACGACTAGGAAACATGGCAAACACAAGAAGCAGCGCTGCTCCATGGGGACGACTGAACGCGACTCCCCCTCCCTTTGTTGTACCGTAACAATAGTGGCGTCCGCGGCCACACAGCATCACACACTGATTGACTAATCTCATTTGGATCCGGAAAATGTGTGTGTGTGCGTGTGTGTGTGTCGGGGGGTAGCGGGAGGAGGAGGAGGAGGGAGGATTGATCTGCTGCTGTAGAAATGTTCTTATTTTTCCCGGACTAAAATCTTTCTTTAGTAGTTTTTTTTTTCGTTTAGCTAAGGAAATAAAGTGAAAAGGTTGTATGAAATAACGAAAAGTTTAAAGCAGCACAAAGTCAAACAGGTAACAGGGGAAACGCATTCGTTTTTAATTTACATGTCGAAGAGAACGGAGCCCACAGACAGACAGAGACGAGGCAGATTTTGAGGTCGATTTGTCAATGCGATCCCACATTCTCCGCCGTTTCTGTGCATCCGTTCACTTTATGCAAACTGGGACCGCTGACCCAAGCTCACCTCGACTAGAAACAACGAGACCGACTGCACTCTACGACGTCCTGACTTGGCTTTTGGTATAAATGCAAAGTTCAAAAAAGATCGGATTGCATTTTTTCCTAAAAAAAAATTGAGGGTGATGTCATCTGGCTGTGCTGGGGCTGGTATTGTGTGCGGGCTCCGTACAGACTACCGTTGTGAGGCGAGCGGCTGGACGAGCCGAGTTGTCCGTGAATCAGGTGCGTGTGTATGGCCGTGACTCTTCTGTGCTGTCGCTGGCGGTCCCCGCTGTCATCGTCTTTCCCGCATCCCCTCCAGATCTGGATCGTCGGATTACCCCACTCTCGTAGCTGTCCATGCTGTAATTCTTTACATTGCGCGTCATTGTCCCCCAACCTACGGACTCAGCGACCTATCTGAGAGGATTAGTCATGACAGAAGCCGGTCGGCAGCACCTGAAGCCCGCGGAGCTGCTCTCACCCCGCCGCCCTGGTTTCCGTCTTGCCCAGGTGCCCTGCCTCCCGCGGGAACTGTCTTCGCACCTTTGGCAGTAGCGCAGGATCGCCCGCATCTCCTACCTCTGCCCTAAACGGTCCCACCTCCCCGGGGTTTGATGTTCAGGTTTGAGTTTTACATCGGTGCTCCCTGCAGACCCAGTGCGGATTCGCTTGTGTCCTCCAACAAAGACCTGGCAGTTCCTCTCTAATCTCACCGATTTCGGACAGAAATAACATAGAGAGAAAAAATTGTGGGACAGAAAAGTAAACGATTAAATAAAGTAGCACCAAACAAACAGAGGACCTTGTCCCGTCTTTTGGTGGAATCGCTTAGTGCATTAATGAGTGCTGGGCAACTTTCACGGTTCGCAGCTTTGGGAAAACATGAGTCTGAGCAGCGTCTGGATTTAATATGAACGGAATACGTGGACAAGAAGCGTGAATTAGAAAGACGGAGACATTTCCATGCATGCACTTCCAACGGTGATTTTCACCTGTAGCTTCGGCGGTCAGGGAAAAACAGCCGCCGACTAAAAGGTGCCCCTTCTGTACCGGGATACAAGTACCCGGAAAAACCGGGGGTGTTCTCATCTCAGAACAGAACAAGCCCCCAGGTGTTAGGTGGAAAGCAGTTATTCTCAACGGATTACAAACCCGTGTAATCCCCGTTCACATCCGGGGATCCGACCACGGCAGGACGCGGTTCTGTCCCCGGGAGAGCGATGCGGTACCTCCTCTATGCTGCAGCTGTCTTGTGAGTATATTTGTTTTAAACCTGCATGTACTTGATTAGGCTGTGCTTTACCAGTCTGCATGACACTAATTGGCTGCGGCACCGCTTACCGGTCGTCGCCAGTTGAGCAGCAGGTGCCTGTATTCAGACACTTACAGCAGGTGTAGGTCTCCCACGAAACAACAGGGTGCCATTCTGCTGCTGTAGAAGAACCTTTGTTTACACCACACAGAAACAAACAAACAAACAAAACAGAATTTTCATTTGCATCAACACACCATTTTTGTTTAATATTTCAACTGGAGATAACATAACTTATTTAAAAAATTCTATTAGTTTATCCATATCTAGAGTTGAAAAAACACTCAGTAAAAATTTTCAAAGGCACCTTTTCTGGGATACACAGTGATACCTGCTGGGGTTAGTGAGCATGGATCAGAAGACATGTTCTGACAGCTGAACAGAGGTCAGAAGTCAGCATGATGAGCAGGGCTGGGGCCTCCCGGGAGAGTCGCTAGGCTAGAAGACGTGAGGCCACTATGAGGCCAGAGGTCGACCTGTCAGAGGCATTGTGACATTGTGACCTCAGGGCTAGACTTCTACCCAGATGACCCCAAATGTTGTACCTCTCTGAAAACTGTCTAACCTAAATGGCTTAAAACTGTAAAACTGTGCCAAAAAGGGTAAGTGAAAACTGTAAGCCATCGACAAGTGTATGAAATGGTCTGCAGATTAACAAAGTAAATACAGAAGAGTGGTGTGGTCCAGATCAATATGAAACTGGATGTGGTGCCCATTTTCCCACAATGCACTGCTTCAACAGCGACTCAACACAGCTGTGACCTCTGTTGCCCTCTCCACCTCCCCCAACTGTTGCTACATCTTTCTGTGACTTGGCCCAGTAGGGGCATGGATCCAAGCCCCTCCTCCAGCTACATGGGATTGGGGCACCTGACAGTGGGTGGGGTTGGGGTGGGGGTGCAAAGCATAGCCAAACAGGCGTCCCTGTAATGCTGCACACAGATCTGTCATTAAACTGTAGAGCGGCTCTGGATTGGGGTGGGGGGGTTCTCCTAACCTCCTGTCCTTTGGGTGTGTGGCCTAGTAATGCTGATGTTTACATTACAGGCCAGATGCCTCATTATGTTCCCTGAAAGTTCTCAATGTTGCATTCATGGTCATTGGATGGTCTTATTAGTTCTTGCTTAAGAATTTGTTGTATTGCTCCTGCTCCAATCCAGTTTATGCATGTACCCGAGCTTTCATTGGAAGCTCAGCCTCATTTATGCAAAGTTGACTCCTTGACAGCAAGTATGTTTGCAATGTGACATTTGCCTCACTTGCATTGGACAGCAGCATCTGCTAAATATGTTAAATGTAAACATTTATTGAATGTACACTGCAAGTGAGGTAGATTATGGCATCACAGGCTTACAGCTGGGATGTAATCTGATGTTTGGGGAGAGTTGATATTAAAACATGTTTTACTAATCGCTTTTCGTGATACTCCTGGATCACAAATACTTTATAGTGAACTGCTAATGCTTTGGTTGATCCTCAGTGAGTCATTTTTTGCCTTTCCATTCATAGGTGTGTCCAGGCTCTGTTTGCAGTGTGTAGCCCCTTGCAAGTAAGTCTGTATGTCTTTTGTGGTAAAGTTGAGGCAGTGAAATGACAGAACAAATCCTTGATTGAATGAATTATTGCTTTTTTTTTTTTTACCAGAGGTGGAGATTTCAGGTCCAGAGAGTACAAATCCAGACCAAGATTTTGATTCAACCAACCAGTTGAGTACTATGTGACTGTGACTCTTTATATTCAACTGCTTGGTTGAAACCAAATCTCGGTCTGGATTTGTACTCTCCGGACCTGAAATCTCCACCTGTGCTTGTTCCAGGTAGCATCAGACTGAGCGGTGCGTTTGTATGACTGAATGCCAGTGACTGAAATGGTGTTTGTGGCCCTAGCAGGTTTTTGACAGGGACGGCGTGAACTTCAGTGTACACGTGGAAAACCAGACCCGTGTCCATGATGCCATGAGCCGGCGTCAGCATAGAGTGTATCAGCTGTACAGCCGCACCAGTGGGAAGCACGTACAGGTGCTGGGAAGGAAGATCAGTGCACGGGGGGAGGATGGTGACCGATATGGTAAGAAACACAGGTGTGCACTTTCACAAACACATATTTAGATGCACGGCCGCCACTGCCAGTCCTTTTCTCTGTAAACACCGAGCTGGCATACAGCAAAAAACAGCAGGACCCAGGGGGGATGGATGGAGGTGAGATCTCGCAGCTTATTGATTTCCCACTTGCTTTGCTCTCTCCTCCTGATTAAAATAGAACATTTCACTCAGTCTCTCATTTGAGCCCTTTTGTCTTTCTATGTCTGGGTGTTTTTGGCCCCTGTTTACAGAGGCAGCAAAGAGGGTGAGGTGCAGCACAGCCATACCAGACCATAGCAGAGATAAAACAGGCATCAAAGGTATATTCAATGCAGATAGGGTGAGGAAAAGTGAGATATTGGCGAGTAAACATGTAGGTTACAGAAAGACGCAGGGTGAGAGACAGTGATGGACAGAGTTTATTGATATTAACCCATGGGAGTTTTACTTACACAAAAATGTTCTGAGGGCAGAAGAAAAATGATTGGTTCAGAGAGATAACCAATCAGATTGTAGAGGAGGTGGGTTCAAGCAACCAGGGGAGGTGGGACCAGCCAGTCAGATGTCTTGGTACCACCCCCTCTTGTCGCTTGGACCCACTTCCTCTAAAATCTGATTGGCTATTTCTCTGAACCAATCATTTTTACTTCTGCTCTCCGAACATTCTTGTGTAAGTAAAACTCCCACAAGCTTGATGTTACTTAATATTCATGTTGCTGTAACTAAGCTTCTCCCCTATTTTCACTGTAATGGGGGTGCCAGTACAGTATATGTTCAAAGAAAACAAGAAAATGAAAGAAAAGAGTAAAGGGAATTAGGAAGGAGCAGGGGTGGAGGGCTTAATCAAGCTTAATGACAGAGTGAGTGAAACAGATTAAAACAAACCTGCATGTTTAACACAGTGCTGCCTGTTTCTACAAAAAAAATGTTTTTATTATGGACCAGTATGGATGCTCTGTTTTTGAATTAGTTAATCCTGGTGATGTTTGCAATAACTTTTACCTGTTCCTCCCCTCCCCCTACCTATTCTGTCCTATATCATGATATGTCTCGAACCCTATCCAGGGATGTAACACCCTGTACCACTAATCACAAGTAATCACAACCCAATAATGTGAAATGCAACTGATATAAATCCGGAGTCATAGTACTTCATTAGTGATCGTTAATGACCATGACCAGTCACAGGCAGGAAAGGTGGAAATCCACGCCCCCTAAAACCGCATGTGTGGTCTATTTGTCTGTCCCGTTCTCTGTCTCTTTACAAGCCCAGCTTGTAGTGGAAGCAGACTCCTTTGGCAGCCAGGTGAGGATACGTGGCAAGGAGACCAACTATTACCTGTGCATGAACCGCCGAGGAAAACTGGTGGGTAAGGTGAGTGGGTGATGTTATTAATGATGTTCAGCATATCTAATGATAGCATCCATGTTGTTTGTCTACATGCTAACAACGGCTATTGTGTGTGCGCTTTCCAGAAGGCCAGCAATCGCAGCCCTGACTGTGTCTTTGTGGAGAAGGTGCTGGAAAACAACTATACAGCACTGATGTCTGCACGCTACGCTGGGTGGTATGTCGGCTTCACCAAGAGAGGGCGCCCCCGGCGTGGTCCACATACCCTGCCCAACCAGCAGGACGTGCACTTTATGAAGCGTTTCCCTCCCGGCAAGCAACCAGACCCCCAGCCATTTCGCTTCACCACGGTCAGCAAACGAAGCAAACCACAGAGGACTGCTAGCTCACTCAACTAACACGCAAAGGCAGCTCACTCTGCTAGCCTGCTAACCCACTGTGCTAACACATTGAGACAGCTCACTCTGCTAGGCCGCTCCGCTAACATATTGAGGCAGCTTATTCTGCTAGGCCGCTCTGCTAACACATTGAGGCACCCCACTCTGCTAGCCCACTCCACTAACACATTGAGACAGCTCA
>JAABNY020000037.1:10091182-10106208 GCA_015164015.2 Brevimyrus niger
CAACGCCGCACCCCCTAAAAGGTAACAGGGCCCCCATCAACGCCGCACCCCTAAATGGTAACAGGCCCCATCAACGCCGCACCCTCTAAACGGTAACAGGCCCCCCATCAACGCCGCACCCTCTAAACGGTAACAGGGCCCCCATCAACGCCGCACCCCTAAATGGTAACAGGCCCCATCAACGCCGCACCCCCTAAACGGTAACAGGCCCCTTGCTAAACGCCACACCCCCATAACAATAATTATGCACAGACGTAGGCAGAGACAAACCTTCATAATGATTAATAAGCAAGACTTTCTCTTCCGTGTGCCTATTTGTTCCCTAAACTCCTCCCTGACCACATACAGCTGCAGGAGGAGCGACCGTAGGGCTCTGTATAGGGTTACACATAAGGCTCATACAAGCTTGACTGTCACACACACAGAAACACAGTTCATGTTTTAAATGTAATGACTGATGTTCTGACCAAAACACCACATTCATCTGACAAGTTTCAGATATGTGTGATTGCCTTAACCTGGGGTGATTGTAAAAATTGACCTTAAGGACGCAGACCCCTGAAGAAATGGGGGGGTGGGGCAACATTACGTTTACACAAACACGGGACAGATTGGTAAAAGGTCTTAAAGAATAATATTTCAGGAAGGCTGAGGGGAAAAATGGGTCAAGAAGCACCTATGATGATCTGCTACAGCCTCTGCCCCGGCTTGCTACACCCATTCTATAGCCTCGGAGATCTTGTACATGAGCAGTATGCTGATACCGTGGCAGATGCATTGAGGATGCTGTGTGATCTGTAACAGACACTGTGGATGATGCGGGAAGTGAGGCAAAGTGCGTGACACCACTAAAGACACCGCGACAGGGTATGCAGGCGCAGACATATATCAGATCTAAAAATGGCAGAACGGGCAACAGCTATGATGATATTTTTGGTTACAGCTGGGTTGTGTATGGAAGCTGATGGTGAAATTCCTCAAGATAGGGCGGGGGGTTCCCATCAGCTGGGTAATCACTGCAGTTTAAATCTAAGCTTCACACTCCCTTCTCTCTTGTCCACAGTGCTCTATGCCTCGCTCTCTCAGGCTAGGCTGCTCCTTGGTGGCTGGGCGCCTGTGTCTCAAGTGTCTGCAGAGCATGCAAATAACCCCCAGGTTTGTTACTGAAGGGGAGTCTCTGGAATAAGAGGACTAAGTGCAACACCCAGGTGGGGACCCTTGAAATTGCCATTTTCAAAAATTAAAAGTGAAGTGGTGGAGTCAACGGGGGGGGGGGGGGCCACATCCAGGTCCCCTCCCCCCCCCACAAAAAAAAAAAATAGATGGGACCCCCAGATGCACTGTTCATCTTCATTGATTCTTAGTGATGTTGATCATTAAATGCAAAATAAGGTTTTTCCCAACATATGTATGTGATATAATTATAATTTTGGTAATTCACAGAATTGGATAAAAACACACAAATCATACCCATACTTATTGTTTATATTTTGTACATTTAATAGAAAGATGCTTGTGCCAGGCTTAATTTGTCCTCTTCAGATGCCCCCCTCCCCCCGCCCACCCCTCCTCTGAAAATAACCAGGAGCCACCACTGTGGACAAGAGTAGTTCTGTGGGTGTAGAGTTGGTGGGGGGGGGGGGCTTAAAAAAAATAATTTCTATCATAAGAGGCAGACTTCAAGACGGAACTCAAACCCGGGCTCCCAGCTCCCAGCCAAGAGCAGAAATATGCAGGTGACCCAGAATAAAACGTTTGCTCTCGGTATATACAGTGCCCTCCATAGTGTTTGGGACAAAGACACGTTTGTCATTGATTTGCTCCTCTGCATCACTGCTTAGAATTCAAACAAAGTCAGACAATTCAGATGTGATTCAATTGCACATTTCAGTTTCACCATGTAGAAATTACCACACTTTTTATCCATGGTCCTCCCTCAGATCAAGGCGCCATAACGTCTGGGACATAGCAATGGTAGGTATATTAAAGCAGTCATGTCTAATACCTTGTTTCATATTCCTTGCATGCAAAGACTGGCTTGGCCATTGAAGAACTTTTCATTTTTTAGCTTTGAAAAACTCCTGACTTGCCTTAGCAGTAGGTTTGGGATCATTATCTTGCTACAGGGAGAAGCATCGTCCAATGAGTTTGAAGGCATTTAGTGGAACTAGAGCAGATAAGATGTTTCTACTCAGAATTCATGGTCTGACTGCCGTCAGCTTACATCACCAGTGAAGGCAAGTGTGCCAGTACCTGTGGCAGCTATACAGGCCAAGCTATAACCCCCCACCCCCATGTTTAACAGATGAGCTGCTATGCTTTGGGACTTTGGGGCAGTTTTCTTTCCTTTTCATCTCCACTTTCCTCTTGCCATCACTCTGCTGGTTAATCTTGGTCTCATCCGTCAATGAGACGGTTTCTCGAAATTCTGCAGACTCTTAGTTACTTTTTTTCGCAAACTGTAATCTGTAATTTTGTGGTTAACTAGTGGTTTGCATCTTGCAGTGTAGCCTCCGTAATTCTGTTCACGAAGCCTTCTGCGGACGGCCGTCTCTGACAGAGACGCACCTGCCTCCTGCTTCTGATCTGCTGCACAGACGTTTGGCGATTTTTCTTTCCTCTAGAGAAGGTTCTTCTGCCATCAGCAGTGGGGGGGTCTTCGTTGGCCCACCAGTCCCTTTGTGATTACTGAGCTCACTGGTTCTTTCTTAACGACATTCCAGACAGTTAACTTTGTAATCCTAAGTTTTGACGCACGTCTCTAATGGTTTTATTCTTGTTTTTCAGCCTCATAAGAGGTTCTTTGACTTTCACTGGCGCAGCTCTCCTCGTGTTGAACAATTGTCACGACAGACTCCAAATGGTTCAAGCAAACCTAGGTATCTTATCCCTGCACTAATGAATCAATGAAACACACCTGAGTAATCACAGACACAGGCGCCCTGAAATGAGGGGGTGTTGTAGTTTCTACATGGTGAAACTGAAATGTATTCAAATAACTTAAAGTCTTGAATGTGCACTTCAATCACGTCTGAATGTTAGGTTTGAGATTTTAAACTGTGGAGCTGAGGGGAAAATCAAGGAAAAACGTGTCTTTGTCCCAAACATTATGGAGGGAACTGTATTTACACAAGAAATCTGACAATGGTGCAAAACCCGTGGAAAAGCCAGCCAGGCTGCAATGGAGCTATGCAGCACAGTACACAGAGATTAACATGAATATATAACACCAGTATAAACAGGTGTGCAAAAATATGGTCAATAATGCCAAGCACAGAGGCCACTATTCCAGACTTAAGGGGCAGCGTAAACCATGATTCAAACACTTACTATAATTGTCTGATAATAGGTGGTCTTATGTGGGCGGAAAGGACTGAATGTTCAAACCTCCTAAGAGGTAAATGTGGCTGAGGCAGAGGAAAGAAACACATCTTACAGGAAGACTCGATTATTAAAACATGTCAAGGTGATATTATGGGAAAAGGTTGCTGATCGTTTAAGGTTTTTTTAAAAGTAGGAACCCACAATCGATTCTCTCCGGGCCTGATTACGATGAAGTCAACGCAGAATGACTTCAGAGTCTGTTTTGAATACAGGCAATAACTTACAATTATAGATACAAAGCATTATTAAATAAAGAGGAAGATCCATCCTTCTGTCTTCGATTCCGTTCATGCAGTACAGGGTCACGGTATGCTAGTCCATCTCAGGCCACAGGATGACCTACACATAATCACGCACATAACGATTACAACATGACTGCACAGATGCACAGAATGTCGAGAGGGGAGACGTTCTTATTTTACTGCATGTAATAAGACTGCGAGAGAAACATGCCAATCCCACGGACACTGACAGGGCTGGGGCCGTATTCAAAGCCCAATCCCAAAAGCATGTAGCCACGGAGAAATGCAGCGAAACACTCACCAAAAAAAAAAACAGTTAGCTTGCTATATTTACGTTTGTGTAATATCAAACAGCTTTTGTACAAAAAAGTTAAATATTTCGGATAAATCAGAAGCATAGCCTCAAAAACAATCGATAGGTGAAGCACGAACAAGGTGATTCATCTTTCAAAATCACAGCAAAACCATAAATGCACAATAACAATAATACTGAATATATTTGAAAAATATTTTAGAGGACAGTTCCCCCCCGGATAAGTATGAACTGTCTACCTTTGAAGACGACTAATATTCAGCCACAGCCCCAGCAAACGTACTCGATGTACAGATGTATACAAGTACGTCAGTGTGCGGTGGTCAGAGCGAGAGGATATATTATATTTTAATTTTATATTTTATGTATGTGTAATCACACAGATATCCCTTATGGCCGTACATTTTGTGCGGAACAGGGCGAACGGGGGAAAGACCGGATGGCCGGTAATTATTCGGCTCCGTTTCGGGGGCGTGTGGGGGACGCTCCCGGACGCCCTGGCACTCGCCGGCCCCGCCGACTAGCGCAGCGGCGCCGCAGTATACACTAACCCGGAACCGGAGCAGCTGTGCTTCGCATTTAGGCGACACCCAAAAAGGGAACCAGGAATTGGGAATCGGTAACCGGTCGCCTCGACTAGGCAGACCCGACCTACGCCTCCACAGAAAGAACAGACGCCTTATAACAGGGGTCGTTTCGAACGTCCCTGCTGCCTTTGTTTATCATTACGTTCCTTTAGACATTTCCCTCCAGTGATACGGGACAGTTTCATCGGAACTTACCATCAGCTCCAAGGTTTTGTCCTCCATCTCTGGCTCCATATTGACGTTTCCCCGAAACCCGAAGCGAAAATGGAAACCCAGCCCTTCGTCGCGCATTTGGAAGGGGCGGAGCAGGGAGTGGAACGGCGCGTTTAATTGGTCTATAACTGACAGAAGGCGTTTTCAACAAGGCGATTCTCTTGCTTGATTGGCTGTCCTGCTGCTATGGCGAGGACAGCGGCGAGTCCCAATTGTCCGATTGAAGCCGCTTCCCTGAGACCGTCGGTCTACAGTTGTCACGTCTTCAGCGTTCGGCTCATGAACCGCTGTAGAAAAACCAACCGCAGGAGCGTGTCGACTCATGAAATATCAAGATAATGCATGAGCGAAGAAATGCACATTTATCAGCATATACTGATATTTATGCTTTATAAGGATTGAACCGTCTCGCTGCCCAAACTGAAGACTAAGGCAATTAACCCTAACAATTGTTTTGGACTTGTCACTGGCATATGAATGTCATCTTATGCTCCAACACCTGGTCTTAAGCCCTCACATCAAGAATCAAACTCCTAGAGGATTCAATTTTAATCTTGACCATTATCAATCTTGACCATTTAATCTTAACCAGGAATTGGCCCACATCAGGTTTCCACTGCAATGTAATTCTGGCAAACTCACTCATTCATTTTCCATACCTGCTTATCCTATGCAAGGTCAAGGGGATATTAGAGCCATTGCATAAGTAGCAGGCACAAGGTACGGAATAACCCAGGACAGGGCACCAACCTGTCCCAAGGAGCACACACCACTCATACCTAAATAATCAAGCAAGCCCAGTTCACTTTTTTGGACTGGAGGGGCAACTGGAGACCCTGAAGGAAACTCCACATGGAGATCAAGCAAACTACACACACAGAGCCAGCACAGAGACTCGAGTCATACTCTCCCTGGAGGAACTGTGCCATCCTCCACAAAAACACATTTGATGAAAATATTGCTCCAAAACTTACCAATAAACACAGTTGCTCTCAAAGCCAGTAACTGCAAAGCTATTGGCTTAACAATTCCGAACCTCTGATTATCATCTTCTGTTAACGTGCAAACCACACAAGGCTTGTATGAAAAAAATCAAAATGGTTTAGAGATAGTGCTGCACAATTACTGAACTATGGAGTTCTATGTATGGACGTACATCATTCACACAAGACCACACTGACAACCATGCAGAACAAATCATAAATGAACTTGCAACCATTTTGCAAACAATGAGAACATTTAATAAGTGTGGCCTGTTAAAATTTATACAAAATAGTGACAACTGAAAAAGAAAAGCAACAGATATTGCAGGGGGACAAAAGAAATATGAGCATGTAGACAGAGGACTTGCACTGCAGTTCAATACCATCATTACACTCTAAAGACCATTATAGGAGATGTCCTCCAAAATGAAGACCAAGTCTAAACCATACCACACACCCTGGCTAACCTAAGGGATGTTTTCAGATATTTGCTTCATTGGCCACCAAGCTGAAAATATTCTTAAACAGGGGCCAGGTCTTCAAGTCAACTAGTAACAGGACAACTGGTTGTTGGGGGATGGGGTAATGGCGAATTCCCACACCCTCGTCACTAGTACCAAAAAGTTGAGCTAACATTACCCAGTGGGCACTGTGAACCAATCATCTCGCAGTACAAAATTGGTTAAACCTCCACCTTTCCCCTACCCCTGATGACAGAAACCCATGGATTATAAATCACTCCCTATTAGACTCAAGACAAAAACAAATGTTTAAAAAGTGTACAAGCAAGTTCTGCCCAGTTCTCACTCCAACCACATGTAGGCCAGGACTGTGGGATGCCCTTCCTGCATGTATGCTGGTCAGCCCACACCATATTCCTTTATAAAGCAGGAGGAACACGTGATGGTTGGGTTACTGGACCTGCCATACCCTGTCCCATTTGTGTTCTATTCCGCTTCCGTAGGCTTAGAGCTTCCTGAGCAGAGTGGTTGAACAGGCCAAAACATATCTGCATTGTATTACGATCCTGACATGTATGAGAACGTGTAGAAAATAGTCAATATGGGATGTTTCACATCTTAAACTGGGTGAGCAACTGTGGAACAGTCAACCACCTCCCTTCAATGTAATTTCATCAATCATAAAAATCACCCACACTACCACCGTACTTAAAGTACAGGGCGACACGAATTAGTTAACGTTCCACCGCTTGCATCATAAGGTCGACAGTCTGGGTCTTCAGCTTGGGCATCTACCATCTCAAGCCAAGCGATATTCAGTCAGGCCCCATAAAACTGCCCACATCACTGATTCATTAATTATAGCTCTTGCTCCCCTCAGGCATGTCATCCATGGCTACATCTACATATTGCAGAGTGAGACATGTTACTGCTGTCTGATTACCAAAATACTAGTTATCATAAGCCATACATGACAGGGCGAGCAATAGAACTTAATGTAAAGCAAGAGCACAACCACTAAACCAATAGTCGGAGCATGATGCTCAGCCCTCCACCCAATCGAGTGCATCTCTCAATCAGAATGAGAAGCGACCATGGCAACAGGTTGGCGGCTAGCCTGCACGCAGCTCACACCCACTCTGTTCCTAAATCAGACTGCAGGACCATGGAGAGGATAAACCAAGCAGTGGTGCAACAGGACAGAGGATGAAATGGAAGCTGGACCAGAGTGTGGACTAGTTTTGTTAAGCAGTTCAAATTTAATACATTGCCTGCTTTCTACAGGAACCCAAGTTAAAAAATAAAATACAGCAGATGCCAGTTTAAAAAAGCAGGGTAGATGGAGGATAATTTATATAAGAGTCCAAAGCACTGTGGGCGGAGCAGGGCAGAGTGTAGGAGGTGTGGCCTGTCACTGCTAAGTCGACGCATAAATTTACAGTGTAGAGAAGATCTAGACAAGTCATATCCAACCAGAAGATGGGATCACTCCATTCTAAGGCAGGGATACACATGTATGCTTTCCCATATTTGGAATTCTCATTGTCACTCTCTCCTGTGATTTTCCTCACTCATTCTCAGGAGAAGATGGGAGTGCAAGCCCCTCCCTTCAAAGCCAGTCTTGACTACCTAGTAGTCATCCAAATCAAAGAACTCGTCATCATCTCCCTGGTACTCCATGCCCTGGAAATCCACCCTGTATCGCAAGATACCTGCAGGGGACAAAGAGAGAGGCGGGTAATCAATCTATGCTGTGGAGGGGGTCAGGGCATAGTGTTGGATGTTTTGATTGGAAGAGGCTCTGAAGGCATCACCAGCAGGTGGTCAGCCATTGGTGACACTCACCACCAATGCCGCCAAAGCCTTTAACAAACTGCGATCCCTCCTGGCTCTTGTCTGTGACGATCTCCAGCGTGGCACCAAACTTCTTATAGTTGTTGGCAAACCACTCTAGCAATGGCATGCTCTCGATCAGCTCGTGCTCCTGGCCTGTCTGCAAACACAGGAACTTAATGAGCAGTGTGATTGGGACACCTATGGATTTCACACTTGAGCACTTCCAAGCAGACTGCAAGGGGGAGCTCACGCCTGAGGGCGAGCAGAGCTGTTGTATCCATAAGCACCTTAGGCTACCGGGTCCTGGTGCAGAACTGACAGAGCGCTCATAACATTCCATGTGGAGATGCAGACATGCTCACCTCTTTGTCTGTGAAGTGAGACTTGTCTTTCTCCTGTTCTGGTGTCAAATACAGGGTCTTTTCATCTGAGGCAAACAGGAAATGTGGTGTCATACACAGACCAGAGGATAGTCACACCATTCACAGTCACTATTATTTTAGTAAAATCAAGAGTTGTTAATTGTTTATCATTTTTAAATACACCTATGCCCCAGGCATTTGAGATTCTATCTAAACACGCCATGGTAGAGGTCATCTGACTACACATACCATCACTTATGCATTTTATTTTCAAGTGAAAATGAATGCTTGTGAACATAATGGTGCAATATGTTTGTATTTAACCGCCTAAAAAGTTAGGTGACAAATGGTCAGTGTTTCATAAAATTAAGTATTGGAAGGTTAGGAGATGCTTTGTGGGAGATTAATTTAGGTATAGTGGAAGGAATAGCCGACGCATTTCTTATAGGAAAATTATTCCTTGTAAATACCACCTGTAAATTCAAATTCCATATTTTATACTATATACATTCTTTTGCACACTGCCTTATTGTACCTGTCTATTGCACTTGCATGCTAAACTGCAAGTCAGTATACCTCTACAATGACAAAATTCAATGTATTATAAATAGTATAAAAAGAGACATGAATGATGGCTACCAATACTGTTGGAAACAACTCCAATAACAGGATATAGGTATAGCCTCTGAACCAAAGGACATCTGCATGTGACCAGATAAGTAAAGCACAAATATCACGGGTGTGTTTTCAGGCACATAGGCACATGTGTGGGTGCCTGTACCATTCTCAGGCGTGCTTCCTTCAGTGCCATGGCAACGCAAGACATAGCGCATGGTGTCCAGGTTCTCGTAGACTATGAGGATTTCCACAGCACCCATTTCAAGGGCTTTGAGCGTGTCCTCCACACCAAAGCAGTACTTTCCCGTGTCCTGACTGATCTCATCAAAGTAACGCCCTGCAGGGGCAGAGGAACAGTCCAGAACAGGTTAGCTTTCTGAATTCAGAATACCAGTACTACAACAACTACAGGTGGGGGATTCAAGCCCACCAACTTAAGGAGAGAAGGGTAGTATAGACTAAGGGTGGTATAGACTAGCGCACACACATACCTATGAGCTTCTTCTCCTGGATGAACTTCACATTAGACAATACTTCAGCCGACAGCTCTATGGCTTGGTTGAAGCCATTTTCTCCACCGTACGAGATGTCTACCAACTTTAGGACCTTTGCTTGTAACCTCTGCAAGACATGACCAAGAAATAAAGCCTAGTTTGAGATCTGTTCAGACTAGTCCATAACCAACTGCTCAACTGTCCAACTCCAACTGTCTTTCTGGCACTTACCGGGTCAAACATGTCCGACTGACTGAGCTCCGTCTTGAAGTCGGCTGAGCCCGCTAGCACCATACCAGCTACGTTGACCTTGTCGTTGGACACGAAGAGCTGCACCGCCGTCTCCGCCACCTTGCGCACATAGTTGTGCCTTTTCTCCATCCTCAAGCGTGCGAACCGCAGAGCTGACTGGCCTCCTCGTCCTGAAAGAGACCTCGATCATCAACATTCGAGCATCTCCTCGGGTCACAAAGGACACGAACGTTCAGGACACTGAACACTGGAAAGCAGTTTAAAAAATAAAAAACACTCCCCAAGTAAAGGTCCATTCCATCTGAGAACACCAAAGCACATCATAGAACCCATTAGTTACAAAACTAAGGTGGGGGGGGCCAGCATGTGATGGGGATACTAAAGGGGCAGGGAGAGTCATTTTCACAGAAGTGAGGTGGAGTTACCATGCTTTTTGGGCAGGTCCACTGTGAATTTGTGCAGGACTTCTCTGGTGTTGCCTTGCAGGGTCCCGAACAGAGCACCACTACCGTCAATGACAATAAAGCCAAACTTGCTATCATCTGAGAGTAGTGCTGTTAGAGCCTGGGGAGCAAAGGCAGACAAACAGGCACCGATGTCACATGCTACTGCCAAATTATTCAGCACTTGATACAGTGTGATGCAATGGTCTATATGACTTGATTCAAGAATCCTGACCAGGGCCAAATTCCTTTATAAAACTTTCACAATCAAACAGGAACACTTTAACGCTATGGGGTCGAGTGCATCGTTGGAGATGTAGTGTACTTGCATCTATTTCAGTTTATGTTTTGCTGAAATCTTAATGTGGAATCACATGGAATGCTGGGTAAATCCATATTATGCCTAAAATGCCCATAGTTGGAAGTATTAAAGTTTTTAAAAGGCTGTTAAATCGGCAGAAAAGTAAGCCATGTCACATTACTTTGTTTTACCTGGATTGGGAGCGTGTACTACTGTTCCCACCAGAAGATTAACATTCTAAATAGCCACATATTCAAATTGCATTCGCAATCCAGATCCAGATACATCCCCATCAGCGCCATAAAAGGGGGAGGGACGTGGCCAGTTGACAATGGCTCATTCATACACATAAAAGTTGCTACATATTCAATGAAAGGAGCCAGAAAGTTAGGAGTTTAATGGCAAAACAAATAAGAAATAAATTGCCATTAAATTTATGATATTTGAAGAAATGTGTGATAATGCCCCAGTCAGTGAAAGTGTTTTCTACTACTAGATCCCAGAGGGTTAAACACATAAGACAATACCATCATGCTTCCCATAAACTCAATAAGGCACAAAGAGATACCCTACCTCTGTGTGAAACTTGTTGTCACAGAGATACAGGGATGTGTTGATGGGTTTGAAAGGTTCAAAGTCGATGTTCACTTTCTTCTCTTTGCCTTCCTCAGTAACTATAGTACCACAATACACCACTAGCCCATTCGGGGGCACTGCAAAGAGACAGCTACCCAATCAACTCACAGCACCAGTACACACAAATAAAATGATATATGCTCACAATAGGTTCACCATGGAGGTTGATATTGTTTAATAGCAACATTCAGAGGTCAGACTGACATTTGGAAACACAGAAGTGACAAGGTAGAAGTACAGACCAGTGGCCTGTACTACGAAGCAGGGGGTTACTGGCTTAGGGTAACTTGCCAGATTTAAGGTGCCACAGTTTAAATGGACTTAATATTCTTTAATTTACACTACGCCCAGACAAGTTACCCCAATAAGCCAGTAACCCTGCTTTATAGTACAGGCCAGCACAGGAGAAGCACACATGGACAAACTGGCACTTCAGTACAGCCCAAACTGGTCCAGCTAATCATGTCAGTGCAGTATCCGCAATATACAATTTGCCACGGCTACAGCCGTTTGCCTGTGTTCTGCTGCCTGCTATGGACAAGCGCATGCATGCACACCCACCTTTATTGTAGAGCTTCAGCCTCTGTTGCACAGAAGTAATGGCACCCAGCACGGACAGCCGGTTGACTCTGCTCTTAATGTTAGAGGCCGTACCAAACTCATCCGCCAGCATCTTAGCTACACGAGAAATCTGGTCTTTGGGTGGAATGATCAGGGAGATCATACTAGTGCCATTCCTGTAAAGACATATAAAAGATGCATCACCAGACAGTTTTAGACCCATATACACTTCTACTCAGCCACAGGAATGACAAAGTGGCATTTTGTCAATCTAGGCAAGTGGGAAAAGCCTAGATGTTTCGCGATTTAAAAAAATCTGTGTGCATCTTACATTGCAAGCTATTATATTCACAGTATAAAATTTTAGCACCTGGCATTTTCACTCTGACTTCAGATGACAAACATTTATACATGATTACACACTTTGGCTTCACCCCTTCATTGTATACAATAAACACCAAGTCTACTGGTGACCTACAGGAAGAGGAATAACAGGTTCAGATAAGTCATGGGGGCATCACACTCAACAGCCTCATTACCGGCCAAGGACAATCCTAGAGCACACTATGTAACCACTGCTGAACATGACGTGTGTAGAACTTGAGTCAAGGAAACACCGTTTCAAATAACCTGCTCATCAGATTTCGTTAACGAACCGGACCAGTGGAAATGCTCCAACTACAGGAATCTTACAAGGATTATCCCACCCCTTAACCCGAAAACCGGGAGACGAGAGAAGTCCACATTGTTAAGCAATATAACGACACGCATCCCTTTAGGGCCCTTAGCAGCGCGCATGACGGAGCCTTCATTCATTTCCGTCACGCGGACCAACACCCCACCACACCGACACGCATGTGCTCTAGCGGACAACGCCGCTCAAATTATCGCCATATGTTCCCCAAAGCAGCAAACCCACTGACGTCGGACTAGTTTTAAATCACAAGATATCATATACAATTCAAACAATACACGCCGTAAAAGCAACGAAAGCTGTACGCCCTCGACGCTCCTATACCCGAGTCTTTTCCTTTTCCCAACTCTCGGCCTCCCGAGACAGCTGCTACCTTCGGTAGTCCAAGACCCACACACCTCCCGAAACCTCCGGGCTTCTTCGGATTAAGCCTAACATGCCTTTCGGCTTGGCGATTCTTGCCCCCTTACCCGCGCGCAGCTTCCAAACTTTTGATCAGCTTCTTGATCTTCCAGATCTCCACATTTCTGTCCGCTGCACTTGGGTCGTCCGCCATCTTTCCTATAATCGGTTCAGCGCCTAAAAAGTGTTTCAGAGCCATACAAAAAGAAGTCAACAATAACAAATACAAAGAAATGAGATACCGGCACCCGTGCGTAATCGAATATCTTACAAACAGTGACAGAAGCTACCGGCAGAGCTTACCTAAAGCAGTGGAGACAGGAGGCCCCTTCCCCGGCTGGGAGTCTCAGGAAAGTGCGCGGTTGTACAGGCCACAGGTTCCCCCCCAGGCCCTAGAGTCCTCCGCGTTTACCCGGCGCTATTAGCCTCGTGCCCTACCCAGTCCTTTTCCCATATCTTTAAACTTACACTTACGGTGGCTAAAACGCGCGGTTGTGAATGTCAGGCCCATTAAAGCCCGACGAGCGCCGTTAATGAAGGGCAGGTGTGGGCTTTCTCCTCACCTGAGGCTCCGCCGCTCCGCTCCGCCGCTTCGCTTGGTCTCCGCGCCGCGATCGCCGTGTGACGTCAGCCTGCCGGTCAATCTGCCGCGCGTGGTCCGCGTGGAGGAGGAGCCGAAGAGGTCAGGTCAAGATCATTTCCGGGGCACCAGGGCAACGTAAAGGTTTCTGAGAACGATGATTGGCGCATGGCTTTTAATTGGGGCGTGTAAGAATTAAAGCTTTCCTACTTCGGTTACAGTTTTACGTTAGAAATTAAGGCGGATTTGTTATAAAATGTAAAGCCAATCATTTTCTTTAACTGAAACTAAATGAAGCGACTTGCCTAAGTCAAAGTCAAGATAAACCCCATTTTGGCGTATCGCTCGTGGAGCTACAGTTTTAGAACATCTATCAATGGAATAAAATTGCATTTCATAAACTGTTACCAGCCAAACAAATACAGTCGTACATGGGTGTGTGCAACGAAACCGGATTTCTTGCTTTTTTTCACACCACCAAGAATGAAAATCGCTCAGAATCAACAGCAAAATGACCATGTCATGTACCTTTATCGATATTTCCCAATTGTATGTAAGTGCTTTTTGGAAAAGATTGTGAATTTGACATGGAAAACGAAATGGTTATGCACCCTGAATCAGATATCTATATAGTTCGTGTATTATATAAAAAAATCAGCACATTAGAAGACTGAATGTAAAACACAGCTTAATATTCAAGATTTAAATGTAGCAGCTCAATGAATTTACAATAGCGCCATCTGCTGTACATCAATGTGGTGTCAGTCCAATATGAAAAGCAAACATTCATTCATGTTTCAACAGCTTGTTCAATACTGAGTCTTGGGTGAAGGTATACATATTGAATTCAATTCATTTTTATGTAGCACCTGTGACAGTACGGTGATACGGTGCAACGTCATTACGGGAGAAAAATAGAAAAAGGGGAGGGAGGAAGGAAAGAAAGAAACAATGAAACAAATGAACAGATACATTACCAAACTATTAAAAATGTAAATAGCATCCCAACCATTGGTTCCCTGTCTTGTGTCCTGTGTTGCTTACAATAGGTCGCCCTATGAATGGAAAAGCTAATGAATTTTTTCTCCCTGTGTGAAACATGAATAACTACAAGCATGAAAATTGTAGGGAGATTTCTCTTACACCTCAGAGAGTAGGAAAATTTGTAACCTAAAAGTGGTACTTCACTTTGCACATCAGAAATAAAAGCAAGTGACAAAGAACTGAGAAAGGTTATAATCTTTGGAGGGGGTTATGTGAAGCCATCTTGTGGCCCCACCATCCACAAGGCGGCAGGTAGGTGTTAGGTGCAGTGCCATTTGGGTGCTTGACGTGGGCTGGTACCCACAGGGCAGGACCAGCCATCTGACACACCCAGCTTTCCCCGGTGGGTCGATGGCATTGTGGGCAAAATGTACAATTGGGTACACAGTACTGGTGTCCCTTGGCTTTTGCCTACAGAGTACCAGGAATGTTTCTTGCATACCAGAACTTTTCTGAATAACAATGAGAATACTGGTGCCTGTTTTTCCTGGCTTCAAGCTCTATTACGCAGCAAAGTAATAAATAACAAATGAAAATCTGAAAAAAATAAATAAACCAGCGTAAATATGAAAGCATCTTAGAATAGAATAGAATAGAATAGAATAGAATAGAATAGAATA
>JAABNY020000037.1:10106308-10116555 GCA_015164015.2 Brevimyrus niger
ACCCAGGCGGAGACTCGAACCCGGGTCCCAGAGGTGTGAGGCAATAGTGCTAACCACTGCACCACCATGCCGCCCCCTAAGGCCACATTATCCTATTAATTGATTGTTCTTGTACCACTTGTAACCCTCATTTTTCCCATTAATTCCAAAAATAGTGGTTTAATTTTTTTCAGGTGATTCATTATGCAGTCATTAAAGACATCAATATGTCATAACATATTCACAAAAAACATGTAGAAAGTCACCAGGTTTAAAGAGGATGTTTTTCCTCAGTCTTCCCAACAACATTTCCTGTTTAAATACACAGGTGTGGCATTTCTACATACAGAATGGTATAAGACTGAAATTTGTGATTGCTAAGTTGTCTGCTTCAAGGGCCTAATGGATGCAAAAGTAACAACAGATAGTAGGGATAGAAAGGGAACCTAGAACAGTTTGGGCGGGGAGGGGGGATCCTCTGTAGGCTGACCTGCCCCTTATTTCTTAGCTGCCAGCATCTCCAGAGCTGGTCTTCTACCTACTGCAGACACATATTCATACATTCAAACATGTAAATAAGCTGAACTGAGTAGGCTTCTCCTCTTCATCTGCTATGTTCTTTGATACAAGATGAGGATTAAATCTCTGCAAACACTGTACAGAGAGCTGGAAATAGCATGTTACTTAAAACAACAGCATTAGCTATTCAGACGGTTGCAGTTTGCATTTATGAAGTAATGCAGAAATATGATAGCAAGTATACTTAGTAATACACAAAGTGAAAGTATTTTGATGGATTTAGTTGTTTTTTTTTTGCTGTGGGAGGGTGCAGAGGTTAACATTGTTATTGCAGTTATATCTGTGAGACCTGAGTTTGAATCTCTGCCTTGCTGTGTGGTGTTTGCATGGTCTCCCTGTGGTCTTGCAGGATTTCTTCTGGCAACCCTGTGTTCCAAAAACATGCTGAGGTCATTCAGAGTTGCCACATTGCCCATAGGTGTGAATGTGCCCTGCAATGGGTTGGTACCCCATCCTAGGTCATTCCCTGCCTTACACCTGTAACCTCAGGGGTAGGATCCGGACCCCCCCCCCCCATGACCCTCAATAGGATGAGGAGTAACAGAAGATGGATGGATGTTTTTCAACTCTTATGAAAAGACCATGACTCAGTGATCTGAACATTGTAAAGCAAGTGTGAAGAGCTGGTTTAACTTCTCCTACCCATCACCATAAAACCAGCACTGTATAAGGTGAGCTTTAGACTTTATATAAAGGTGACTGTTATTGTCTCATCTTTTACAATTGACTGTTTGAATACCAATGGCATATCTTCCTGTCACTGGCTCTCTATCTGCTTTTCACTTCTAAAGAACAGATCTACTGATTTGAATAGCATTTCCTGCTTTCCTCGTCCAAAATTGAATATAAAAGCATAAAACTATGGCAGCTGAGTTTTATTGCTTTGTATCTTCTATATATCTATTTTCTCTGTCACAAGATACCTGTAGGGAACCTAGAGAGTCAGATGTTTGGCCTGTTCAGTTGATACCACTACCCCCCCCTCCCCCCACATGCAATCAAACAACTGAATGAAATTGACAGACAAATACTGTATGACATCAGTTTTGCGTTAGCACTGCTGCTTCAGTCAGCCATGGCTCTCTCTCTCTCTGTGTGTGTGTGTGTGTGTGGAGTTTACATTATATCACCATTGGGTGGTGAAAGAGAGAATGGCATGATCAAGTTCACTAGTGAATGATCTGAATGAAAAGATGAATCCCTCATTAAGAAAAATAAACAATGGATCACTCATTAAGCAAACTGAATGACGAATCACAGATTAACATTAATGTCCATTTTGTCCTCTGCTTGCCCACCATCGCAGGCAGCACAGGGTGCAGGGCCGTGGAGCATGGGCCAGGTCATGCTTAGTTAATGGAAGATAAGGGGAGAGATTTTACTGCCTTAATTTTAAGTCATTATGATTAATGAGGCTTTATGCGTATGTATATATGTGTTTATGTGCTTATGCGTATATGTGTATGCAGTGGTGGCTTGATGGTTAGGGAAGTGCATTTGTGATCAAAAGATCGCAGGTTCGACTCTCCCATCAGCAAGTCACCACTGAGGTACCCTGAGCAAGGTACTGTCCCCAAGCACTGCTCCCTGGGTGCTGAATTAGCTGCCTCCTGGGTAAATGCAGAGGACACATTTTATTCTGTGGTGTGTTAACAACGGCCACTGGTCACAAAATTCTAATATGTGTTTGTCTCGTCCACATGTTGAGATTGATTTGCTGTGTTAGTGATTAAAAAAGCAGTTCTTGCTCCGTGGTCTGACTGAAGATATTTATTTTGTCACCTCCAGTAGTCCAGCATCTATGTTTCTGAAATCAGTGCTCATGACGTCCTGTCAGCATGCAGCAATAATGGGGAATCCTAGAGCTGAACTCTTCCATTCCATTGCTGGAATCTCAAACACTTTAATGATCCATAGAGAAATGATAGACATGCTTTTGGGTAACATGTGGTGACAGTGTTGGTTTCCAGAATGGAGTTATGAAAAGAGACACCAGCTAGAGATTTAACAAGAACCAAAGAAGACAATCTGCCTTTTTCCTGCATGTATGTCATGATTTGAGTGAGAAAGTAGAAATTAAATCATACTCCAACTCCCCATCTGTATGAAATTTACAGTTGTGTTGTCAGGTATATGCAACAGAAGCCAAAGTTCAAGCACTGTGAATAAACCACAGATATGCTGATAAATGGACTAAAAAAAGAACAATGGTAGGAGTGTCAGAGAAAAGCCTCTTAGAGCAAACATGCAGCAAATCGCACTGTGACCTTGTAGAATGTCTTACATTAGCGTCAGAAATTGTGGAAACACCATGTGTTATTGGCATTACACATTAAAAATTACTACAATACTGGCAGTAATGTTTCTAAACAATCAAAGAATATTTACAGTGTTTACATGTATTGGCCGATAAGTAACTTGAGCGACAGTTGAACAGAATTCGCCAATATCAAAAATTGGAAGGGTTTCCACAATTCTGGTCACTAGTGTAACTGTTTTAGCAATAGAGTATGAGAGGAGCCCTCAAAAAGAAAGAGGCGTGAGTAGTCGTCCTATGGTGACCATGAACAAAATCAATCGATACATCCATCTATTTTTTATACCCACTTGTCCTATGCAGAGTCACAGGGATTTGGAGCCTATGCTATAAGCAATGGGCTCAGGGCAGAGAATAACCCAGGATAGTGCCAACCCATTGTAGGGCACCCCCACCCCATAAATAAAATATTATTCTAATAGCAATATACTATTATTATCATATTAATAAAATATTATCATATTAAATCATTACATATTATAACAGAAGATCATTAAATAGCGATCACTGAAAATATTAAAAAGAGCCTTTTTTTAGGAATCTCCAACTTCTTTTGAGCCAGTGACAATAACTGCGTCTCTGTACTGGATCAGTGAATCACTGACAGCCGAGTTTGAACAGGGAGGTGTGAAGTTTGAGGTCAGTGATATTGCAGTGCAGAGTCTGATTGGTCATGATTATTATTATTATAAAAATCAGACACATCATACTTCAAGTGGCAATAATGAGGACGTGGAGGCTATTCATTTAAAGATCCAACTAAATTACTCAAATGTTATTAAATTTGATATTGATGTATTTTGAATTCTGTGTTCTTGACGATAATCAGAGGGTTACTGCTGTTTGTGTCTCCATTTATGTTTTTCCAATCCTTTTTTTAAGAACTTTGTTGAATAGCAATATTTTTGGCAAAAGTGTAATACACATCATACTTCCGGAGTAATTATTAACTGGACCAACACCTTTTGGTGACTGTGGAGCAGGGTCAGATATATATTCAATGTCTACATAAAAACAGAATGGCCAGGTAGACTAATTTGTTTTATATCTAAAATGTATAAAAGCTCTTTAACATTTTGATATTTTGCACAATTATTGGATAGTCAGAATCCCTCTGAAGTGTTTTCTTAACATGCATGCCATCTACTTCCAACCTAGGTGTCTCCCAGGTTTAGTAAATAATTATTTTGGAGGGGGCAAAATATGGGTGAGTCAGATGATTGAATGTGTTCTCATAATATATACATATATATACATATGACCTTTGTTTTCCTTGTTTATACACAGGCTTTAAATATAGACAAAGCCCAGCTCCGCCTCCTTATGTCCAAACGGCACCTTGCCAAAGCCCAACAGAAAGCAAGGGAGGGTGAACCGGTGCACAATGTCGCTTACAAGCTCAGGTCTCTGTGTGTGTTTGTTGATGAGCCTTCAGCTCAAGGTGAAAATCAAGTAAATCAAGTTCAGTTCTCTGTGTCATTCAAGCGATTGTGGATACAGTAACATTTTTTTTAGTAAAACAGTGTTGTATTAACAGATGGGTTTATTTACAAAAGTCAGTTTTGAATACTTTTTTTGGACTAGGCACAAATATTTTGCTGAGATGAGCTTGGCACACTCACTTGTCTGGTATACAATATTGTTTCTGCGGAATTATAAGGCATGTCACAAACTCTGTCATTCATCCTTGCTGAATGGTTCAAGAACAGGTCAGTTTGTGGCCAAAATCCTGTTTTCCCAACATCTTTAATGATAATTTTCAATAGTCGCGTTGACCTCTTGAGCAGATGAGAGTATGAGTCCTGTAAATGGTCAAAACAATATACTTAGCAGGAAAATTGAATTATGAAGGGACTATAGGGGGCCTTTGACATTTCTTATAATTCTGCAGAAAAGATACTGTATACCAGACAAGTATTCTGCCTAGCTTAGAAAAAGTATTCAAAACTGACTTACAAAACTGAAATTTGTAAAGAAACCCTTATGTTAATAAAAGTTTTACTATTAAAAATGTTACTGTATCCACAATGATTTGAATCTTTTGAATCATATTTTTAAATGAGACAGAGAACTGGACTCAATTTACATGATTTTGAACTTGAGCTGAAGGTTCGTCAACAAACACACTGACAGAGACCTGAGCTTGTGAGGACACGGTCCAGCAGTTTACCCTTGCAAGCCTTTTGTTGTCATGAAACATATTGGGTGGTCTTTATCATCCTGTTTGACCAGTAGTAAATGTATAAGCCTGAAAGGGTGTGCAGTGTTGTGAGTGTTGAAACAGAGGGTGTAGATTCTTCAGAGTAGCTGGGTCCTACTTTATCTCAAAGATGGCAGAACTGATCGCCACTGCATATAAACCACTAATGCTACAGGTAAGATGTTTTTTCTACTGCAGATAGACAAATGTTTAATATTAATCTGAAACGTATGTAATTCTGGTGTAGGTGAGACTTCCAGGTCCAGTGGATGGCTGGGAACCGGTCTGAAAATTTGGTAACATGTTACTTGAAGCAGTCTACATAAGGGTGACATGTAACTGTTGTCATAATGTGTAATTCGGTTTTTGGAACAACATTACTGTTTAACAACATGCTTAAATATGTAAGCAAACTTTTATGTGTGTAATGAGTAGTTAGTAATCACATTTAAGCAGTTTAAATACTTAGCTGTTACTAATCTCATTTACTAGAACACTGAGCGGTTTCGGCTGTTGTAGAGCTGACTGCAGTTGTTTAACTAATTCTTTAAACCCCAGCTACCACTGGCCATGCATCCACAAAAAAGGGTCTAAGCCTCATATTCCAAGTCCACTATGGTGTATCTTAGCGACATACCGAACATGTCGTAATACTATGCACTTGGTTATCCGTAAAGTGCTAAATGGTTAGTGCTGGTCTAAGATTTTTATTTGTCTGATAAATGATGTTTTGTTCAGTCCATTTGCATTCTTGTTCCTCTGCCTTGTGCTTCCTGGAATTGACTGAAGGCTCAATGTGATGCTGTGTTGAGTAAGCAGTTATAGAAGACTGGATGTGTAAATATATAAAACAGCTATTATGTCATTTATATAGTTATATACAGTACTGTGCAGATGAATTATTCAGTCAAGTAAAATTGTTCAAGTTTTTCATATTATATGCACATCTGTACTGTGAAATGCCCTGTAATTTGAACACAGAAGCTTCTACTCTGGAGTTCGACATGGTGCCACTGCATCACAAGATCCACCAACAAGCTTAAAATTAGCAGAATCTAAAGGTATAGCTATTTATTGTTGGTAAAAAGCTTATGATAGCCTGGAAAAAAAAACAATTTAGCATTAAATATGCAAACTAATAGCAACAATAACACAATAAAAATTGCTTACAATAAAACAATGAACAATAAAAAAAGTTACTGATATCTTGTCACATGAGAAGAAGAACACTGCTTTGGATCCCAAACAAGGGCGTAGTTTGGGGGGGGGGGGCAGTGGGAGAATGTGCCCCCCCCAATCTTCAAAAGCCATTATGCACACATTTACCAATTATTTGATTCCAGTTGTTTACCATCAAGGCTTATTTGAATACTTCTCTTGCAGATTTTTTCTCCAATCCTGCTCATTTCTGTTTCGACGATCATTGGGACCACCCCATTGGTTGCTTGGAGCTTGATGCTGCTTATACAGTTATCAAGATGTTGATGATTGGATGGCTGTCAGGAGCTCACTTCTCATTGGACAGTACCTAGAGGCTACCAGCAATCGCACAACTCTTGGTCATGTGGTGGGTTCTCCTGTTAGTGCTGGTGTCTCTAATTGTGTTGACGGTGTGTGGAAACGCATTGGTGTGCTTGGCTGTGGCCATCAGCCCCAAACTGCGCTGCATTGCCAATGGGTTCGTCGTGTCACTAGCGGCAACAGACTTGCTACTGGGCCTGCTGGTGCTGCCCTTCTCTGCGGCCTTGGAGCTGCACCAGGACTGGCCGTTGGGGAGCGCCCTCTGCAATGTTTACATTAGCCTGGACGTCATGCTCTGCACCGCCTCCATCCTCAACCTGCTCGCCATCAGCGTGGACCGCTACCTGGCCATCACTGCGCCATTAAAGTACCACACCAGGGTCACCCCAGCCCGCTTTGCTGCGGCGTTAGCGCTAATTTGGACTGTGTCCCTCACGGTGTCATTCCTTCCTATACACTTGGGATGGAACAGTCCAGACTTCCGCATACAGAACCAGAACCTGGATCATGCTCAGGCGGGCAGTGAGAAGATGTGTCGCTTTGAGTGGAATCGCAGTTATGTGCTGTTGGACTCGCTGGCCACCTTCTACCTGCCCTTGCTGGCCATGTGTCTGATGTACTATCGTATCTTCCGAATCGCGCGAGCTCAGGCTAGACGGGTCGGCGTCGCCTCTGCCTTGCGGGACCACAAAGCCACAGTGACGCTGGCGGCCATTCTGGGGGCCTTTGTTCTCTGCTGGTTCCCATACTTCACCTTCTTCCTTCTCATGGGACTATGTGAGGAGAGGGAGCCTCCGAAGGAGCCCTACTCCATTGTGCTCTGGTTGGGCTACACTAACTCTGCCCTTAACCCACTGCTGTACGCTACTCTGAACCGCGACTTCCGTCGTGCTTATGGCCGGCTGCTGCATTGCCTGACAGTGCTAAAGACCCCTAGGGTGTCCACCCTTACCTTCTGGCAACAAAAGTCCTTAAAGGAGCCTTCTGGATGTTCGATACCTTGTGACATTGTGACCACTGAAGTGGAGGAGTGACAGTTTTCAGGAGGGTGATTCAAATGTTATCAGAAGCACACATACTCTGACCCTATAGCTGCCGAACTGGATTCCAGCATCAGGCCAGTGATGCTGTGTTCCTTCCATTAGAACACAAAAAATACGATTGTGTGATCTTAAGTGAACAATAAAAAATAGGCATAAGGAAATAAGGACAATCAATACTAAACTACTTAATTTACAGTTTATTTAAATTTAAAGAAACATACACAATGTAATCTCAATACAATATCTGTTATTGTATGCTGTTCTATGTTGATATAGTCTACCCGCACTTATAATGGTATCCCCCAAATAGAAAGGATCGTCAGGCAGATTTTTACATAACTATCAAATTAATCTAGCAAACCTTGACCATGAATATTGATTACATCATTATTTTTATGTGTCTTGTGATTGGACAGGGTCCTGCCATCACCAGCTCCTGGTGCAAAGAACTGCAGGCCTTCTGATCGCTTGTTTTTATTCTGTTATTGCCAATTATCAGCCAAATAGAATGAAATAACAACACAGGTAGAGTCCCGTGAAACATGCCCAGGTGTAGAATTCAACTTTTTGCATATTGTAATGTTTTTATTTGAAGTTTCATTTGACAATGAAAATGCTGTTCATTGAAACGATTTAAGAAAATCTTTCTTAAAACCTCTAATTTCTAAAGAATGAGAATATGAGACTGGATTGCCAAAATTCCTTCAGTGTTTGTGTGCCGTCTTGAAGTATTTTTCTTTCCGTAGTGTCAACTCAGCCCACAGCTTAATTAAAAGTAGGACCTGGGAACAGTGATTTGTTGTGTGTCATAAAAAATCGCACACCAATCAACAACACAAAAGCACCATTGCTTGGTTGATCAACGTAAACGACCAAACTTTGAAATTAGCTGAAAAGTGAATCCACTGACAGGAAACCAAGGCAGTTTGAGGATTTGATAAATGTAAAAGTAATGTAGGAACCCTAACAATCCCATCTGAAATATGATTATTTATAAACAGGAAAAGACTTTATTTAGCAGAAGGTAATCAGGTATTCAGGGTAAGCCTGCACATCATGAAATATGACAAACACTTGTGGGTTGCTGACATTGTCCACAACACTGTCATATAAATCAGTCCCTGAACCTTTGCCTGGGGGGACAAGTAGACCCACTGACCCCCGAGTGAAGTCCCCCACCAGCACTCTGGCCAGGTACATGTTCTTGTGCCTCTGGGCATCAGGCTTGGAGTAGGTGTCATTGGATGAGTACGTGGGATCCACTGCAAAGTAAGTCCCATTGCCTATCACTGCAGCTGTGGAAAAAACAAATTGGTCATCAAAATGAATCACTGAACTGACAAGTATCAAGCATTTGTAACTGTCAATTGACAAAGTAAACATGTAGACCATGTTATCGGTAATAAAGGATGTTTTTAACAACTCATTATGCAATAAATGCTGCATTATGTAATTATTTGTTAAATTTATGGTAGTCCGGGCTAAATGTAAGTGAATAAAGATAAAGCCAATTTAAAGCAAGGTATCTTAAGTCTGACAAGTGGCCCAGCAAAGCAAGAAATCTTGCTTTTTTTTGGATTGGGATTGTTAACACACACTGGCACCATTAATCCATGTAGAAGCAGGCCAGATTTTAGCCTAAATATTTTCTCAAACACATTCATTGGAGATTCCAAGGCAGCAGGCACACAACTTTATAACTTTAATAACGAGTGTATTTACTACAAGGACAAAGAACATTTAAAAGCTCCCCATACTAACGGTAACTTAATACTCATGACAGGCACCACATACGGGGGTTTCACTTATCCTGGCGGACCAGAATAGCGCCTGTGTCTCTCTTCAGGCGCTGGTGTGTAATGCTGGTGCCTGCATAGTATGCCATCGAAATTTGCATAGTGCAAAACCACCATTGTGCTTTGTGATCATTTAAACTTCTAACAATAATTTCATTGTTATATTAAAAGGAAAACATTTGTCATAATAAAGTGAAGTGTCTTCAAACTCGGATGACCACTGTTCCAACCATTGAACACACGTTGCTACTGAATGGTTTTTAAAGCATTAACACATCATTTAGTCATAATCATTCCAGTCAACAGATCTCAACCTGAAATGAACAGATATCAGAGATTCTGGAGCAAAAGGACTTTCCAAATAGTAAAAAATAATGATCCATAAAATTGTCTGAAAAATAATGCTATATCCCTGAAACACAATTACTGGAACTATAAGAACCTCTGCCAAGACCCAAGGTGCTTTATTACAAGATTTATTTTGATCTTTTCCATCACATGCTGTAGCTACACATTTACAAATAAGAACAAAATGAGATTCACTTACCATTTTTGCCAGCATAACTGCGATTGAAACCCTGGTTATTGATGTGAGAGATGGTAGTTGCACATGTCCCATGGAAAAGCAGTTTCTCATTATTACTGTGTTTGTTCTTCTTGTCCATACCATCCTTCTTGATCTGGTAATTTTTCCAGAGTGTGTTATTCTGGATCCTTACAATCTGTAGACATAGGAAACAATATCATGCTAATGAAGGACTGGTGGCTGTTTCTATACATCCCACCTCTTTAGACTCAGAAGACCATCTTCT
>JAABNY020000037.1:10132915-10146862 GCA_015164015.2 Brevimyrus niger
TAATCACCAAGCACCACAGAGAAAGCGTTCCTTAAGGAACCACGAGTGAACAGAGCCGTCATAATCACCAAGCACCACAGAGAAAGCGTTCCTTAAGGAACCACGAGTGAACAGAGCCGTCATAATCACCAAGCACCATAGAGAAAGCGTTCTTTAAGGAACCATGATTGAACAGAGCCGTCATAATCACCAAGCACCATAGAGAAAGCGTTCTTAAAGGAACCACGAGTGAACAGAGCCGTCATAATCACGCTCCTGTATTTGGTACTCGAAAAGCATTGTTTTATTTTGCTCTTGATCGTGTAAGTATGCTGCTTCTGTATGCAAAAAGCATGTTGATAGATGGAGGGAAAACAGAGCACAGAGGGAGAGAGTGGGAGAGAGTGTGTGGGAGATATGGGGAGAGAGAAAGACAGAGTGAGAGAGAGCGAGAGAGCAGCAGGGAGCACTTGCAGTGGAAGATCTGGCTTTGTTCTGAGGAGAGCTGTCCGGAGGGAAGGTTCTGGAATTAGAGGCCTCTGTAGATCTGATGAATGGACATTTGAAATTCACAAAAAAACTACAAAATAAACCACTTTTCTGGGGACTTGTAACTTCTACTAATTTGACACCTGCTTCAATCAGTTTGTGATGTAGAACTTTAAGACTTCTGGTAAGCTCTGAGTCACTCTCCGCCGTCGTGAAACGGTTTGGTTTTTTCTTTCTGGTGTGCAGGTTATCAGCTTGGACTCTTGTGCATGAGACAGGAAGAGCTGGAGAGGAGACTGAAGAGGTGCACTAGTGCTCACTGAGGCTGGTGGATCAGTGCGGGGGCTCGTGGCCCAGGCCGTCATGGCAGGATGTACTCAGCGATGTCAACAGGGGCTACTGAAGTTCTTCCAGTGCGTGCGGCGGCTGATCTCGGGGACGCTCAGCAAAGGTACCCTCAACTCCCATCACACACTGGCAGCTGAAAGTCCGGATACCACTGAGGCTAATGACTCTGAATCGTGGGTCTTGCACATACAATATTAGAGAAGTAGGAAAGGAAGAAATAAGAAGTGATGACAAAGAAAGGAGGAAAGGAAGAGAGAATAGATGCAGACTGTGTGGGTGGGGTGCTGGGAACTGGCAGTTTTTCATATTTGTAGCCACACACGCATCCATGTGCTTGCAGTAAACTTTGTGTGAGAGAACAGAAAAGAAATACTTTTGTCCATGGCTTTTAGTCCATGGCTGTGTGTGTGCTGGACAAGGGGAAGGTTTAACTGCATCACTACACCAGGAAGGAGTTGCTATTACCCACAAATCCATGCATGCAACCAGGTGACCTTTTAAGAAACCACTACTGAAATCTCTTAGAAAAAATAACACTGCACATTCTGCTAGTGTCAAACTTTGGGCTACACAGTCTTCCTCACAGCTAGTATAGCGCTGGTGATTGTCGCTTGTGTAAAATCTGAGACCACAGCTATAGAAGACCAGTAGTAAGACATGTAGTGAAGCTTAAGGTGTCATGTGAAACCAACATGACATAGGTACTTAATCGCTGGTCAGAGTTGGGTTCAGAGTTACTGAAAACATGCGTTGCTGTTGATCGCTATGCTGAATCATCTTGGTATATCCCATGTCCCTTTGGTGAAAGGCTTTTCTATTTCAGCATTTGTACAGCTGCAGTTAGACTTCGGGCGCTTTCGTTGGCCGCACACACGTCTTCAGTTGCCTTCGTCTGTCTCTTCTCTCCACTGAAAGGCTGCAGGGATTTTTGCTGAAGCCCTAGATACTGCTCTGTTCCATTTACTTGAGAGGTTGGAAGTCGGAGCCGGGGATGACATCACACCCACATTCCAATACGAGAAGCCAGAAAGCCATTTAACAATACCAGTTCTAGACTGGTTTGTTGTTAGCCATTGTTAGCAATTCCAGGTGATAACAACACATTATGCGGTATGGAATTCTGAGGTTGCAACTCCAACTTCAGTAGGCGTTCTGATTGAAAATCCTACTTCCCAGTTCAAATGGACAATAGGGAAACCTTATCCAATCACAACCCTCCTTATTGTTTTTTTCTGTTGAATGAGGCCCCATTTGTCCACATCGTTTTATGAACTGCAGTGGTCAGAGGCTCCTTATATTTATATGGTTGTTTGTGCCGGGCGGGTGAGTCAAATGTGCAGGTGCGAGACGCTGAGGACTTTCAACAGGCTCACGGGAAATGACAGGGAGTGAGACACAGCTGAGCTTGGAGATGGTGAAACAAGGGGCCCGTGTGGCACATGTGCGAAGCCAACTGGCAGGGATATGAAAATGAATCCACAGCAGACGGCTATAAATAGCAGCCATTAATGATGCTGAAAAACACGCGGATGTGGCCATTGTTTTTAAAAAAATATATATCTACATATATTGCTTTGACCATTTCTATATACCTCTCACCAGGGTAATTATCGTTAACAAATACCGAAACTACAAGAAAACATTTTTGCAAACTGAAATAAAACATGAAAATACAAAAATTACAACTGAACAAAAACTCTAAATATTATTTCCTATCTAACTGAAATAAACATAAAAACAAATATCAAATACTTCATTATCATTTTTAATAGCATTTAGCTAGTAGTGATTTGTTTATTTGTAATGACCATGATTAATACCAGGAACATATTTTGCCCATTTTAAGGGCATTATTATATAATGTGCACTGTGCATTCATGTTGGATTCTCTATAAATCTGACACATAAATGATTTGTTGGAGTGTGAGGACAGCAAGAAGGGACCCAGCTGTTCACCCCTTCTCAGTCCCTCTCCCCTTCACTCTCACCCTTTATTTGGGGTACAAGCAAGCAAAAGGATGGGAGACAGCCAGCACAAACAGGGCTGGGAGCACAGGATGGAAAGGCATTTACATACACAACTAACCTGGGGGTAATGAGGAACAGGGGTGGACTGTTATTACTATAGGACAGGTAGGGAAGGAAGGTGTGGGAGGACCAGCAGCGCCACCCACTGGCCCTAATAGGAATAGGATAGGTGAGGCTGGAGCAAATTGTGACAATAAAACAGGTTTCAGTCCCTATAAATAAAATTACTAAAATCTGAACTGAAGCTAAAATACATTAATAACTAAATAAAAATATATATTTCAAATAAAAACTTATAAAACCATGCTTGAAAAATAACACTAAACTGAATTCCAAATGAAAATGAAACATAAAAATAAAAACTAATTTAAGAAGTCAAACGTATAACACTCTCTCACACAACCTTTATTCTTTCTTGTGAAGCCATTGATATTTATTTCCCAATTGCTTATTTTCTCCTTTCACTGACATCATCGTCGTCTTTCTTCTATAATGAGGCTGCCCCCTGACACCCTGATATTGCATCTATCCATTAACTTCTCAGTCCATGAAAGATCAAGTTGTGAACTGTCAATTGAATGCTTTCAATATCCAGCTAAGAAATACAATGAGCTTCTTTGACCAAAAGTGTATCTGTGTCATCTAGCTCTTCTGCTGTCAGTGTTCCCTGTTACTACAATCCCTGCTTTGCTTTCTTCACTCACAGATGCCATTCATCCCTTTTCATGCTTCATTAATTCAACAGCAACCAGCTTTTCCTTAAAGCTGCAGAGAAAAAGGGTTTTACTTTGAATGGATCCTGTAGACCACATTGATCTTGTGACTGTGACCATAAGCAATATAACACAATAGAATGGAGACTGACGTACATTGCTATTCTGCTCTGTCAGTGTTAGAAGTGGGGTTGGAGATTACCGTGGGTTTTGGTGGCCTACCCTACAAGATGAATTACCCTCTTCTGCTTCTCATTCCCTTGTCTTTCTTCTTGAAGAAATCATCCTTGTGTTTCATCTCACTCTTGCGGGAATATCAGTTAGGTGGCTTTGATCAATACCAAATCTCCCTCCTCATCATACCTTACTGCTAGTGCTAAACCGCACTGTACAAAACAAACCTCATCATAAGTTATCTACACACTAGGCCTCATGCCCTGATCAACACAGACATCCAAACATCCAAAATATTCCACTTAGTTAATGTGTCCATGCCCTTCTTCGGCCCTAAATGTCCTTTTCCTCCCTTCTCCTCCTTTCTCTGTATTGCCTCTTGAAGCACATTAAAGCTGACAGTCTACACCATTACATTTAATTTTTTAATCATTCACCCTCCATCCTTATATAATCCTCCTCTTCCTGTCCTTATTTGCATCCATCACCATCATGTACAGATGTGATAAAATAAATCCTGCCACACATTCAGGAAGAACCCAAGGCAACTATTTGTTTGTGTCTTTGCAAAAGGTGCTGGAAGGTGTTGTGTGGGAGAGGTGTGTTTAATACTGAGTGACATAAGAAAGTATTGGTTGAGTATGTTGAGTAAACAGGTCGGATCTGGTTTATTATTTTGTCAAAAATCACTTCACCATTTCACTGCTTTTAAAATATTTCATTAAAGAAAACATTATATAATCAGATGTAAAATTTTCAGGTTTATTTATCGAAAATAGTCTTCTTTTTTGGTAAATGCCAACCCCTTCAAATTTCCATGGCAACAAAGATAGAGATTTATGAGGCATCTGCAAGTGAATGTGTATGTGTGTTACTGTGTTAGTATGATAATACTTACAAATCTGTTGTAATCGCAGCAGTTATGAATCAATGGTCTTTACCAATGTCACATCTACTTCACTCTTGACTGATTGGTATTTGATTCCGCTGTGTTCAACCCTGATATGAAACTAAATTAAATGCTGCCCTCTTGTGGTTACACTGCTAAACATCCAGAAAGTAGCCAAAAAAACGTATACACTAAAAAAATGACTTTAAATTTTTATTAATAACTTTGTAATTATGTAAATTTAACTTTGGCTCATAAAATAAAAGTTGGCAAATAACACCATGCACAAAAAGCTTTAAGGGACTTGGGCCTGGTTTCTCTATAGCGGTCACTGTTAGTGTCTTATGAAGACTCTAAAGATATATCTTACGAAAGGTATTTGTTTCTTTATGTATGTTTCTCAAACAATCTGTTATGAGACTGCTCAAGCGATAGTTTCTTAAGTACCACCTTAATAGGCGGCAGAACACTTGATTGGTTGACATCAATAGCATGAGAATTGATTATTCCTTCCATGTAGCAACTGCTTGGCTACTGCATAAGAGATAGTGGTGTTCTTTATAAATATAATACTGCAGGAATCCCTCAAAATATTAAATTAATCAAAAATGGGGAGAAACTAAAAATAAAATACAAAATTAACTGAATACTGAATTATGTAACCATAAATATTATTTTCGCTTTCAATTCCTATTCATTATCACTTGATGAAAGCACCAATATAAAATATGATAACTTGAATATACATTTTTAATTCCAAGATGAAAAAGGTGGGGCACTGTTTTTGTTGTGTGATTTCTCTCGTGGTCCTCTAGAGGGAGCACCACAGAGACAGTGACCCCCAGGTAATTTGAAACAGTGCATATGGAGTCAAATTTCTCACCACTAGATGTCAGGCATTCTATGTCACTTCAGTAATTTTTTTAGCCAATGTTTTAGTTCAAACCAGAGGTGGAGTGGTAGGTATACGCAGGTTTTAAAAAATAAAATAAAATTTTATTTTTACCCCACCCCCACACTTGTGTACATATCGCCGTACATTTTGTACATATCTCTGTACATCTTTATTTATTTCTAAAACTTTTGTATACTTGTATTTATATCTTTGTGTGTATAGACAACTGACTTTTTTGTGTAAGAGCTCTGTAACACCTAAATTTCTCATTTGTGGGATAATAAAGGTTTATTCTATTTTATTCTAAGAAATATTGTCAGAAATGTTGATCAATCACAGGAGAAGTGCGTATACCAAATTATATGGTGCAATGGCATACCCACTTACCAAAACTGCTATACCACAGGATTAAGCATTTTAAGTGTGCATCACAGATACTGTAAGTGTGACACAGAGACAGATCACATAAAAGGTTGCTTAACAAACAGATGGACTCCCTTTTCACATTACAGAGCATTTATTGACGCGATATGAAGGAGAGTCACTCGTATTTACTCTCTTCAGCAGATTCTTTTGCCTAAAGTGACACACAGGTAAGCAAATAGCACATTATAATAAATAGTAAATATAAGCCACAGAATTCAAGTGACAGGGGTCAGGATGAGCATCTGGGCTGGACATGCTTATGAAATTAATTCTGAATAAGGAGACATTAATGAGGGATTACTGAGAGATTAATGAGGGAGAGATTAATGTGTGAGCTGGCAGATTGAAACTCGCGATGCCACCGTTCTATAGTTGCATCTACAGTGTGACCCTTGTCGACATTGCATTAGGTGGAGAATGGCTGGGGTACAGCCTGAATGGGCAGCCAGACGATCACAGAGCCCCCGCACACAGTTATACGATGTGGACAATTCAAGTTTCACATCTGAAAAAGCAAAAAACACCATTCCTGCTATTGTAATACAAGAGGGCGTAGAATTCAAAGCTGCTCTCCTGCTGGGAAGGAGTTTGGCATGAAGTACATTCTGGCTATGATAGGTTTAGGTTCTACTGAAGGGGTGACTAATTATTTATCTTCCTAAGCTTCATTTTTAGATATTTAAGCATCCCGCCCAAAACACTGAGTCACAGTTAAACATGCAACATGGAGTTTTGAATTAGCATATTGCTCGCTTTGAATCATTGCGCAGATTAATTTCCTGTTACCTTAATTTGTCTTACAGCTGGAAATTAGTAATCTAAAACTAACTTTAAAACAGGTTAAGGTAGAAAGTGTACAACGTTGAAGAAGGGCAAATTAAATTAAGGGCCACGTATTATGGGCCATGTCCTGTTACCTTGTGGTGAATTACTCAGTCTGCAGGAAGCCTGCAAGTAGGTAACACGTTTTACTCAGTAGTATGAAAAGGTGAGACACTTTTAAAGCAGACTCTGCAGTGGACCTTTGGCTAAGACAGTTACCTAAACATGTTGAAGCTTATTCTTCCCCTGTTCTTGATATCCCTATAGTGGTTAACACAGTGCTGCTTATTGCTCCTTAGCATGCAGTTACACCCATATTTGTAATCTGTGGCTTGGCTCATCCCTCCTTGTTGCATATACAGTATTTGCTGCATCAGCTTGTGTGAGATGAGGTGAGGAAGAGATTAATTAATGTTAGGCCCTTCCCTGCCAGTTCTCAGGCATCCTGTGATCTTTTTCCGGTTCTTTACAAAGAAAGAACTATTGTTAGACTCTCTTTTCCCAAGGTCTCTTTTGCAGCCCCCCTCCCTTTCACTCTCAGTCCCCCTCCCTTTCACTCCCAGTCCCCTCCCAGTCCCTCTCCCCTTCACTCCCAGTCCCCTCTCAGTCCCTCTCCCTTTCACTCCCAGTCCTTTCCCAGTCCCTCTCCCTTTTACTCCCAGTCCCTCTCCCTTTCACTCCCAGTCCCTTCCCAGTCCCTCTCCCCTTCACTCCCAGTCCCCTCTCAGTCCCTCTCCCTTTCACTCCCAGTCCCTTCCCAGTCCCCCTCCCCTTCCCTTCCTCTCCCCTTTACTCTACCATTTTGCCCTTCAGTTCTCCTACATACAGCTTTATCCTGCTGACTTATCCCTTCCAGGCATTATTGCTCAGTTGTTTCACCCTCCAGTGAATAAGAAAACTACAGTTTTCCTGTTTGTGTCACAATGGTTTTCACTTTATATTTTTCTGCTCTCCTTGCTGGTCCTGTAGCGGACCTCTAATCAGTTTCGATACAGATGGACCTGCCTTGTTTCTGTGTAAGAAGGTACTCTTGCCGGAGAATGGGAGCAAAGAGAAAAAAAAAACAGTGCAAGAAAGAGAGGATAATAGATGCTGTTTACATATTGCATTATTCTTTCGATGTTACCTACTCCTGAGTTAGTGAAAATGTGAAGAGAGTATTTTTATTTATGTCAGTCTACTATCGCTCTGTCCCCCCCCGTGTGTGTGTGTGTGTGTGTGTGTGAGGAGTGTTTCTCTGTGCTCCCTCACAGCCCACAAATCAGAGGTACAGGCAGCCGTTGCCTGAGTGCCACCAGGGACTCAGAGAGTGACAGGCGCAGGCTCAAAAACACAAGACAAGATATGGGTTTGGTGATGGGAACCTATTCAATGCAGTCAAAACGAGACAGATACCTCCAAGGTAGGACCTGCACCATTTGCGTGATTCATTAACTGGAAAGTAGTTCCTTTGATTGGACAGATTGCACATCTCCCAGTGTGTATTTCATCAGATAGTCTGTCATTTTAATAATAAGACACTGTTGAATTAATTCACGATATGAGTGCGATAGAGGGAATTTATGGGAAGCATTATGAAACTGTAAAGTGATGAATGGGTGTGACGGAATGAGTGTGTGTCACAATTAATATGTTCAACATGACTAAAGCGCTAATTAGGTATTTTTCCTTTGAAAGGTTTTGTCAAAGTGAATGCATTTGCGAAATTATCTTCTGGGTTCTTTGAAGGTCGATGAACACGTCAATTGTTCAAAACAATTGCTACTTTTTCAAAAGCATGATTCAGGTTCTTGAAAAAAAAAAGATGAATAATAACAGGATTGCAAGCGGAAGATAACTTTCTGCTGGTTCAATCGGTTTTACGTGGAACTGTATTAGGTTTTATGTACCATGGATGTATACAGTACTTGCATGTCAGAAAGATATGTGTGGTTGTATTGCCCCCTACTGGTTCCCAAGCAGTAGTCATGGAACTCAAAACAGTAGTCAAGGAACGCCCCCTTCAGGCCAAATACATATTTACAGTTTATTTATTTAGCAAAGGGGTAGCCAATCTTATCCGCAAATGGCTGGTGTGCACACAGGTTTTTGGGATAACTGTCAGCTATTCAAGTGAGGACCCTTCAGCCAATCAGTCCTCTGATGAATAATCTAATTAGGGAGTTGCAGCAAACATCCATATTAAACACAATGACCCTTTCTGGATAGTCCTGACCACCCCTGTTTTAGCATGATGCTTTTGACCCAAGTGAAATACAAGTGAGGATTAGAATGAAATTAGAATAATTAAAAAATAGATTCTGGAATATCTATGGATAGTGTAAAAGGAGAAGAGGATTGATTGGTGCCTTAGACAGCAGTGGCAATGGAGACAGAGATTTTAGTGGATTCTGTAAAGAACTGGAAACTGAAAAGAGACTAGCAGAAGGTAACAGCTTGATGACATTTTTACACATTTAACCACAGCCCGCCTCAGACAACAATAAATACAGGCAGCCACCAGATTACGAACCAGGTATATATTCCCAAAGTCTTTCTAAGTCAAAACTGTAGGAACAGTCGGAACAATAATTTTAATAATAATAACATTATTGTTTTTGAAGCAATTATTTTTTTTATAATAGTTTTCATGGTAGTCCATTTGTGAGTCTGAGACGCTGTTCACCTGCCCCTATGTCCCGATGCAGGAGGGGGCCTCTGTGAAGGTCCCTACGCTTCATACTCTTTCCCTCCCAGTATGGATCCCAGTGGCGCCAGTGCATTTATAAGCCCCCGGCACTGTGTGCGGTGGCAGCAGACCGTAATTTCACGTGTGGCATTTTACCACTGATTGACGTCAGGCTCAATGTTCCTATGGAGACTGACGGCACATTGCTGGTTACGAGCCTCCAGGAGCCTGATCAGCCAGCGGCTCCGTGCTGCTTCAATCTGCTTCATTAAACACTGCTTCAGATCCCGCCATATGTGGAGAAAAGGGCACCATCCTCACATGCATCTGCAGATAGGCAGGAACATTCCCCCCCCCCCCCCCCCACCTGGCAGAGCACCACTTTGCTACCATGTAATTGCTGCTATTTTCCTGAATCCGTTCATCCCTCTGACTCGTCTGATGTACCACTGTACCATTGCTGCTATTTTCCTGCATCTGTTCATCCCTCTGGTTCGTCTGATGTACCATTGCTGCTATTTTCCTAAATTCGTTCGTCCCTCTGGCTCGTCTGATGTACCATTGCACCACTACTGTTATTTCCTGCATGCGTTCATCCCTCTGACTCGTCTGATGTCCCACTGTACGGTTTCTGAAAAAGGACCCCGCATGTAAGGGTTACTGTCATGTAAACCTCCATCTCTTTCCCCCACTTCATCAATACACCCACATCAATCTCCTTTTTCCCCACATAAGCTTCTTATTCCTTACAGCTTCCTTCCACATGACCCAGCTTTTCTCTGTTCTTGATCCTAACTCAGGCTATTTCTCGCACTCAGATCCTTGCCTTCACCCTCCCCTGCTCCCTAACATGCAATTTATCTTGTTTGCCCCGGCTGCTAACCAATGGATCCTCTCCCTCCATACCCCCTGCCGGTCCTCCACCCTTTCCGATTCCCCTGACTGAGCAGGTCTCTCACGGTAACTTGGTGCACCTGAGAGGGAGATAGTAGTCCGGTCCGGAAACAGACAGGGGGAGATGAAAGATCACAAGGACGAGGGAGAGGAAAAGCGGTCAGTCTGCCTGGGGCTGGGGAGCGGAGGCATGTAAGCAGGAAGACACACCCCCTCGATATAGGAAGCCCATCGTGTCTTTAACACCACCGATTGGCCGGGCTGCAGCATGGCGTTGTGTTAACACTTATGTAACTGCTGAGCTGAGCTATTCAGACTCCTATATCAAGGGTTATTTAAAGCACCTGAACAGTCCCATCCACAAATGCCTACGCAGGCAGTTATGTGCCAAAGGGGGTCAGATTCCAGAACCACGCAGGGTCCAAAGTAAACACTGTGATTTAAAGAAACAATGATGTAGCGTATAGAGGCATATAAATCTATGATAAAAATAGTCTAAATGCACTTGGATTTAAAGGCATGATTAACGCAGAGTAAAGAGTATTGATCTCAATTGTCTATGTACTTCATATTTTTAATATTTAATAAATAAGGAAATAAGGAAAAGACTTTTCAGTTGTGTGACATATGAATATGAAATCAGCATGAATAAATGTGCATTTAGAAGCATTTGGTAGCGCAACCTCCATGCTACCACAAAATGTCACCTTCCTCCATAGAGAAAAATGTAGTACTCTCCTAATGAGAAAATAATAATACAAATTACATAAAGCAGTTAGTCTATTTATAAAAGCTTTGGGTGAATTAGTGATATCTCAAAAGAGCTGCCAAAATTTCTGCACACAAACACTGCAAAGTAAGCACCTGTGCCCATGAATATACAGATGCACACATTGAAATAATCAAATCAATAAATAAAACTTGAAAGATTTGAAAGAAACTCTTGGTTTATCAACAATGGATCTGTCCAACTGAAAGTTGCCCTGAGTTGACCCTACAGTGTTTTGATATGGTCTGTTAATTAAAGTGGAAAGCTACAGTGTTTTGATATGGTCTGTTAATAAAGTGGAAAGCTACAGTGTTTATAGTGAGACAAACATACAAATGTAGCTGCTAAAAGGTGACTAAAAATATTTCTAAACAAACCCTGTATAATATAAAGTGCACCAAATGCAAGCGTCACCTCTGATCTGATTGACATTTTTGTCTGTTTTATTGCTGGCTGAGCATGTGAAGGCTGTAATAATACAAAGCATAGATACACAGACAAGGAGAAGCTCCGCTTTGGTTCTGCCTAATGTGGTTCTGCGTATCGCAGCCCTGGCCAGCTGGTGACACACGGATCCCTGCGTGCTGTGTTTGCAAACTGAGCTGTGGGGGCCGGAAGCTTCCCATGTGTTTAGCTGTGTGAGAGCAGTAAGCTGAGATTAATGCTGGAGTGAAGAGAATCATATCTATTCATGGGGGGCAGGGGGGGGGGGGTCAGCCGCATAAGAATGGGTGTGGGGTGCAGCAGAGTGCAAAAGACTGCAAATGTGTGAGAGGGAAAGCGATGAAAGAGGTGCAGGCGACACTTAAGCGCTGATGGCGACGCCATGGAGGAGGCGGGAGGAAGCAGGAGCATCTAGGATACGGGGCGGGAGAGAGAGCGAGCGAGAGGGGGGAAAGGGGAACAGGGGAGGGAAGGGGAGGGAGGGAACCTGGCAGGCAAAAACATCCAGTCTCTGCGTGCGTCTGGAAAGACACGAGGAGAGCAACTCTTCCGGCACGCACACGGCGAGCGCGGGTTAAAAAGAGCGGAGAAGCAACAGCGGGAGGCAGCGTTAGCGGAAAGGACAATAAGAGGAGAGGGGAGTGCAAGTGAGGCTGTTTGGAACGCTGGTTTCCACGGCGATAACATGGGTGCAGTGGTGGGCACTCTGACCATGCAGACCAAGCAGAGGAGGCCGTCGAGAGGTAAGTCAGCAGAGACGGAGCCTTTCGATCCCTCGAATCGCTCGCTGGGGCGGAGCGGCAGCCCGACACTGGAGGACTGACTAACGAACGTGATTGACGCGACTGGCGATCCGAGAGACGGACGCTGGCAAGGCTGCGAGTGCGAACGTGCTTGACAGCCACAGGCCGGCGCCGGCGCTGACCGCTGACCGTGAACACAGCTCTCACAGGTGTTAGCCAGGAAGAAGCGGAAGTGAACAGAAAAGCAGGAGATTCGGCGGCGCAAAATTACTGGCAGAATTACAAAGTACTTTATCTAGGGCTACGGGCTTCGGGGACCCGTGTAAGGCTGAGGTTCTCTACATTCTGGCCATGTGTGTTAAATGAATCACTCTGTTCACTCATTTATAGAGCAGGCGTTTATATATATATTCACAGCATTTGCATGAAGTGTATGAATAAGTATGTATTTTTACTGCTTGTGTTTTGCCAACGGACGAGCATCTGCGAGTGTGAGTATTTATGGTGTCAGTGATCAAGTGACCTTCTGTACGCATTGTGTGAATAAGTGGGTGGGCGCATTGTATGAAATCCTGAAGGTGTGTAAAATGTGTCGGTGATTGACTGCGTGCTTGTTGTGAGTGTTGTTTATACGCCTGGCCAAGTGTGTCTGCGTGTTGTGTGTCCGGGTTGCGTGGAGGACTGTCTGATTGAATGTGTGTGTGTGTGTGTGTGTGTGTGTGTGTGTGTGTGTGTGTGTGTGTGTGACATGAATGAATGAGCATCTGTGTTGTGTAAATGACTAATTGATACTGTGCACGCACTGTGTAAATTATTGAGTGTGTGTGCCCATCTTCTCAGAATGCGTGCAGGATGTGTCATTACGCTGCTCACAGAGCCACTCGCCTGCCAAGCCTACGGCTCAGGAGCGCTGTTGTCATGGCGATGTGGAATTGAGGGGTTGAGTGGGGAGGAATTGGTCACCGCTGATAAGAGATTGGAAGTGCAACTGGTCTATCGCACCGGGAAGTGAAGCAAAAAATCGGGCAACCCAGGCTGTGATTTTTGTATAACGTGTCAAATATGCAAAAGCAAGAAAAAAAACTGAGATCTACAGGCTTTATTAACGCTAATTAAAATGTGCGGCAGAACCATACAAGTCCCACCCAAACGTCATATTCACGTCCCAGGGCCGACCCAGATAAGAGACCACAGGCAATGTCTACAACACAGAACAGTCTCAATACCCAGACCTCATCTGGAGCATCGGCGATCCCATAACTGAGGGCATAACCATACATCAAATCATTCACTGACCAGACTAAAGCCATATCAGATAGACATGTCCTGTATATTTATCCCATTACGCTTCATATTTCTCCCAAGTCAACCTCATTGGCCTAATTCCTGTGACGTTCACTTTATCTCAGTAATCGTCAGTGGCTAATCATCAGTGGATAATCCCAGTAACTATCTGTCCCTTATTATAAAAACATAGCCGGACAGTGATACTTTATTAATTTCCAATGGGGGGATTGTCTTTGCACTTACCCCATCTTGTTCCTTCTGAGACACACAGATACAGGTGTAGGTGAGAGCAAGCTTGGGGGGGGGGGGGGGGGGCCACTCCCCCGCCGCGGGCCCCCGCGCAGGAAACAGGCAGACAGCCCGGGGCTGTAACAACGAC
>JAABNY020000037.1:10146962-10166381 GCA_015164015.2 Brevimyrus niger
TATCTCACATCGATGGCCGTCAGTCCGCTCGACCCTCGGCTCGGCGGGGGCGGCGAGCGCATGGAGGGGTGGGGGGGGGGGCGGGGTTGGGGGGGGGGGGGGGGGGGTCACTGCCCTGCTTAGGGGCCCAGTGCAGGAATCAGTGTGACAGCCCTGGGATTTAAGATAGCGACTTAATTGCCACAGGTACAGAGTCCTAGCACCCTGAGCCACACAGCGCCCCCTGCTGTCTCAGAGATCCACACCCCCCTAATCCCTATGACTGCCACTCCCCCTTTCTCAGTAACTCCCAGGGACAGAATCTTTTTTGCTGCATTAAATCTCATGGCCCCAAAAGATTAGTCTATTTTATTAATAAATCCTCCAATCACCCAAATCCAAATTATGCAATTATGCATCTCAGTTTAAATTATTACTCCAGGGCATGGGGCCCGATGGCACTGTGGATGGCACTGTGGATGGCACTGTGGGTGGCACTGTGGGTGGCACTGTGGGTGGCACTGTGGATGGCACTGTGGGTGGCACTGTGGATGGCACTGTGGATGGCACTGTGGGTGGTACTGTGGATGGCACTGTGGATGGCACTGTGGATGGCACTGTGGGTGGCACTGTGGATGGCACTGTGGGTGGCACTGTGGGTGGCACTGTAGACAGCCCCTCCAGGCCTGTGAGTTTGATACTCATCCTGGTTCTGTATGTGCGGTTTCCACATTCTTCCTCCTACAGCTCAAAGATGTGCAGTCTTGGTGAATTAGTGTCTGCAAATAGCCAGTAGTCTGTGTGCGCCTGAGATGGACTGGCATGCCAACAGAGCCCTGTGCTTCAGGCGCAATGTGACCCTTTTCAGGATAAGGGGGTGATGGATGAAAAGGTTCATAAAGCTAGACGCTTTCAGCACTATTTCCACTTTCAATGAATCTTTAGGCCTTTTCGATTGGAAGTGGATTTTATTTTTATTCCTGGGTTTTATCCCCAAATCTCCCTCCTACACTCTCTAAGCGCTAGATTCCCTCAAGCTAAGATCTTTTAATCCACATCATTGTCTAGCCCTCCACTTCCCACATTCCTTTTCCCCTCCCTTGTGCCTACACTCTGCCTTAATTTCTGCATCCTACAGTCAGAAAACGCAAATAGGTTTCCTACATTCAATGCTCACCATTAGGTACACCTAGTTAGTACTATGTAGAACCCATTTGTGTCTCCATAACTAGAGATAGTCGAGTTGTCCTTTCAGAGCAGCTACTCTGCACATCACTGATGTATTGAGTTGTTATTTTCGTGTTTGTGGTTTTTCTGTTAGCTCTAAGAAGCCTGGTCATTGGCTGGTCACTCTCCTTTGACCTCTATATTTAATAAGGTGTTTTCAGCTGCAGAAATGCAGTTGACTGGGTGCTGCTTTTCGCACCGTCCTCCGTAAGATCTAGGCACTGCAGTACAGGAACTCCCCATAGAGTGGTGGTTTCTAAGACGATAGAGCCGCCACATATCACACAGACAATCGGCTTGGAGTTTCAGTCATCCTAACCCTAGCTGAACAGTAAGTAGCCCTCTTGACCCCATCTGAATGCTTGCTGACACATGATTCACTGCTTAGAGGAGCACGCTATTTACATTATTAAGCAGGTGTGCCTGAGTGTGTGTGAGTGCAGAATGCATTTACATGCATTACATTTTTTTCTAGTACATACTTTTGTCCATAGCGACAAACACAAATGAGGAAAATAGCACATTTCAAACGTATCTGCTGTCAAGGAGTCGACTAGGCGTAAGTGCAGCCAGGCTGAGACTTCGATGAACAGACATAAATATACTAGTGAGCACATCTGTGTGTTAATAACTTCAGTGCTGCTTATTTATCTGACTTTATGTCCCACGTCTGTGTTTCCTGAGACTGCCATCACCCTCTGTTTAGGGCTGACAGAACTGCACCGTTTAAACAGCTCTGCCGTCAGAGTAGCAATCACCCACCCTGCAAAGCATGCAGCATCCGCCAGCATGTTACCATGACAACGTCCATCTTGCCCACTTTCCCATCCTTACAGCCATAGCATCCATCTTCTATGCCTACTCCTTTGTTACTATGACAGCATCCATCTCCCTCATCATCTTGTCTGCTACTATGGCAGCATGAGGGGAATCTTTCTTCAAGGATAGTGTTGTCCAATTACTGATTAATTCAAGTAATATATAATAGTAACAAGAAACACGTTCACCTAAAACACAGCAAGCTTTAGTGCACAAGACCCTTACCATACTAGTGACATAGGATAGTAACATTATAGTCATATATGTCTCCATTTGCATTTTTTCCCCTCACATCTAAGCCAACTTAACTGGATGTTTCCATAACAACAGGAAACTACTGAAAACATTAAAAAGAGCAGTGAAAGTGAGAGGTCAAATGGGGAGATCATCTTCCTAGAGAGCAGTAGAAAAATAGCAAGCGGGATAGAAAAATACGGAGAGCAGATGGAAGGGTGGTTTTTAATTAGATGGCCTCAGAGGTTGAATGTTGCTGGTTCAAGTCGCAAGAATAGGCCTAATAGTACTGAATCTCAGAAAATAAAAGTCTGCAGAAAATTGTGTGTTCCCAGTTATAATGTATCATCCAAGCATGATATTTCAACACAAACAAATCAATCTCAGGATTTCCATACTGAATTCATAGTCTCCTCTGACCTCAAGACAGCTAGAATCCATCTTTGCATTGCTTATGCTGGCCAGGATTGTGAGGACAAATATTGATATTTGCATCATTTTACTATGATTGATGTTCATTTTAATTTCTGTTATTTAAGATCTGTAAGTAAAAAAATATATTTAATCATCCTTATAGACATCTGAAATGATTTGAGGACACTTAATATTCAACTTGGGAAAGGCAATAAAGAATTGTGGTAGACTGAGACCAGGCACACCCTAGAATCCCTCTAGGGCACAGACTAGCTTTATGTTGTTGAGAGATGTACTAAATCATTTTGCCCTTATATCCATTTTCTCGTATATATAATGCAGCATCACAGTCAGCCTGAAGCCTGTTTAAGGAAGCAGTGCACCTTGGATCAAACACCAATCCATCACTTCAAATGCTTGAAACATTAATTCACCTAGACTACAGGTTATTGGACTTGGAGTGGACACCTACATGACCACAGGGAGAACATACGAGCTTACAAACACTCATTCTTTTTCTGACGTCTGTACATTATTAGACTGGCAAGTGGCAAGAGAGAGGGAATCTCGGTCAAGAACAGCATGATCCAGTTCACTCGTGAATGAGCTGAGTGATGAATCACGCAGTGACCGAACTGGACAATTCAGTGCAGTGACCACGATCACTTAATTCACCAAAAAGATTTGCTCAAAAAGAATGAGTCATTCATAAACGACACAAGCCCAGCAGGCTTTATACTGCTCTTACATTCCATGCAAGATTTCAAGAAATCCATAGAACACTTTGAAAAGTGCCAGACAATCACCTTACATCCTTAAACTCAATCAGTATAATCCTGACTTTTTTACTGTTCATTAGCATGATTATCATTAGCATAATAATAATTTGAATAGTTACATAAATCAAGCTGCCACTGTATAATGCCGGATTGTTTACCAGGGCAAATAATTATGCTGAAGTTCACATATACCCTTTGTATTCTCAAGGGGATTGATTACATTGGCAGCACTATCCAATAAAATCCAATACTATCCCATACAACGAAAACATACTGAGCTCAAGAAACACTAAATTATTGACCGACCAATCAACTGATACAGGATAAAGACAGCTATCGAGCTATTCATTTTCCTGAATATGGCACAGTAAAGCACTTCAACACAAGGCTTCTGTTGTCAAGGTCTATTGATTAAATCTATTGATGCATGAAGAAACACAACGTGCAACAATCTAAGGAGACAGTAAGAAACATGTTCTATTACCAGTTTATAGATCATTGAAGTACAGGATGTCATCACTTTATGCTGTTTCAGTAGCATGGTAATGTGGTTCTGAAATAGAAGCCTGAGGGGAGCCAATTACCCCAACTGTGATGGAAAATTTAACTACGTTGATGGACAGCTTTTGGTTAGGCTCTAGATATAAGGTGTTTGAACCTTTCCCTTTTCTTTATTTTCCTTCTGGATTGCTTTTTGTTTTCTTATATCTCGGAATATAAATCTGTGGGGAGACACTGCATGTCAGGGTGACTGAATATGTGTTACTATGTGTATGACTTGTCGCCTGTGGTTTACAGCCAGTGGTGAATAAAGCATGAGAACTGGGTTAAGTGAACCTCTGTACTGCCATAAGGATCAGGCCTGTGACTCTGACTGTCTGTTTCATCAGTTGTCTCAGTTGCAGTTGTAATATGTAGTACATCTGAAATCAGTGACACTATTGGGTCTTTCTTTGAAATCAGTGACGCTATTGGGTCTTTCTTTGAAATCAGTGACGCTATTGGGTCTTTCTTTGAAATCAGTGATGCTATTGGGTCTTTATTTACTTGGCAGTGCAGCACAGCTGCCATCCAACGACAATGTGATGTTGGCTTGTTTATGCTGGAGGTTAGATGCTATAATAAATATCTGTTTACTCCCCAGACGTAACACCAACTCATACCCCAGTATCCTCTTGTCAAGACACTAACTCCGGGATGCTTCCTAATGACTGTAAATACAGCAGAATCTTAGGTGATGCTCGCTGTGACTTTCTGTGTGTGTGTCCACAAACCCAGATAAGGTGGACGATGAGCTAGAGATGACCATGGTCTGCCACCGGCCTGAGGGTTTGGAACAGCTAGAGGCGCAGACCAACTTTAACAAGAGGGAGCTACAAGTGCTTTACCGAGGCTTCAAGAACGTAGGCCACACAATCTTCTTCTGTCTTTGAATATATATTTTTTTTTTCTCGTCCAGTTCAACACTATCTCCCTACCACTCATTCATTGTCTAAATAACTGTCATAAGTATTCCACTACCACAAAGCCCCCCCCCCCTCCCCATGTGCCCCCTGCCATGATGAAGCATCGCCTGACAAAAGGTATATCATCACGTTTATCGGTTGCTTCATGTACCATGCTGTTGTACAGTTATATGTACAACAGATAACATCCAGCTGTTTGTTGGTCCCTCTTTCCAGGAATGCCCGAGTGGGGTTGTGAACGAGGAGACTTTTAAACATATATACGCCCAGTTCTTTCCACATGGAGGTAAGAATCAATGTATTTTGGCTTATCATTGAAAAAATTCACATCTATAATTGTGCATTTGTCAGTTGTCAGCAGTAAAAGTCATTGCTTAAGGTAGAGCTATCAAACTCCCATCCTGGTGGATTATATTGATATTTATTCAAATCCAGTCTCATTGCTTAATAGACCCAAAAGGTAGTTAATAGGGCTTTCAAACTATTCATTTTCATAATGGCGACGGAGTGCAAAATGGCAACTAATCGCATGATTAATCACATATTCATTCACATTATAGTTTGATTAAACAACTGAAGTGACTAGGAACCACAAATGTTTAGTGAACACTATATGGACAAAAGTAACGGGACACCTGGCTTTATTATATCTACAGGCATTTATTGTGAGGCATCGATAAGGATTTGATCCCTCCTTTGCAGCTATAACAGCTGCCACTTTTCTGGGAAGGCTTCCCACAAGATTTTATAGTTTGTATGTGGGATTTTTGGCCAATTCTTCCAAATGAGCATTTGTGAGTTTAGACACTCATGTTTAACATGAAGGTCTGGCTCACAATCTCCATTCTAGTTCATCCTAATGGTGTGTGATGGTACTGAGGTCAGGGCTCTGTGTGGTCTAGTAAAGTTCTTCCACACCAAACTTACCCAACCATGTCTTTTAGGACCTTTTGCTTCATGCTGGAGCAGAAAAGTTCTCCAAAACTTCCTCAAACTGTTTCCACAAAGCTATAGCATAGAATTGTTTAAAATGACTTGGTATGTTGCAGCATTAAGTATATTTCCTTCACTGGAACAAAGGGGCTTAGCCCAACCCCTAATAATCAACCCCATCCCATTATCCCTCCTCCATCGATCTTTACAGTTGGCACAATGCAGGCAGGCAGGTAACGTTCTCCTGGCATCTGCCTAGCCCAGACTCATCCATCAGACTGCCAGACAGAGAAGCGTGATTCATGACTTCACAGAACATGTTTCCTCTGCTTCAGAGTCCAGTGACATCATGCTTTACTCCACTCCATCTGACACTTGACTTTGTGCTCGGGGATGTGGGGCTTGCATGCAGCTGCTCAGCCATGGATGTCCATTCTATGAAGCTCCTTCTGCACAGTTTTTGTGCTGCATGGAATTAATGCCAGAGGAAGTTGGAAACTCTGCAGTTATTTAGATAACATCGCATTTTGTTTGTGTTGTACGTCAAAGGGCACAGATTCAAGGCTGGATGTTGATAGAATGCACATATGGCTATTAAATTATAAAACAATAATTGTGTTAAAGGGATGTTTAGGTTATAGGTGCTTATATTGACAGAAGCTTTGTTTAAATGTATAACATGTAAGTAATGTTCCATTAATTTTACAGCAATTAGGAACATTCTCTGCCCACTTTGAAATGGCCCTCACATAATGTTAGCCAAAGTTTTGGGATAGATCAATGTAGCATGTAAACAGTTGCTCAGTGTTAAATTCAGAAATGGGGATGATTGACTTTCAGGTATACAACCCAGCATTAAGTGGAATTTAACAAGGATAAAACGATAATAGATTTTATCATCAATGGCAGCAGATAAAGTGCCTGTTGGCTAACACAAAGTGTTATACATAGCAGGCCTATCATTTATCTGGACTTTGTTCCATTTATTTAATATGTTTTTGCCGCGTTTCTCCTGCAAGACAGTAGGGGAGGCCTTTGGCACTGAGAATGTTCCTAAGAGTATCAGAATCTGCAAGTTTAATTGGAAAGGCTGTAGGGCAATCACACTAATTCAATTAAACTGGCTTACATTTCCATTACACTATAACATCATCCTTCAAAGACAGGAAGTTGAATCTAAAGCTAACATTATTATTGTTTATATTACTACAATGTTATAATAATGTTATTTTATTATAGTAATTATAACAAAATTCATTTTAAACAACCAACTCATCTTGTTACATGTTTGCCACATCAGCTACTTGGCGGCTGTTTGGGCGGCTCTCATCCGCTCTGTATTTTGTAATATGCATAGCTGGTTTCTACACTGATAGCTTGCAGATTACTTGTTATTAATGATATTGAAGTTACAGTACGATCCTGGTTTATCTCGTTAGAAACAACTGATAAGGAAATTACAAAAGCCTTCCTTTGAAACAATATGTTCGTTGTCTCTAAAATGTGAAATAGTTCTGTTGTTCTTATATTTGGATCAAATGCCAAATTTTCTTTGCGGATCTAAATGTTTAGTTGTGTCGAGCATAAAAATAACAAATTTTGTGGAAGATACGGTAAAAGCAAATACTGCTAAATGTAAAATGTCCCTTAAGTATCCCGATTCACTTCGCTGACTTTTCAGTAATTTCCTGAGTGATGAAATCTCGCCATCTTGCAATGCTGCTGCTCGGTGACCCCTTGTTATTCCCCCCAAGTCTGGTGTTCATAATGATTGAGGTAAAACATGATGCGATGGAGTTTATTACATAACAGCTTTTCTCAATGCAGATGCCAGTACTTACGCCCACTATCTGTTCAATGCCTTTGATTCAGCTCACAATGGCTCCATCAAGTTTGAGGTAACATTCTCTCTCTCTAACTTTCCAGTGCCACTTGCCATTTGCTATTTTTATTTTGTTAAGAGTTACAGCTGCAGGGTTTTCATAGGACTTATGCTGGCTGCTGTGCTGTAGTCAGATAACAGCCATGCAACTTTGCAACTTCATACTTTAAAGTGAATCGGAAGTCTTACATCACAGTCAAAGAGTTTAGTTTTTTTCTTTAAGAAAAAGCATTGTAAACTGCTCAGAAAAATTTAAGGAACACTTTGAAAACACATGGGGGAAAAGATTATGCTGTATATCCATACTGGTATGGACTGGGAAATGTGTTGGGAATGAAAGGATGCCACATCGGTTGATGGAAATGAAAATGATCAACCTACAGAGGCTGAATTCAAAGAGACCCCGAAAATCAAAGTGAAAAACTGATGCGGTAGGCTGGTCCATTTTGCTGAAATTTCATTGCAGCAACTCAAAATCGTACTCAGTAGTTTGTATGGCCCCCACCTGCTTGTATGCATGCCTGATAATGTCGGGGCTCCTAATGAGATGATGGATGGTGTCCTGGGGGATCTCATCCCAGATCTGATCCAGGGCATCACTGAGCTCCTGGACAGTCTGGGGTGCAACCTGGTGGCATCGGATGGACCGAAACATAATGTCCCAGAGCTGTTCCATTGGATTTAGGTCAGGCAAGTGTGGAGGCCAGTCAATGGTAACAATTCCTTCATCCTCCAGGATCTGCCTGCATAATCTCATCACATGAGGCCGGGCATCGTCGTGCACCAGGAGGAACCCAGGACCCACTGCACCAGCATAGGGTCTGACAGTGGGTCCAAGGATTTCATCCTGATACCTAATGCCAGTCAAGGTGTGGTTGTCTAGCCTGTAGAGGTCTGTGTGTCCCTCCATGGATATGCCTCCCCAGACCATCTCTGACCCACCACCTACCTCTTGCTAAACAATGTCACAGGCAGTATAATGTTCTCCACGGCTTCTCCAGACCTTTTCACTTCTGTCACAAGTGCTCAGGGTGAACCTGCTCTCATCTGTGAAACGCACAGGGCGCCAGTGGTGGACCTGCCAATTCTGATATTCTATGGCAAATTCCAGTCGAGCTCCACAGTCCTGGGCAGTGAGCACAGGGCACACTAGAGGACGTTGGGCCCTAAGGCCACACTCATGAAGTCTGTTTCTGATTGTTTGCTCAGAGACATTCACACCACTGGCCTGCTGGAGGTCATTCTGTAGGGCTCTGGCAGTGCGCGCTCTTCCTGTTCCTCCTTGCAAAAAGAAGCAGATACTGGTCCTACTTATGAATTAAGGACCTTCTACGGCCCTGTCAATCTCTCCTAGGGTAACTGCCTATCTCCTGGAATGTCCTCCATGGCCTTCAGACTGTGCTGGGAGACACAGCAAACCTTCTGGTAATGGCACATATTGATGCACCATCCTGGAGGGGCTGGACTAACTGTGAAACCCCTGTAGGGTCCAGGTATCACCTCATGCTACGAGTAGTGACACTGACTGTAGCCAAATGCAAAACTAGTGGAAAAAATTGTCAGAAAACATGAAGAGAGAAAGATGTCAGTGGCCTCCACCTGTTAAACCATTCCTGTTTTGGGGGTCATCTCATTGTTGCCCCTCTAGTGCACCTGTTGTTAATTTCATCAGCACCAAAGCAGTTGAAACTGATGAACAACCCCCTCAGCTACTTAACTGAGCCGATCAGCATCCCAGACGTTTAACTGACTTGATGCTATACTCTGACTAAAAAGTGTTCCTTTCATTTTTTTGAGCAGTGTATATTAAACTAAATTAATTAAACGCGACTGACTCACAGCGGTGTTTACCAGTAAGATTCAATGTCCTCAGATGATATACTGGGGACCACCTCCAGCAGAGAGAGTCAGATCCAGAAGTTTTATTATATGTCACACAGAAGATTTAGATTTAAAAATGCAAAGCTATCATCTGAATCCACTTGAGCACAGCTAAGATTTTTTTGTAGATGTTGTTCCTGACCAGTGAAATGTAGTGCAACCCCAGCAGAAAATTTGATTTTTCTGATATTTAGGAAATCATGCTGCAAATACAAACAAAATTGTCTCCCCTATAATTTAAATTAAAATAATGTCCTCTTAGCAGATGTACCAAATGGAATGTGGCACTTCAATGAAAAGTGTCTTTCTTTGCATAAACAGTCAGTATATTCTCATAAAAACTATACTAAGCTCTTTATTTAAGATAAGCATGGGGGATTTGGGGCTTAGTAAATCTTTTTCTTGTACAGTGAAACCTCGGTTCTCGAACTCACAAGAACTCTAATTTCTTGAAAGGTGAACAAACCAGTTTGACCTAGAACTCGATCTGAATATCAGGGGTAAAACCGAGAACGTTGACCTAATATAAATTGTACGCGCCAGGAAATGAGTCATACTACTATGCAATTCTTACTTGAATGCCTTCTTCGCGTACAGAATGGACGATTAACCAAATAAAGCAGCACAACATTAAAGTAACTAATAATAAATAAACCACTAAGTTACGTGTACTATTAGAGCATTTATTTTATTTATTTACACTTTATTTTACCAGGTAAATTAACTGAAAAACCGTTCTCACTACTTTTCGTGATATTCGGGAGAAAAAAACAGATTACACATCGAAACTGCCTGGGATACAAACGTCATGCGTGTAACTAAACTCTTTAGCCAATAAGGGCAAAGGTGTGTCGTCACGGAGGCGGTTCCAGTTTGTGCAGCCGGTTGAGACGTCGCAATGCATTTAATCGTAATGCATTGCGTCAGGATCAGAATGCGTTGCCTTAAGCCAGCACTGTGAGCAAGTCCAATGCACCCAATGACCGGACTGGGGAAAATTTTTGAAACGCGGACTTAATACAGAGGACTAAAGACAACAACCAGAAACAGCTGATCACGTGGGGATCCCACACGAAGTTAACGAGGGGCGTGGCACACGGAAGGAGCGGATGATCGGGGCTGGACAGGGGTAATGTTGGGATAAAATCTTTATGGTTTTGGAATCCATTAAGATAAAATGCTCTTATTTTTTATCCTGTTCATTTTGTGTTTAAATGCTAAAAAAACATATTTCGGTATAAATTTGGGGGGGTGGGAACCAACTAATTGGTTTTCTATTATTTCTCATGGGAAAAATTCGATCACAACTCGAACTTTTTAGGATTCGATCCGGAGTAAGTTCGAGAACCGAGGTACCACTCAATTGAGATAGTTAATTGCATTTTTCTTGCATTTTTGGATTCTGTGCTATATGATTAGATTGTAATCAACAACATTTTAATCTTTCAAAGGCTTACCAGATTTTTAAAATGTTTGTGTTCCTGTAAATATAATTTATAACACTTTGAAATACTGTACCTATAATTGTCTCAAAGTCACCTACACTGAATATGTAGTGATGGGATATTTTTTCCTGTAGTGTGATTATCCCAACATTCTTCTGTTATTATTTTTGGAATAGATGAGTTTTCCTTTGGGTCTAAGTATTTAGTCATGTACTTTGGGCATAAAAATAACTAATTTTGTGGAAGATTTGGTAAAAGGAAATAATATTAAATGTAAAAAAGTATACGACTATATGTGAAAGTTTGAATGCCCTTGGCCCAATTACACATTTTTTGGATTTTGTAAGTAAAACAAAGTGACCCAACCTTTGAATCAAAAATATTTTTTTTCTAAATTTAAAAGACAGTAACCATTTGCTGCATTTGACATCTATATATGCCCAGTCTTTCTCCAACAAATAGAAATTCCTTATTTATGTGATTTCTCGCTGTCTCTCAGGACTTTGTGATGGGTCTGTCTATCTTGCTACGAGGTTCGGTGCGAGAGAAATTGCAGTGGACTTTCAACCTGTATGACATTAACAGAGATGGCTATATCAACAAGGAGGTAGGGATTGTCTTACAGCACTCTGTAAAACAACTGAATACATGTTGTCAGTGTGTATTACAGGTGATTGTCTAACAATGGCTGACAAGAATCAGGAGTGTGCTACATGGTGTTATTTCATCTGTTACTATAAGTGACTTAGAAGCAGAAATTTTCACATATTATTATGCATGTCTGAATGCTCCCATGCAAGTGCCCCATTATAGAATAAACCTGTGTTTCTCAATCTGGTCCTCAGGGACCTACAATCGTTCCACATTTTTGCTCCCCCCCAGCTCCCTACCTGACTGTCTACATTTTTGCTCCCTCCCAGAAAGTATTCTTTGTCCGGGTTTCCTTTGTGTTTATAGTCCAGCTTTTTGGGTGAGGTAGCTTGTATTTCTGTTAAAACATTATGAAGGGGAAATAGAGACAGATGGGTAGAAGGTTGGCAGCCATGGACCGCTGTGGGTTGGGGCTCTGTGTGTGTGTGTGTGTGTGTGTGTGTGTGTGTGTGTGTGTGTGTGTGTGTGTGTGTCTCTACGGTCATGGGTTCAAATCCTGTGGCTGATAGAGCAGCAAAGTCACCACTGAGCCCTTCACGCTGGCTGAGCTCGTGTTTTGATTGTCAATTGCATATCACTTAGGACAAAGATTAAATAAAAATAAGGTAAACTTTCAGGAGCTATTTTATGAGCCAAAAGATAAAAAAAAAGACAATGGAAAATAATGCAACGTCAATGATCTGTTAAAATTTTTGGGGGGTTGTTGGCGATGTGCCAAGTGGCTCCAGCCTGCGATTGCCTAAAATTTGTTTTGTTAGGCAAAAAGGTGGAACTTTGGCAAACCGGAACCTGTCTGCCAGTGTGAGATGGGATCTAAAGGGATCATCTAAAAGCTGCTCCCCCAGGCCGTGTTCGGTAAACGCGGTCACGCTAAATTAAATTCTGTGTGTTATAGGAGATGACAGAAATCGTCAGAGCCATTTATGACATGATGGGGAAGTACACCTACCCCGCCCTGAGGGGGGACGTGCCACAGCAGCATGTGGAAGCTTTCTTTCAGGTCACCGACACACACTCATCTGGAAATTTCATCCAGTTACATTAAATCATATCTCAGAATCTTGTTTGTGATTCTACTCACAGAGGGGTCGGGAAGGCTGACTCTTTCTCTTTCACACAGAAAATGGACAGAAACAAAGATGGAGTTGTTACCCTAGAGGAGTTCATACTGGCGTGTCAGGAGGTGCGTTTTGCCTTCACCTTTCTTTTTCTTTTTAATTTTGAAGTCTTTTTTTTTCCTTTGCCTGATTCACTGTTTCACTGCATTATTCATATCAGTATGAACTGCAAGTGTTGCTTTGCCTAGATTTAGAATTACTATATTTATCTAAGCCACTTTTTTATTGTAACAATAAAGATAATGTAAATATTTTAAATGCTGTGGTTCCCATTTTATTCTCTCTTTTCTTTATTTAGGATGAAAACATGATGAGATCTCTTCAGCTCTTTGAGAATGTCATATAGCGTGAGTCTGCTTTTCTCTCTGAATGTATATATAATGTTCATACTCTGCTTTTGTGCATTTTTATGTTTTATGCATGAATAATTCATGTGTGCACGTCAAACATGAAACAAAGTAAGCATTCTCTGTGCGTGCGTATGTGTGTGTGTGTGTGTGTGTGTGTGTGTGCGTGTGTGTGTGTGTGTGTGTGCGGTAACACACTGAGGATTGTGTCAGTGTCCTAATTGTCCTAGTTCACTTTTGTCTGGCTCCACCCTGCACACAGAAAAATGTGACACACTTTGCCTCGGCAGGGATACCAGGGACGTCATGGACATTTTCCCCTCGTCTCCTACCTCCTTACATTTACCTTACAACTGCACCCTTTTGCTGCCCTCTATGTGTGGTGACCTGGAATTGCACCTATGAAGCTCCTACATCAGATGATGAGGGCGAGCAACTCTTGAGATTTCATTGCTGACTTCTCTCGATTTTTGTCATCAGAAGGGACTGTTATTTTGAAACTGATGAAATTTTATTGTACAAATATGCTACTTGATGCTGACCTTGACCTGTGAGCTGTTGTTGAAGAAAGATTTCACACAAGCTTTGTGTTATGTACACTTAAGGGAGCCTTCCTGCTTGTTGTTTTGTTGTCCTTGTGGTAAATGTTTTCAGTGTCGGAATGGCCTTGCTGTTGTTTTTTTAGTCCCACTTCTGTCAGTTTTTGCTTCTTGCCTTTGACTTGTAGAGGGACCTGTGTTGTTTAACGCAGGTATACACATTAAACCTCTCCCTTTCAGCCATAAGGAGAACAACAGTAAAACAAGTACAAGGTCAACTGTTACAATGTGCAAAAATTACTTTCTAAAAGTGCTACGGATACATTTTTTTGTTTTTTAAACTTGTCAAATTCACATTGTAACCCTCGGCTTATAGGAGAAATTTAAACTTTACCTTTGGGGTATTTTGTGTCCAGTCTATTTGTGCCGGTCATGACAAAGCATTGCATGATATGGTGTTACTGTGTTCTTCCTGGGTCTGGGTACAGTGGGCTTGCATCAGGAGTCCAGCACATCAAAGGCACAGGCTGTTGTGTAGCCCAGACAGATAATGTGCACTGATAGCGCAGCACAGTGGGTACCCCAACAGAGGACTGCTTTTCTATTGGTTGGGTACTGTTTGCTGAAATTATATGACAATATTTTGCTGAATGTTTAAAAACAAGTGTTGTGTTGTTGTGTATTTCCCTTTTGCATGAACTAAATTTATATGGGAAGTGCCTCATTGCACAGATATCTAGATTTACTGTTTGGACAATTAGCTTAAATCAGCAAGTAACAACATACTGATGTCTCATGTGGTCTGCTCTATCAATAATGTCTAAAGACATGGATACTTCTATCATATACAATAGCTTTGGAGTAGAATATTTCAAGAAGTATCACTTTGCTAGTGCAATGATATGCAAAATCTTAGTGTGTCACCTTCCATTGAGAAAATACAGAAAAATATGTGTACTTTGCATGGCAAGGGGTTGGTTAGCACTATCTAAGTTGAACTTATCCTAAGACCATTTAACTGGATCCAGCACCTTACAGAGGTATTTGGGGAAATATGTCTAATGAATATGTGTATATGAATCATCAGGCTTTGAGAATTAAGCGAAAATTCTTGTGTTCCTTAAGTCTTATGTTTCATATGTTTCTGTTGCATCAGTGGTACAGTAATAATATGGTAAGAGTTCTTACCCACTAGATAATGGCTCAGAAGGCTTACTTAGGGTTAGGACAGAGAATATTTCAGGTTTCTGAAGGAAACCACCATCATGTCCTGTTTTTCTTACAATTAAGGGCTGAAATAGGACATCCCATACTATTTAAATCTGATAAATGGTTCTGACTATACATTATTCCCCTGTAAAATGATTGTACAGCGACAAAACAAAATTGAAAATCTTCCATTGTTTAAGAGTGACCAATAAGACTGTAGGTATTTGAACAAGCACAATATATTTCTGTTTATTGGTAGGCGTAACTTTTCACTGCATCACTACATTAGAGAAACCACAAACGTGTTCCTGTGGTCCTAATTAAATTGGTTCGATCCAATGACATATTTGTCTTCTAGCCGAAGCAGCCAAAGAAAAAAGAACAAATAAACAGAACTGTCACCACTGATATTTTTATTTAGTTGTAGATAACACTTAATGCATTTAATCCCTGGTAAAAGTACAATTTCTGTGCCATGTGTAACATGGATTATACAACATAACAACATTTGGTGGGCAGATGGATATTTTGTTGTTGGGATGTTATACAAATTATGTCAATATAATAAACCTTTGAAATTATTGTTTTTTTACCTGTGTGTATGTGTTTTTTTCACTGTACGAATGCTGGCATTTCAACAACTGGAGTTTATATACTGGACAACTCGTAATTGTTACTTTTTTTTATTAACAATGCCAAATATGTGTACTTTCAAATAAGAAAAATTGTTTGAGGGTTGCTGCAGGGTGGCTCAGTGTGTTTTTCTCCAAAGACACGCGGTTTGGCAGTTTGCTTTCGAGTGACATAAATCTGTGTAAATCATTTTCCAGAAAATCTCACAACTCCCATCACTTCCACTAGTCATGCAGGACACTGCAATCAGAAGAGGTGACACCTTCAAATTTCTAGGCACCATCATCCAACAAGACTTCAAATGGGGTACAAACATCACCAGCATGACTAAGAAGGCCCACCAGATGAAGAAACCCATTTTGTTCTATGAGAGAAAGTAACAACATGCTGTATTTCAAATAAATTAAAGACAAAAACATCTTCTTTACAATGGGTGTGGTCTTTTTCCAGTTCCAAGTCCAAAATGCTACATTCACCTTCTCCTGAGTTTGCGCAAACAAACGCAATTTTATTCTGATCAAGTTTTGTTTGATAGATCGCAAACCTGCCTCCTATATTATGCAAAACTATACGTATTTATTTGGTTTCAGATTAGCAAATTCTTTCCTGCATCGGAGTCTCCTGATTGTTTCTTGCCATTTTTTCCCAAGACTTTTTAGCATAGCGGAGGTGGGGGAACCCTGATGATAAAAATGTGGTGCGCCGGAGGAGAGACTCACAATCTTAAAAGTTTGGATTTAGAAATTTGGGGGTTTATTGAGAGAAACAATAAATCGGGACCACAGCGGAAGAAACGAGGGAAAATCAGCAGAAACCTGAGGAAATCAGGAGTGTTAACGAATCCCGTTTTTATCATTTAGTTTGATCCAGTTGGTCAAGATTACATGCTTTTAAAGTGGCGAAAGCGTACACGTTTTCCTTCGTGTGCGGCATTTCTAACCAATCACAAATGACGTATAGACGTAGTTACGCCCATTTGTGTCAGGTGGATCTAAGAGGATCATATGATTGGATAAGGAGCCGATGCCGATCTTAGCAGTTCGTATTCCTGTCGTGCTTGTGCATTAGCGAGTTAGTGTGTGTATTGAGAGGCATTCGTGTCGTTTCCTTTTGAAAGTTTAACGTGTGGTCTGTTGGGGGATGAACGGCATGGACATGGAACAACTGGGGCAGCAGAGCTTTGTCTATGGTAAGAATGTCGTAGGAATAATACCATAAGATGTATGGTAGACTCACGTTGTTAGGCCGAAGAACCAATTAAGTGGAGTTAAGCGTTCGTCTTTCACTAGTTGGGTTACTGGTACAGCTACGCCGTCTTTATTGTTATATACTAAGTTATATTATATACTATTTATTTAGCGAACGACTGTCTGAATACGTCCTTTTACCTTTTGAATGAGCGTGGTTCGATTAGGCACATATGACTCAAATTTAGCCGTAGCCAACTGGTGTAGCCGCTGTGCATCTTCTGCGAACACGTGTGAATCTAGCGGCTCCAAGATGGCGTGGTGGCGTGGATTGGCCTTTTATAAGCATTCCGGGCGTCAGTTTTTTTAAGTTTTTCTTTATTGTTAATTCCAAATACGCGTTAGTTTGACGTTTTCGTAATTATGGTACATTTTATAGGTTCCTGCAGTTTTCCCCGTCTTTGTGGCCTACTGGCCATGTTCGTGAATATTTTTCAACCACCTTCCTTTGCACATTGGCTAACAGCTTGGGCTATCATGCAGTTGTGCGCTGTAGTCGAAGGGTAAATCTTGTCTGGAATTGAGTAGTTGTAACAAGCGCCGGAAACATGTCCGTTCACGAAGACGCACCACATGAACGCGAACACCACGTGGTTCATCGCGTCCCGTTAGAAGGTGATCTTTACCAGAAAGGCTCTTGGGCCACAAAATGCGCTTCTCTAACTATTCTGTCTCATCCTAGGGTGTGAGTTGAAACCTGGAAAGGATGTTGTGTTCAACCCCGAGGAAGATGCGTTTGAGCATCAGTTGTCTTTAAGGACGGTGAGTTTTGCCTGCATTGTGTTCCCTTCACACATGGAGGCATTAAGCACGTGAGGATTCTGCATGTGGATATAACCGGTAAAATCCCACTACAGGTATCTGTAGACCCAACTACCAAGGATGAACTGCAGGTTGTGGAGGTTGAAGGTTGTGACGCAAATGGCCAGACGGTGAAGACAGTGCTGGCCTCAGTGAGGCCCTCATGCCTGCCTTGTGTGAGTTGCTGTCTATATCTCTGTCTGTGCTCCCTCAAGTGCCCCTTTCATGCTAGCTAGCATCCTTGTATACTGTTTTTGAATTTAATTTATTATTCAACCATTAAAAGGACAGGTTTTCAAATATGGGGTGACCTTGATTCTTCTGTTGCATGTTTGGAAATTTAGATTCTTAATCTCCTGTTAAATATGTGTGTGAGGTTTCTGTAGAGAACTGAGCTGTTGGACTCAGTGGGACTGACTGAATCACTTTCACTTCACTTGTGAAAAAATTGCCTGCATGTGTTACAGGTCAGTCTTGCTGGATTTGAGATTGCTCCCCCAGTTGTGTTCAGGCTCAAATCAGGCTCTGGTCCCGTCCACTTAACCGGCCAGCATCTTGTCCGTAAGTCCTCTCATATTTGCCCGCTTTTGTTGCTGTGTGGTCATTTTCGAGTGCAACTGATTTGGCTACTTTCCCTCCAGTGACCGATGGAGAGCAATCGTTTGATGATGACGACGACGATGATGATGAGGAGGAGGAGGAGCTGGTGGCTAAAACTGCCAAGAGGCCGGCCCCCACGGCAGCCCCTAAAACTCAGGTTTGGTTGCGTGGTGTTAATCCCATTCATGATTTTCAGTGTGTGACATTGCCTGTCCCTTGATTTTTGTCACCACCACACTTAATACTTTCCTTCCTCACAGAAAAAGATGAAGATGGAGGAGGAAGATGAAGATGAGTGAGTAATATGATCGTCGCAGCAGGTGGAAATTTAAGTTCAGCCTGCTACTGCAGCCAGTGACATTTTCTTCTGCAAATGAAAGAGCTCTTTGTGGTTGTAGTCGAGCTTTAAGCTGCGTTTTTAATTTACGCCGCTCTTGTAGAGCATGTTCGGTTGTCGTGCGTGTTCTTGCAGTCGTGCAAATGCTGCCTGTTTTCAGCATGTAGACTTGTTAGGGTGCTTCTCTGGATGGTCTGAAGTTTGGGGGAACGAACTGTGAACCAGGCCTGCTTCCTTCTAGTGATGATGACGAAGAGGACGATGACGAAGACGACGACGATGAGGAAGAAGAAAGTGAAGCTGAGGAATTACCAGTTAAGGTTAGTGCTCCGAGGTTGGCTGACTGGTTTTGAAATCAGAGCAAAACACTTGTCACCTCACTAGAATGAAGTAGTGAGCAGAAGCCTTGGATCAGTTTAGCACAAATGCAAATGGTATGTAAAAAAGAACTGGTCAACAATATGCAACTCTACATATGCGCAAATTAAATGGTATGACGCACAATACAGCAAACGTGTATTATACATACAATACACCATAGAGCAGATAGACTAGGTGTAGTGCAGTGAACCAGAAGTGCTCAGTAGTGCAGTGGGGAATGGATGTGGCCTGGTGGAGGCTGATTGTCTGCTTTCAGAAGAGCAAGCTAGGGAGTGGCCAGTCTCATGTGGTCGTTGACAACAATACTGACCCCTCTTGTCCAGCCCAAGAAGACCCCTGCCAAGGCTCAGCCCCCTGCTCAGAATGGAAAGACTCCTAGCACGCCTGCGGGGAAGTCTAATACCAAGGTTTGCCCCCCCCCCCCCTCCCCCCCATCACTTGAGGCTTAATGTGGGAATAATGGCTGCTACTTTTTTTATTTGCATGATTTAAAAGCA
>JAABNY020000037.1:10172753-10184896 GCA_015164015.2 Brevimyrus niger
ATCTATCTATCTATCTATCTATCTATCTATCTATCTATCTATCTATCTATCTATCTATCTATCTATCTATCTAATATACATCTATCTATCTATCTATCTATCTACAAATTTACTATGCAATTTGGAAATACCACTAATATTAAAAAAACAAACTAAGCTAGCTGCATTACCTACAATATAAACATCATCAGTAATCTTCAGAGTGTTATGCAATGAAAAGTTCCACATCTTGGATTTTTACTCAGACTGATCATAGTGACTGTAGCTTCTGCCGCTGGGCTAAATGTAGAGTTACAGTCGAGTGCACAGTGCTTTTTAGCTATGGCGTCACAGAAGTGTTATCCAGTCTTAAGACTGAAGGTTTCTTCGCATTAGAAATGAAGTACTGCGCCGTTGTTTAGGCAATATTTGCTGGGCTACACACAGGACTGCCGTGAAGCTGGTTTCAGTTATGCTACCCTTTTGACAGATTGGAATCTTTGCTGTAAATTCTCTCATTTGCTCATTCGCCCATCGTTTTTTTTGTTTTTGCTTTCCAGTTCTCACTCACCTCCACTTGGTCCTGCGGTTCTGGAACCAGGTTTTGACCTGGGCGTCCGTCATCTTGAGCGTCTTGGCCAGAGCGGCCCGCTCCGCGCTGGCCAGGTACTTCTGCCGGTGGAAGCGCTTCTCCAGCTCACAGATCTGCACCCGCGAGAAGGAGGTGCGCGGCTTCTTTCGCTTGGGTGGCGTGCGATTCTGATATGGGTGGCCGATCCTCCGTGACACGGCGAACGGGGTTAGGGCCGCTGCAGAACAGCAGGTGGGGACAGGCAGAAGGGGGCAGACGGAGTGATGAGTAAGTGCTTATTTTTCCAGCTGTTCCACCAAGTCTCCTTCTCTTCCTCACATCTGTGTTGACACTACTCTTCTTTTAGCATTTTCTTTTATTATTTTATCTCCATAGCTAACTTAACTGAAGCGAATAAAATTCTTATTTTTATTTACCTGTATTTTATAGCTTGATATCTGGCCTAGGAGAAGGTATCCAACAGGTCTAACATTTTACATCTTCAGCATGGCAGATAACCTGATTCAGTGCTTTGGGAAAAACATACCTGTGTGTAGGTAAAGCAGGAAAGCTGTTAGCAGTTTAAAGCGACTCCGGTATAAGATTCTGCTAAGCATCTACACAATAATTCAAAAAGGCTAATCTGCCTTTTCCTGCATCTTCATTGCTATCTTTTTCCAAATTGGAAACGCTAATTTTTGTAATAGATTTACAAACATACGTAATATTAATTTCGTTTGCAAAAAGATACCTCAGGTAATGTGTTTGTATAGCATTTGCAACGAATTTGGCGTTAACTTAATTGGGCTTTTTATCATATAATATAACAAAGGAGTTAACGACTGATTCTATTAAGGCGCTATGTTCTTCTCTAAACTTTGAGTAATACATTGAAGTATCAAAGCTTGCTGATGTTACCTCGTGTTATGCACTATTTAAACGATGTTATTTTTAACAGTTAAGTTTGACTTGGGGCATTAAATTAGAAGCAACATCAACGTGTAAATCATCTTGGCGATAAATATTAGCGGCTGATTTCAATACAAAATATATAACCTGGGAAAAATTCCCTTTATGCACAAGCTATAAATACTCTTCAGCAGAAAATACTGGGCTCGTGGGGAGACATGTTAGCAATACCGAAGAAATAGTATGAAATCGTGATATATGCTGCGTTGTCGCCATATAATACCGCTTCCACTGTCTTCTCGGTAGACGTGATATGGACCCCAAAACGACGTGTTACTATCCGAAATGCTTCAATATAGGTTATGCATAACCGAAAAGAAAAAAACAGATATATTATAATTATATTATAATACTATTATAATATTTATTCGCAACGAACTGTATCATTTTATGAGGATTATACCTGGACTATATTCAAGTGTGTTTGGCTAATTTTGGGCTAGTTAGCACGCAATGATTAGTTATTTAAATGATGAAACACACACACACACACACACACAAACAAACAAACAAAAAATGTGCTTAAGCTTGCAGTCAAATGTGGACGCTTCTACAGTCAGGTAATGCATATTGATGTCATTACCGCGCGTCCACGTAAAGGGTTCCTAGTAGGTCAATATTTCGCGGAGCAGGCTGACAGCGCTTACCTATCGACTGCTGACGTGGAATTAATGTGCCTTGGTTCCCTGCCAATACAACTGTTCATGTGTGAGTAAATTCTCAGTGAAATCCTAGTAAGAATCATATACTACACACAAACAGGTACAAAGATCGGAATGGAATATATTGATCGATTATATATACAAATATACGGCAATTTAAAATGTTCTTTAAATATTATATTACAATATACATTTATTTGTTTGCTCTTTATTGATTTTAGTAGGCTAATTTCGCTCCTTAGTCTGGCTGCCAGCGGACTGACCAGACTGCTGCACTGGATCGAATTACCTGATATAGTTGGTGTTTAAAAAGGAAAGAAAAAATAGATTAATCACATTCCTCAGTGGCTTTAGTCGCATTTCATGTTCAACGAAAAAATGGAAAACTTAAAATATTATTTGTAATTAATTTGTTACTTTATGTAAAAACACCAGAAGAGAATTTTTCATGAATTCAGGCAGAGCTAGTTTTGTCACTACAATACAGCTTAATATTATTATTGATTCCCTGCATTTGTGCTCAATATTATTGTTATTTTATTATTTATTGTTGTTTTTCTTGTCATTATTATTAATGTTATTTGTAATTTAAAATTGATTTTACACGTTGTGTTGTTTTCCGTTAGTTATCAGTTTTAAATGAATTTATAAGAAGCAATTAAAATGCTAAAAGTTGATGTTTTAACCCTTTTTTTCTTTTCGATATGAATGCATCACTTATTCTCACTTATTGCATCACGTTTTAAATACACGCAGCTGGATTACACACAGGTCATACGCGCGTTTCGCAGTACTGGCACAGAATGAAAAGCGCAGCCGACTATGCCCGTTATTTGCTCATCATTTTAAATGCATTGATGTAAAGAGAAAAGGCGCACATTACACTCGTGTTCCCTGAAACAATTTCATTTTCCATAATAAAAGTGCAATAGCATATAAGAAGAGCGTTGATATATAGCAACGGACTTTTATTATTACATGAAATCGACTGTAACTTACAATATTCAATTTATTATTTTGGCTAAAAATGAACTAATTCACTGAAATAATTTTTTTACATGTCTTAATGATCATTCACTATTTTAATATTAAATGTATCATAATTCTAAGGTTATTGTATTACACATTGTACCGGATTTGTGATTTTCTTGCTTTTGTGGTGTCATTTAATTTTGTTTGACAACAATAAAACTGTTTGGATTATTAATTTACAAAACTATAAATTACTTAGAGCAAATACATTTATTTTTATTTAAAAATACATATTTAAAAATAATTACATTTTAGAACAATTAAATCATAACGTTACCCGAAAGCTCTGACGTTTGTTGTAAATATAAACATATGTTACTCGTTGTTTCCCTTTAAAAACAGCAAGCCATTCTAATTTTATTTTAGGCCAGCATATCTGAAAACTAGAGAAAATCTTCTTACTACTGGATGCGAAAGACAGCGTTAAGCGAAGCAGGATGCTGTGAATTTATCTAATTTCTATCCCGCAACCATAAATCGAAAAACAATGAGCGCCGTAGATTCGGTTATACAGTTTTGCGTTTTCTGTGTGCCTTCTACATCTGTAATTCGTTTAATGGTTCCCTTACATTAGTGGACTAACGCTATGTCGATTTTAAACGACAGATCTCACATGACATCTCGAGTGCAGTTTAAGTATGATCATAAATAGGTTGTTATTATTATATAGGCTACTTATAATATTTTCATTTTTGTAATTTAATCGCATTTGCATGCTTTTGGTTAATACATCAGAACAAGTTTCACCAGTATACCTGCAAACTTCTCCTTGGCGAATCTATGACTGCTCTCCATCCACGGAAAACTGAGGCTGCCGAAACCAGGAACCGCACTGGCCATAGGCGGTGGAACCGCAGCGGCCATCGGTCTGTGTGCCGGGACACGGATTACACCACCGGGGGCGAGAGTTAGGTTCACGCTGTAAGAGCCGGAGTCCTCCAAAGATGCAGTAATGCCGTGATAAGAAGCGGCCAGCGCTGTGTAAGGTGCAGTGCTGGCTCCGGTAGGGCTGCCCAGATGGTAACTGCCGCCAGTATCCGAATTGTTCTTGGTGCCGTTCTGCTGAGAACTCTCTGGGTCAGAACCACTCAGTATCTGGTCAATGCCGAAGCTGATGGGTTCGTGCTGGGCAGCCTGGGGGGCCTGGCTCGGGTCGCTGGGGCTGCTGCTCGGGGTCGGCTCCATCCTTACTCCCCGTCCGCTACCAGCGCTTCTCTATTGAGAACAAGTGCGGTTAACCAGAGTTTCGTGTACGAAAAAAAACAGTGGGGAACGGAATAGGAAAAGAATGAAGACGTGCAAATACCGGCGTTCACTCGTCGGGAACCCTGCTCTCTTAATTGAGATTAATTTCGAGTTATTTGTCTGAAAGTACAGAACGGATTTTTGGCAACGCTAACAGACCCATCCATCTGCGAGTCGAAGACGCCAGTGAAAGTTTGGCAGGCGGATTTGGCTCTGTGGGTCAGATGGCTCTGCACGGGATAGCGTTCTCCCCGACACCCTGTACCCCACAGTTGTGTTTCACAATCCAGTCTTTCCATTGGTTCGACGAAAACCCCCCATCACCCTATTGGCTGACATTTAAACATTAACTAGCGAAAGCAAATACCAGCTGAGGGAACGTTTTGAAGTGACATCATATTTTAAAAAGCACAAAGCAAATTCATTAAACTCCAGACTGTCCAATCGAGCTGCAACATATTGTGAACTTAGTATTATTAAAACATCAATTATATAATTGGAAACAGTTCCTGAGCGTTAGACATTATAGTCGTTTTACTTTTACAACGGTAGTAATGGTTATTAGACAGCTTTCGGAATGACCGTTCATATAATATTCCTCCCTTCTTTTGCAGTTTGTATTTGGTCTGATTTTATTACGTTGCTGTTTTCGAATTATTTGTAAGTAATTTAAACCACGGATACACATGGTTTATAATCTTGCAAGCAGTTCATCTAGGTATACGAATTTTTAAATATTAAAATACTTAAATTATGGATGTGTCCAGGTCATCTTAATTATCTTTGGACAATGATCTTTTATTATTTGTTTTCATGTATATAATATTTTGTTTATTGATTCTGCGTAAGAAACGGGCTATGTTGACCAATAAAAGACGTCGATTTGCAACTGGCACTTTACGACATCCACGCAATCGTATTTTCTTTTATTAAATTTTGTATCGAATCATATTCAGGCTATATATACGCTTGTTTTGTCGTTTGTTAAATAGGCCTATGTTCTTTTATCAGTTTAATTTCCGTTGCACTTAAAATATTAACGAAACTACATTAATACCCGTTTACATTTGAAAATTGGTATTTTATATTAACTTGATTATGATTATATATTTTTAAACTTTAGTCTGGGGGGGGGTGTTCGAAACTCGTTTGATTTCAAAGTCAATGTCGATTTCCGCTCCTTTTAGTGAGATCTTCAACCTACTATATATACCAGTACCATATTTAACGTCTTGTTTAATACTTGAAAACCATATTACATGTAAATGCGAATAGATTCTAAATACTATATGTGATGAATGCAAAGCTGCATTATCTGCTCTTAAGTATTTGTTTATTTAAGCACTGTACTACTGATCGTTATTTATTTCGGCACGCTAAGGTTACCAGTGTGTAAGGAGAACAATTACTACAAATGGCGAAATTGTGGTTTATTGTTTTCTCTGGTGGGTATGGAAATATTTTACAGATTTTATTAATATTTAATAATAAACTTATTATAGAATTATTCTCTCTTATTTGCCTGTAAAACCAACTAATGAATGTTTTTTGTTTTTGTACTTATTAAGCGAGTATTCGAATGCAACATTAGTCTATCTTGTACAGCTGGGCTGCCACAAAGTCAATACATTAAGTCATCACCAAACTTCTTCAAACCTGAACGTTTGCTTCGGTGAAAGAGAAACTGCTGCGTTGCGAGATAATGATGAATTTAAATATCTAATATCTCGCGCACAACAAATTCTCATTCAGATTTGTTCGCACATCTCTTCCATCTGTAAGCATCTTAAAAGACATGTTCAGTTTTTATGATTTGTTTTACCATAGGCCTACATGCGCATTGCTAATGTTTAGTCGTGGAATGCATGTAAAAATTTGACTGTAGTGATAGTGGTCGAGAATGTTAGAGACTCCCTGTTTGTTTGTGCGGGTAACGCAATTTCCACTCCATGGTTTAATGCAATAAGAGCTACGGGAAACACTATCTGTGGACAGCGGATCTAAGTGGTTCCTTGTAATCCGCCGCTTAAAGGCGATTACAGCCCTTTGGCCAATCCGCCACGTTTGATTACCTCCAGGGAGCTGAAGTTGGAGGGGAGCAAATCCGTTTACGTTGAAGTACTTGATAGTTTAATAGACCATTAGCGCCGATGCTTAAAAGCTTCAGTCCTTAGGGGCGGGGAAGGCACGAGCCTAAACCGTTACGTCACCCTTTAGTAGCCTACTCGTCACTGAACCTTTCGTCCTGCGGCGATCCGTGTCCACCTGCCCAGTTAACGATTTTTTAAAACTTTCTGAGGAGGAAAGAAACAGGAAAAAGCAAGTACACACGACCATTCGATGCGTTGAGTGTATGAATTGTTAACTAATATCAATAATAATTTCAACAATAAGTGAATATAGTATCACTGTACATTTCAATGAAGAATGCAACGTGCACGCAGAACATGAAATTCAAGTTTTCAAGCTAAGTTTACCTGTAACTGTCAAAGCCTGCCCGTAGGTTACATTAAGACGGCGTAGGTAGTTCTATGGTGCTTAAAGAACAAGCTGGTGAAACTACCTCGTTAAATATACATTATGTTTTCAGATTTACATATTTTGATTAATCAGGCTCATCCAGATATTCCTGATATGCATTAAATCATTTTAACATACTGCGTATGCTGCTTGAAAGTATCAAGCGCTAATTAAGTTAATGACGGAGTTCTTATATGACTCAGACCCAAAATAAAAGTTACAAGTTTAAAATCCCCATTTATCATCCAACTGCTTACCTGGTCATTGCGTCCTACCGATAGGCTGTGCAGAGCCCTGGGCTGAGCTGTGTCCTGGATGGGGTGCCAGGCATTTTCAGATCATTCACACATAAACACATGCACCCATAATAATGTGGGCAAACAGTGGACCTGTGGTCAAATTAGCCTGACTGCAAATCTTAGCACTGCGGGAGGAAAACAAAGGTATATGAAGGTATATATACCCTGTACAATGGGAGATGAAAGGCTTCAGATGTATAAAATTTTGATAAGCATCCATCCATTCATCCATACATCCATCCATCCATCCATCTCCCATAACTGCTTAAGATGTACAGAGCCATATTTGCTATAAGTATGATAAGTGGCCTACTGACATATTTTGGAAGTTTTGATGTAATAGGGCATATATATATAATTTACATTCAGAATGCTATTTAAAGAATAAATACATTTTTAAAAGTCCTGCTATTGCAAATTTTTAAATATTGACCACTTTAATATTCCTGTAATTTCTGTTCTGGTGGCACCACTGGCTGGCATTTAAGTAACTTTAATTCAGATTTCTTTAATGATGCAGGATTTCCCAACACATAGTTGGTGTAAGACACTGACTTTCGTAGAAAGGTTGACTGAGCCAGCACCAATTCGTTAAACAGCCTATTATTATAACTGTCAACAGTCCAAATGGATTGGATTTGAGCTCATAGCAAACAACGGGAAAATGTTGGTGTGTCCGGAGAATGAAAAAGAGGCGATAAAACCAGTTCCGCTTTAGAAGCGATACACGCGTTAATAGCGACCTAGTTGGAATTAGTTGCCATTCCAGAATTATGCTGAAGCGAAATGCCTCATTTGAAATGTAGTCACTTTATCATGTGGCATTATGCTCGTTGAATAAACGACACTATTGTATAGTAATATGCAAAGCGACGTATAAATATGTGTAATACAGCACTATACTTCTTAATAAATTATTCACACAGACACTGTTTCAGTGCTTATGTTGCTCGTATTACGTCAGTCTCATAAGTCGTTTTGAATACGAGCTTTCTAAACTAATTAGCATGAATTGCGGGTGACAACACAAGGAATAATAATAATAATAATAATAATAATAATAATAATAATAATAATAATAATAATAATAATAATAAACAATCTAGCTAAATATAAAGTTGCAGAATAACATCGGCTGTTACTCCAAAATAAAACCTAACAGGATAACTGAAGATGTCACATGTCAGTTGCGCGATATGCGTTTCTTTTATCTAAATTCAAAGTGGTCGCTAATAACTTCGTGAGACTTCGTGTCTGCGCACGAATGGATTGCACAGAACGATATCGATCTTGTATGATATGCACAGTGAAAAAATGTTACTGATGTGCAGTAAATAGATGTACAGCTGCAATTATACCGGGTATGTCGACCACTAACAATTGTACTAGCAATTGTACATTTTTATTCTATTTGGAAAATAATCACATATATTGAGTTATTTCTATGGAATAAAATTAAATCGAATGAGTGTGTAATTCCAAAGCAGGCTACAGCAATCTGGGTACGGATCAGTAGAACTGAATGCTTACTTACTAAGATCAGCTTGATAAATATCCATCAATGTATTCGTTTTCTTCTCCGCGGTACGCGTTAAATATGATGACTATTAATAATTTTAAATGTAATTGTGACGTAACATTGATTTTTCTTTATTACTTGTTGTCTTGTGCTGGATCTTTTGCGCTATTCAACCCTGGAGTCAGACCTTTAAACCCCGTGAGGATATGAGTGAATAGGTACGGACACCCACGCAGGGACCTTGTGGCTAGCCGATCTGGGATCAAAGTGATAGGTGAAATAAATTAAATGCATTAAAGCCCCTGCACAGCTCATGAAAGGAAATAAAAGAACGCGAGCCAGCGAATTGTTGGAAGAATGACTTGATCTGCATATTGGGGGTCCGTGTCCTCGCCCGGGGCCCTGTTTTTATTGCGTGTGTCTGCTGTTATCAATTTTCCCGAGCATTTTGAAAGGGAGTCTGGCAGGCAGCGAGAGGTGCTCTGACAATATGCAAAAGACCGTTACTTTTGAATAATAAATGATTCTCTTTTATAACGGCTCTAAAGTGCCGGTGATGGTACAATATGAAAAGGCTTGGATAAGTAATAGTGCATTTAAAAAAGATCTCGTATGTTTTTATTACTATATATATATAAAAAAAACAGACCCGGGAAGTGTGAACGAGAGAGGCGGAAATTAGGACGGGTTGGAATGAGAAAGATATCTATATTGTTGCAATAAAAGTGATGAAAACAAGCGAGGGCCAGAGAGATTCCCCCGCAGCGAAGAAGCCTGCTTAATGAAAGTTTACCGCTTCTCTCTGCCGCTCTTGTCTCTACTTATGAAATATTAACTATATTTTTATATAAAGCTACAAAACTTAATGGCCTTTCATTGCTTTCTTTGTTTTTCTTGTCGTTTATTTTTTGATATTTCTCTCGTCTGTAATAGAACTCCATTTAATTTGGTTTATATTGTTTGTCATCTGTGTCCGTCTGTGGCACTCAAGACTGACAGACAGTCAACCGTAATTATTGAAGAATATGCCCCCCCCTCCATTTTTTCTTATGTCGTCGGTTCTTTCTTCAAATCATTTTCTAAAAGATAATGCATAATTATCTTGGAATAAGATGTACAGGAACTTATTAAGCGTGTTAAAATTGCAGAAGTGCACAGAATTCACGGTAGGTCCATTCAACTTATTAAAACTAGCCCGGTGTGGCGTGCTGCGCCGTTATTTGATGCATTATTATTTCGGCTAACAGCACGTAATGTTACCAATTACCTAAACTTCATTAACGCATTTGAATTAAACGTTCAATACCCATTTGGATGCATGATGATCGTTAAATAAAAAGACAAATGCAAGAAGTGAGGAACTTCTGTGAGGTGTTTCATATTATATTCTTTAGGCTATATTATGTTGAATCTAAATGATTTTTGTTAAAGACCTTTTCGATGGCCCAACGGAGACAACAGACGTAGTAAAACATATGCGTATAATTATATTCGTAGTTATCAAACGAACGAGAAAATCTTCAGTATTGTACGAAGTCTCATTTCTTCAAAGATTCTTAATTACGTAGGGTTTTATCTAAAACTGTGCTGTTTGCAGTTGGTCATTGCAATAGTACAAATTTTGGAAGTTTTGTTGTAGTAGGGCATGTGTGTGTGTGTGTGTGTGTGTGTGTGTGTGTGTGTATTTATATATATATATAATGATTATAAACTGCCTTTTGGCGATTAAATGATACAAGGCCTCCTAATACCGATTGCATTTTTGTCTCAGTAGAGCGCTGTTCATTCTATAGGGCGGTATCATTCAGCGTGTTCACCTATGTAATTTTGCAGCCATTGAGTTAAGCACAAGTACTGCTTGATGATATAACGTTATTAAGGTTTTTAAATGTAATGAATCGATATTTGTCATGCATTTATACTCTCGAAGCACACTTTTATATTGTTGTCTGTATGCCATTGAAATCTTGGATCTTAGAATTGTTTAGTGCACCAGCAGGGTCTATTTGGGGCCCTAGATTGATGTCAGCATGGACACTCAGGTGTTGCCGATTTAAATAACAGTTTAATTTTCTTCCAGGTTGGGGCCGTAACGTTTGTACAGGCCCCAGGCTATAACCTTGGATAACCTATGCATTAATATGGCCGCGTGCACCAGAATTAATGTCAACATGGAGTATTTTAAATAATTTACTCTTCAGCCACGGTTTACTATGGATGGGCTGATGTCTGGAATATGAGCACAGAACACATGTTGCTTTTTAATATATATTTTTTGATTTGCCGGTCTACGAATTCTCAAATCAGGACAATAAACGTAACGATACAAGTTACATTATAGCTATATATGAAGACTAACAGAGTAATGGCAGGGATGATTTGGATGAGGATTTTTCCAAATGCTGACCCTTTTGATTTGACTGAATTTCCAATAGGAAGAATCCCTCTTTCTGTTAAACATTGTGTGTTCTAGCAGGGAGACCCCATAAGCAGCTGGCGTGTGGCAGGGGAGCGGCCTCCCTGTCAGTAAGCATGACACTGAGGGAGACCAGCTGAGTCACACTGGAACTCAGGCATTTGCCAACTCAACTCACCAGCATTGTTTTGCTGCTCAGTCAGTGGCTCCACATTATAGCACAGAAAACCTATCAATTAAAATGATGAGTATTGGTTACCTATCAGTCCATAGAGTGATGAGTATTGGTTACCTAGCAGTCTAGAGAGTGATGAGTATTGGTTACCTAGCAGTCTAGAGAGTGATGAGTATTGGTTACCTAGCAGTCTAGAGAGTGATGAGTATTGGTTACCTAGCAGTCCATAGAGTGATGCAGGCCACCAGAGATTTTGGATCTCATGGAAGTCTATCATTCTGGGCCCCCAACTCAGACCAATCCAATTATGTTCCAAATATTTTAGGGTCCCTGTCACTCAAGGACTCAACAACCCGCCCCTTTAAGGCACCCCTGGATACATGCATTACCGAATGCTGTTTGAATACAGTGGAGTAAAATCTGTCATTTTCTTCAATATTGAGTTTGGGAATCTGGTCCTGTTATTTCAAATGGCCGGTATCTATGTCACGTGACTCACGCGTCTCTTTTTCTCTGAAGATAACACTTTTTTTTTTTTGCATCATTGGTATTTTGCATCAATACCAATGACATTCAGTCCATGCTAAGGTTTAAGAATATCTGCTATTAAAGTAGTCCTTGGATTACTCATTTAACAGGCCAGTAGAAAAGCCTGGAGAATTATAATAAACCTTTAAAATCAGAATCGAGTTTATTGCCAAGTACGTTCACACATACAAGGAAATTGCTTGGTTGGTGCCAGACTTTAAGAGATGA
>JAABNY020000037.1:10185518-10202973 GCA_015164015.2 Brevimyrus niger
CTCACATCAGAGGAATTACATGCAGCGAATCCTCACATCAGAGGAATTACATGCAGCGAATCCTCACATCAGAGGAATTACATGCAGCGAATCCTCACATCAGAGGAACTACATGCAGCGAATCCTCACATCAGAGGAACTACATGCAGCGAATCCTCACATCAGAGGAATTACATGCAGCGAATCCTCACATCAGAGGAACTACATGCAGTGAATCCTCACATCAGAGGAATTACATGCAGTGAATCCTCACATCAGAGGAATTACATGCAGTGAATCCTCACATCAGAGGAACTACATGCAGTGAATCCTCACATCAGAGGAACTACATGCAGTAAATCCTCATATCAGAGGAACTACATGCAGTGAATCCTCACATCAGAGGAATTACATGCAGTAAATCCTCACATCAGAGGAACTACATGCAGTGAATCCTCACATCAGAGGAACTACATAATGTGAATCTTTCGAAGTGTTTTAAACCTCAATGAGCACTTTTAATGGTGAGTGATACCACTGTTCTGCAGCAGTATGAGCAGAAGAAATGTAATGAAGGCCTGGAAGTGAACTTATCTTTCTAGAGGCTGGAAAATGACACAACAGAGGGATTTTCATCAAGTGATGAGAACTTGATTTTATTGTAAGGATGTTTAGTGGATGTAAAGCTTTTTGCTTTTGAGGAATTTCATTCTGTAAAGGAAGGGATGCATCCTCAATGTCATTGAGTAGCAGATGTCAAGGTGAAAATGGGTGAAAATGAACATGGATTACAATATTAGCATGGTTTAAGAAGTATCCCTTGAGCTACTCTAATACCAGTTACCCATTTATTCTCAAATAGTGGGAATTTTTAATTATATAGTCTGCATATTTATTGTGTTTCACAGTATTTAATTATTTGGGGTGTTTTGCATTTTACTTATTTGGCAGGTGCTTTTGTCCAAAGTAACATACATTTGAGAAAGCAAATTAAACCAGCCCCCAGAACAATTTGGGGTTAAGGGCCTTGCTCAAGGGTCCAAATCATCACATCATTCTGTCGGCCATGTGATTTTTTTTTAACTGGCAACCATCAGATCACTGGCACAAGGCTTAACCCAAAGATTCACACAAAAGTGACTCTGCAAGCTCAAACCTGCACAGGGAAACCCCATTTAATATGTCGTTCATTGCCTTAACCACTAGGCCATCATGCCCGGTCTTTAAGGTAAATCCCCTTTTAATTACATGTTTGATCAGTACAAATATTCCGAAGGAGTGGTTGAGTGCTGAGAGTGTCGAACTGAGGTGCTGCAATTATTTGAAATAGAAACAAAACCCAAGGCCTTTGAAAAAGAGGTAAATCATACACTTTTAACTCATTAAGGGGATGCTTATTTAATGTTTATTTTCAGACACATATCTTTTAACTTTTCGAGGTATTTGCCACTTTACAACACCAAGTACTCAGTTAAAGAAAATTATAATGCTAATTGAAATATAACTATAAATTCTCTTGGAATTTTTATTTACTTCATCTGTGTTTTTTTATTGTAATTTATTTTTATTTTATGAGTACCTCGATGAAGAAAAACATTCAAATGCAAAAGGTACAATATCCTGTATTTGTTCTTTATTTTTCCAGCACTGTATTTTAAGAAATGGATTATAGTCCAGCACTGTAATTTCACAGTGATTTCCATTCCTAATACACTAAATACCCTAATCTGTAAGAGCATCAACACTAACCCTGAGCGGATACAATTGGGAACTGACAATGAATAAGTGCCATGTTTCTGACAGCTGTTTAAGACAATGGGCAATGTTTCATGGTAACATGCTCACTGGGAATGCTCAAAGTACAAAGAATGAAATAGGATCTGCCCAATGGGGGGGCGCAAAGCCTTCAGCGGGGACAGCAAGCAAGAGCCACGCGTACGGCAGGTGACAAGACAAGCTCCACCTCCGACAATCTTTTGACCTTCCATACTTTACTTGCTCTTGGACTGGTAGCTGCCCCTACATGGAGATACCGTCTTTTGCATCATATCCTCCTGAGAAAAAAGTGTCCTTCAGTTTTAGGTTAATTGAGATTTTCTATGTCCTTGGAGGAAATAAGACATCTTTTTTCAAATTTATTTTTATTTTTAATTTCACAGCATGTCCTCTTTAGTGTACAACTGAAATAAATATGTTTCATTACATCAGTGAAAAGATATATACAAAAGCAAAATGTCCACTACAATGGACATAAATGAATGGATGGAGTCTCAGGAGGATATTAGCAATGGTTTCAGCAGTGATCCACTAGAGACACAGTGTATCATTACAAGACACACAAAAGAATCGCTGTTACAATGCATTATTACAGGGTCCACACAACGATCAAGGTTAGTGTATTATAAAAAGATCTACATAAGGAACGGTGTTACAAAGTGTCTTTACAGGATCAACTCAATGATCAAAGTTAATGGTTCGCTGTTAAATTTCTTGGCGCTTTTGAAATTGAGCTCTTTTAAAATTGTGATTTTTCAAATGTGTTGGATTCTTTTATTTCAACGACAAACCGTGTTCTCTGTTGTAATTACCAATCAGTTTTAATTTATTTTTGTTTTAAAACTGTATGGGTATTTGGTTAGCATTATTCTTTAATTCGTTTATATTTCATGCATTGAACTATTTATACTTTTTCCAGTCACTTTTTTTGCAGATTATGCAATCTGAACCCGGAGACAGAATGAGGGTAGATGTTGGTATTGGTGACTGCATGAGGACATGTGTCAGACAGGCAGGAGTTAGCCTGCCGGGACAGAAGGGAGTGCGGGGCTGTGCGTGCAGGAGTGCTGAGATGACGCTTCCTCCCACACTCTGAGAGAGAAAGGAGGTGGCAGATTCCTCTCAGAAATACTGTAAGAAGTAAGAAACGGGAAGTAATGGAGTCAGATAAGGATGAGCAAATTTGCACTGATGGACTCATCAGCTGAAGGGATGTCTGCCTGCCTGTCTGTCTGTCTGTTTATCTGCCTGCCTGTCTGTCTTTCTGCCTGCCTGCCTGTCCATGTACCTGTCTGTCTGCCTGCCAGTCCATCTACCTGTCTGCCTCCCTGTCAGTCTACCTGTCTGCTTGTCTGCCTGCCTGTCTGTCTACCTGTCTGCTTGTCTGTCTACCTGTCTGCCTGCATGCCTGTCTGTCTGTCCTCAGAACTTTATTTTACCGTGATCATGATTTGAAGTGTTGGTGTGTTGCTGTATCAGTTTGGCAGCGATGTGTCTGTATCTAACAATGTGTTTTAGTGTTGGGTTTAGTGTATTTGTGGTAGTGGTGTGTCTTATTAGACGTGTTTATCATTGTGTGTCATATGCATTGTGTGTCAGTCTTGGTTGTTTTTTTAGTATTAATTTTGATAGTTAGTATTTAATTGTTCTGCTTCATTGTACTCATTGTCTGCCAATGATAGTGCTCTCTGTGTCAGTGGTGTGTTTCATTGTTTGTGCTGTTGTTAGCATTATGCATTAGAATCAGTGGATATTAGCAGCTCCTTTGACTGCTACCGCAGTGTGTCGGTGTTTGCAAGCAGAGCGCCGCTCACCCCCAGCTCAGTGAGTGAAGTTAATGGCAGTTAATAAAAGGCGATTAACCTGCCTGTCGCCGGGCCTCTCATTGTCCTCCCAACGGCTGCCTTTTGACCTTCTCACCCCGCCTGCTGCCTGCTGGCAGGGGGTGGGAGGGGGGGACCAGCTGCCACCAGCAACCCTCCTCATTTCCTTGGCAGCTATGGTACTTCAGTCCCCTGCTTCAAGCGGCCTTCTGGCCCCTGGGGGCAAGACCAGACTGTTTTGCCATCAGTCCCCCCACTGGTCCACCTGCCCTGCCCTGGGGCTGGAGCCCAGAATCCTGCCCCCTCCGTGTCGCCCATCTCGCTGTGTCTTCCTCTCGTTCTCTCTTCTGTCTTTCGCCTAGGGCGTGTGCCCTCTCAGTCTCCCTGTCTCTGGCTTTCGCTCTATTCATGCCCTCCCATAAAAACACTTCATTTATTTACCCCTTCTCTTGAGCAGTGTATTGTGTGGCTTTTTACAAAGATCTGCCCTTGACTCCAGTCATTCATCTCTCACATGTCACTCTCCTTTGCTTTCCCCTCTTCCCTCATCTCCTACTCTCCTGCTCTCTCCATCGTCAGCTCTTTGAAATGAAAAAAAAACAATTTTATTTATTTGTCTATGTATTTCAATATTTGTTACACTTACTCATTTGTTTGTTTTTCTTTGCAGGTTTGTTTTGAGGAAACACTAATAATAGAGCCCAATACACAAAATGTAAAATTGAACAATAACAACAACAAGAACAACAACAATAATAATATAATAATAATAATTATTATTATTGTTATTATTGTTATTTTATCATAATTAGCATATCAATGGAGAAATAAGTGGAGAGTGATATGAACCATGGAAACTTTGACCTGTGAAACATCACCCATAGACATGTGCCGATAAATAGGTGCTAATGCAATAAAAGTTCTTTAAAGGTTGCCAGGTGAGCCCTGGGAATGCACTCAGATCTGGTATTTTTGTCACGCCGCACTTAAAGTTTCGTTTTTCACATTCACATCTAGATTATTTTTAAAGGCCAAGTTCTCATATCTTTTGACTGCTGATGTCACATGACTGCGGCATTTTCGGCAACAAAGCAGAAGCATCTAAGTGAGAGAAGCAGTGAGGGGAGTCAAAGGGGCAAAGTTTCTTCAACAGATCAGGATTCTCATCGATCCACCATTAAGAGGGAACTCCCTGAGGGCTAATCCTGGAGCTGTTTTAACCCAGAAATGATAGTGTTCGCCAGGGAGAGACGAGATGAGCAGAGCAAAGACACAATCTCATGTCACTTAGCAAAACCAAGGAAAGAGGATGGGGTTACATACCCTGGAGTGGTGGAACGGCGCAGATTTGTGTGTGTGCATATGTGTCAGCAGATGGCAGATTTGGAGTGAAGTTCAGAAAGAACCGTAGTGTCTCAGCAGCATATTCAAAATAAAAACTTTAACCAATGGTATTTAACCTATCGAAAACATTTCTTTAATTATGAAGATTTATCTGAAGGGCATAACATGAAGCACAGCTTCCCCACAAGTCAGGTTCCTGGGCCTCCCCTTTGTCTGTTACTAAATAGTTTGGTAAGAGATACACAAACCACTGGGGATCTGTGTCCGCAGCGTACTGCAAACCCAGCTCACTCTTTCTCTCATCCAATTCCCCCTCTCTTTGCCTATTTCAGACATGAGGCGGAAGACCAGTTTTTAAATGTCCAGTGAACAAACTATTTTCAACCCCCTTGGAGAATCGGCCTCTTCAAATTTCCCTTAAACTGCAGTTGTCTGTCTGTATATGTGTATGTACCTTAAAATGGACTGGATTCCTCTGTACAGTGTCCTCTGCTTTGTGTCTCGTGCTTCCTATCTAAGCTAAATGCTTATCATGACCTAGTACTAGATATGATTGTATGGATGAATGGATGACAATGTACCTCCTAAAGTTACCCTGGGTGCCGGCATGGTGGTGCAGTGGTGGGTGCAGTAGTTGGCACTGCTGCCTCACACCTCTGGGACCAGGATTCAAGTCTCCTGTATGGCTCCATGTGTGTGGAGTTTGCATGTTCTCCTATGTCATTGTGGGCTTTGCTGTAGAATTTAGCTCCGGATTCCCCTCTACAGTCCAAAAACATGCTGAGGTTAATTGGAGTTACCGGATTGCCCATCGGTGTGTGTATATTTGAGTGATTGGTGTGGGAGTGTGCACTGTGATAGGTTGGTTTCCCATCCTGGGTTACTCCCTACCTAGTGCTTGTAGCTTCCCGGAAAGGCTCTGGACCCCCCCGCAACCCTCAAAAGGACAAGCGGTTAGAAAAAAATTTATGGATGGATGGGCGTAATTTACTATGGTTGACATTATCCACTACTCAGGTATTGTTGTAGTTAAAGCCATGCTAATCATCTTTAGGCTGTTCATTTACCATCCTGTAGGAGGTGCTGTAGCATAATTTTTAAGCCACTTGATTTAAAACTTTAGTTACTGACATTGCAGTAATAAACAGACATTGGCTTATACTATTCCTGTTTGCAAACCAAGCGAAAGTAATACAGGGTAAGGGGGCACTAATATCCAAACGGTCTTCACTGAGGGTGGCAGTTCAATGTGCCATATGTGCAAGTATGACAAAGTGAAGCAGCCAGTAAGCAGGAGAGGGCTTGGACTGTGGTCATCACACCATGGACCCTGTTACTGTAGTTCTTTCTGCGTCTCTCTCTCTCTCTCTCTCTTTCTCTCTCTCTCTTTCACTCGCTGCTCTATTAAGGCCTGGAGGTAAGAGGATAAATCTAAAGCATGCTGAATGAATGCCATTCATCATATTCATTTTCTTGTCGATACAATTATGAAAAGCCCCTGGCCTTTTCTCTCTCTGGAACTCAATTTGCTCGCGGAAACGTAATTAGCTTAGGAGAAGTGGGAGACAGCTATCCCATGCTCCCCCACATCCCACCTCCCGTCTCTGTTTTTTGTCTCCTATTCCTTCTATCTCCATCCCATTTTAGCTGTCCACCTCCTTATCTGATCCACTCGATGACACCTGAAACACGGGGGCAAAGGGCAGGTGAGATGCCATGCCTGCATGGGGGCACTTTTCAGTACAGTAGTTACACTGACCTCTGCTGGCAGCCTCCGGTACTATGGCTCCGATGTCCTTCCAGTGTAGATGCACAGGGTGACCTGGAGCCTATCCTATATAGCATAGAACAAAAGAGAGGAGAACGCCTTGGATGAAATCCTCGACCAGGGTTCCCCAAATTCGACTCTGGGAGAGCCAAAATCCAGCACAATTTCCAGATTTTCAAGCTGAAAAGCATCTTAATCAGCTAGTTATCAGATTTAGTTGGGTTCTCTGAGCAGGGAAATTAGGCCCTCCAGAATTAGAATTGGAGATCCCAGACCTAGACCGATGTAAATCCTATATTCCGCTTTAATCTATAACTTCTCTGCGAGCTTTTGCTTGAATGCACCAATCCATTTCTTACAAGCATAACTTACTTTGACTTGCTAAGGCGACTCAGTGCCTAATTGTTAAAAGTACAATGGCGAGGTTTATCTGGCTGTGTTCGGTTTGCATGTTCTTCCCAAGGTCTGTGTTTGTACTTTCTGAACCTGAACTCTACACCTCTTATAACCACCATGTTTTTCTTCAATGTCCTTTCTGCACTCTCAGCCTTTTTCTCTCTCCTTCTCTCATTCCCTTTTCCTGCACCTCCCCTCAATCCATCTCCCAGGCACAGAACCAGCTCAGCATGGGCTGCATCTGCGCTCCCAGGGCCACTTCACTGCAGAGCCACTGGGACTCGACTCGGAACCCTATCTCCACAGTTCTGCTGACCCCCCCCCATCCCCCCCACTGACCCCCCAGCTGTCCCAACAGACACCCCCACATCAGACCAGAGGACTTGGTACATCCCCTCAGTGGAGAACTGCCTTCCCGGACCCAGGAGCACACAAGTCTCATGATATAGCTGGAGAGGATCATCTAGTAATGGCTGATCCAAATCCTGACCCATTACACTCAATAATACAATTTATTTAAGAGTATCATTGTTTCATTGTGTGAAAGTACTGATTGTGGAGTCTCAGTGTGTTTGTCTTCCCCTGCATTAGTCTCAGTGTGTCTGCATGCCAGTGTCAGTGTATCTGTACATTAGTGCAAATCTATGGGGGTCTGTGTTGCCAGTTTATCAGCTTTGTTGCTGTGTTAGTGTGTCCTGTGGGTGGATCTGCTGTATTTATTGAATGAAGCCTGGAAGTCGATTGATTTCTCCTCAGCACAGACAGATGGAGCGATTATCAGCTTGTAACAAGTGAGATATCAATACCTCTTATCTCAAAAAGAGTGAGAGAGACTCATATCCAGGTCAGTCAAACATAGATGGTCTATTGAGGCCTTTATGCTTTAACAGCACACGAGTAATATCCTGTCACATGCAACCACACAATCACATAGAAACATAAATACATATGTATACAAAACTGACATTTCATTGAATAATAAATCTTTGTATTAGCTAAGAAGATGGAGCAACCCCCCACCCCTAAAAAAACAGAAGGGATTTATTACTTTAAAGCTTTTAATTTCTGAAAATGTTCAATTAGTCCAGACCTCATTTCATACTTAGAATTTTATGTTTGAGAGGATGGCTTCAGCTTTTTAGAAGGACACCGTGCAAAGCTGATGTCTATGCCATTCCCAAATAACGACAACTTGCAGGGACAGGTGTAGAGGTCGGGCCGATGCCACCATCAGGCCTTTGAGCAGGACGCTTTACTTTCACTGTCTAACCTGGCTCAAAATGCTCCACTAAGTAAATCAGCGTACGTGTAACGTAATTGAAAGAACCAGAATGTGGGGAGGACTCCGCCCTAAACATATTAACATGACGGTGCTTGACGGTGCAAACTGAGCCAACGTGGCAAAGGGATGGTGCAGAAGCAGGAACGGGAGGATGGGGCTGGTGAGGGGGAGGGGGGGGGCATCAGGAGACACAGGAGACAAGAAGACAAAGGCCTCTGTGTGCTCCTATTCCTCCACCCCCTTTGGGGCAGGTCTAAATAATTCATTCCTCTGCCGCTGTCCTCTGTTTAGATGGAGAGGGAGAGCAAACGATGGAGAGAGAGGGAGAGAAGGATAGAGCAATAAGGGGAGCAGAACGAGAGCCTTTCTGGGACCCTGGGGGCAGACTGTTTAAAAGTTATTAAGACACATCTTTAAAGAGCCAGCAAGTGGGGAATTACTCATCCTACCCAGCTGTGACTCCACACACAACTGGACCTATATTGCAGAACCTGGCTGAAGAACCGCAGAACCCATCCGGCACTTGGAGGCAACTTCAGAAAGAATCAGCAGAAGTTGACTCTGAGGACAAAGATCTCCCCATCCCCGGCTCCCCTACCGTACTTCATCAGAGCTCCTTCATCCGTATCTTTGACTACAAACAGATACAAATATGCATAAACGCCCTGTGAGGCCGTGCGTAAGGGAACTGTCCTCACTAACGGGGACAGTGGCCTTTTACCCCAATTGTTTGGTATCTTTCTCCCAAGGTTTTGTTTCCAGAATCATCAAGGGTGGAGATAGATGGGCATGTATATTTGGAAACTATGCAGTGTCTTTATATTTACTGCCATTCTGTCTCCTGTGGGGAGGTTGGTACCCCTATATCCAGAGGGAATGGTACTTCCCAATTAAAGGGGTGGGGACTGGGGTTTATAAGAGGGTGGAAGTGGTTAGTTTGTTTTTTTTTGGGCCCAGTTACTTGTGTGCTCTCAGGGTTGGAGGTCCTCAGGTCTGTGGGGACTAGAGGCCTCCATTAGGTCTGTTGCACATGTTTTTTTTGTTTGATAGTTATTTGTATTAGTTTTCATCTGATGTTTTTTTTTATTTATTTACTTTATTTTCCCGCTTGTCATGGTGTGCTTGATGGGAGAAGCCAGAACCTGAGTGGATGACCAAATAAATCCTCGATCCCAATTTTTTTTGTGGTCTTTTTACTCGACCCTGTGACCTCTCGACACTAAACCCCACGACACGCCCCAACACACATGGTCAATGTGCACACAGTTACTCTACATATAGCCACACACTGAAAGTGCACTACAGTGAGACTCACCAATGAGCAGGGGAAATAGGACACGATCCTGGGATCAATCAATCGATCTTTATTTATATAGCACTGTTTTAACCATAGGGTTTCAAAGTGCTTTACAGACATTTTCAATAGGGAATTAAAATAAGCATATATTACATACAGTAAGCTAACATTTGGTACTCATAGTCGACATGTTGAACGAAAGAATTTGACAGGGAAAAGGATCTGAAGCACTTTGGCCAAGAGACTGAGAGCATTTCTGAAACAGCAAGGCCTGTGTGGTGCTTACAGCCAGAGGAGTGATCTGAGGAGGAAAAAATCACAAGCGCTGATAGAGTGCTTGGTGGCCAGTACTTGTCAATGCAAGATGTGAATGAAGGTTAAGATGTACGACACAAAGCATTAGTGTGGCAATAATCGTTTTCATGATGGTTCCTGAAGTACAGTATCGTCGCCACATCAGGTCCTTATATCCCTGTCCTGGGAAAAATCTGTGTATGGCACCGAGAACTATTTTTACACTACAGGGTGTCTTGAATTGTGGCCTCATTGTCTTTTCCTACTAATATGCAAAGCAAATATTGGAATTCATGACTCGGATGAGATGGCTTGTCAAAGCAAAGGAGACTCTTTAGCTTCCTCTGAACCTAAAAGAACACGGGAGATGATTGGAAGGTGACTCAATGCTTCAGGTTTTGTGCTCCTTAACACTGGGTTTATGTGTCTGCGCATTGAGCTTAGATGCAAGAAGATCCTGAAAGGCAGCTCTATTATAAATTCTACCATTGTGAAATAGATAATGTACAGCTTTTGATGACAGGATTGGTTATGTGGTGTTTTTTGAGGCTGTCATTTTTTGCCATTTAGCACTGTTAAATGCCGACTCGTGTCGGTGAATTTCGACTTGCCACGTTTGGCATATGTAGTCACGATTTTTGAGATTGTTCCCCTTAACACATTTAATAATTTTGCACTTTTTATGAATACTATACTTTCAATTCAGGCACCGGCTCTTTGGCCTTTCAGAAGCTGCCTCACATCACTTTGAAAATTCACATAAGAGTGTCAATTGTCAACCACTTTTATAGCAACATGCAAACTGCTAATTGGCAGTTAACCTACTATGGCTCAACTTTAGTAGTTGCGTTTGTAATTGAAATGTGACAGAACTTGTAATTGTGGTTAAAGTCCCTTCTTTTATACACAATGTCACAAAAATGTGCAGAAATATACACACACGCACACTTTCACTATGATTTAATCCACAGTGAAACACCCTCGGAGGAGTCACCATAGAGCACAGGGGGTGGGGGAGGCGGGGGCATGTGTGGAGGGAGGGCTGCCCTCGGTGGGACTGCCCCCTGGCCACCTCCTCCCGCTGGTGATAATTGATTCCAGCCAGGCCATGCTGATTGGTGTGAAGACTCCTAGGGGTGGAGAGAGAAGGCCAGCTGTCCCTGAACACAGCTTAGGCCACCCAACACCTCCCCATATAACATAGGTGGGGTCCCATTACCATCCTCTACATAACTGGGCCATTATTGATTGCATTTTCCTATATCTACTGAGGAACAGGTATTACTGACCACAGCTCCATCTACTAAGGAACAGGTATTACTGACCACAGCTCCATCTAATGAGAAACGAGTATTACTGTTCATGCCTCAATTTACTGAGGAACAGGTATTACTGGCCACACCCCCATCTACTGAGGAAGATGTACTTCAGACTATGTCTCCATCAGTTGAGGAACAGGTATTACTGACCACACTTCCATCAGTTGAGGAACAGGTATTACTGACCACACCTCCAACTACTGAGGAACAGGTGTTACTGGCCACACCTCCATCTACTAAGGAAGAGGTACTTCAGACTGTGTCTCTATCAGTTGAGGAACAGGTATTACTGACCACATTTCCATCGGTTGAGGATCAGGTATTACTGACCACATTTCCATCGGTTGAGAAACAGGTATTACTGACCACACCTCCAACTACTGAGGAAGAGGTACTTTAGACTCAGCCTCCATCTACTGTGGAGCAGGTGTTACTGACCACACCTCCATCTGCTAGCTCATACAATGCCTCCATCTGGAAAGGGTGTTAGAGATCATGTCACTTCACCTGGCAGTGTAGATGCAGCATGTAGCATAATGGTTAGGGTCCAGAATTCGTCACCATTACTGTCGAACTGAATGCTGCTACCACATTGTTTACACTTGATAAAAAATATACAATCTGATGGTATCAGCTGTATAAATGTGTACCAGGTACTGGGTGAACTGCAACATTTGTTGGTCACTTTAGTTCCATTTCAGTGAACAGTTTGGCTAAGCTGCTAAATGATGTAACGAGTGTCCCTCACTGCTCAGTAGGAGACAGTGTAACTAATGGAGTAATACTACCTGACCAGAGCCCTGGCACAGAGGTTAGACTGGGACCATTGCTCAGGCAGTCTCTGGTGCATCTCCCACCGAACAATTCCCTCCCATTTTAGTGAAAAGCTGTCTTGCCTAATGTTGTTTTAATTGCCACCAGCCATGGTGCAATGGCCAACCTGTCGCCTGATTGGTTTAAATGCAATTAGCAGCTTTATTAGGCTACAGTATCCAGAGACACTGACACTGTGCAAGCAAGTCTCTCTGTCTCTCTTTATTCCTCTGTAGCTCCCTCTTTTTCTCACTTTATCCAACTTCCTGTCTCGCAGACCATATGAGTTTTGCTACTGCATTCAGAAAAAAAACCTTAATAGGCCTGTTTAGGCCACAGGTACATATATAAAAAAGATCTGAGTGATTTTTAATTACAGGGTGTATCATGTTGAATGGTGTTGAATTATTTGACATTCTTTACTATCACAATTGAGGTGCCAAAACCCTATTATGCACATTAGTGAGACATTTATGAGTGACATTTTGAGTGTGTAAGTGTTCATGCGTGTGAATGTGCATGTGGGTGTGATTAGTTATTAGTTATAAAGCAGTGTGTGGATGTGTGTGTATAGCAAGGTGCAGATTTCCGTGTGAGTGAAAGCATGCTTGTGTACCAGGGTGTGTGTGTGTGTGTGCGTGTGTGTGTGTGTGTGTGTGTGTGTGTGTGTGTGTGTGTACAGAAATGTACAGGGTACAGAAATGGGCAGAATATTGAGTATATCTCCACAGCCCACTCTAAAGTAGCAATAAAGCCCACTTAAACCACAATATTAAAAAAAACAACTGAGGGAGAAGAGGAACGACTCAAGAAAGAACCACAAAATATTGGACTTTTTTCTTTCACTCTTAAGTTAGAAAAAATACACATCTTAAAAGGTCCAAATGACCACTCAAATTGGATAGTGCATCATTTCCTGTCAGGCTGGAGAAAGCAACCAGGACAGCTATACTTCATCATTTTGGTGATTTAATACCAAAGAAATATATTAAAATAATAAAAAGAACGCAGAAATGCCCCGAATTTGCAGTGATAAATAGCCCACCCAGTCTTTATCCGATTAGCTGCGCTAACAGATATATTGCGTCCAGGATCCATGCAGACACCACGCGATTGTATTCCAATAAAAAGTTGCATATTAAATTCTGACACAGGGAGAGGGAGTGTGGACCTTCTGCTGTAAACCTTTGAGAATGAGACGGAAGGACAGAGGGAGAAATGAAGGCAGAGAACAGACAAACTAAATAGATTAGAGAAAAAAAGTCTTGCATAGTCAGCGAGATGCACTTCTAGCATGTAGCACTGCATACAGAGTCACAGCAGAATGCAACAGTGCATGTCATGTTCCACAGCATATAACACTGTGAGGAGTGTCACGGCAGTGTGCAGTACCGCAAAACGCAACACTGCACACAGAATAGAACATTCAAAAGATATTTACAGTAACATGTAACACTGGAGTTAAATCAGTAAATAATGACGTGAATACAGCTACAGCAGGGATAATTGTTGTTGTTTTTTTTTTTTAACCAGAGACATTGATCCTTAACCCATACTGTTTCACACACACACACACACACACACACACACACACACACACACACACACACACACACACACACGCACGCACACACACACACACACACACACACACACAATACTGCATTACATGGTATTATTGCTTTGTTGTATGCAGTGTAATCAGTGTAGTTCTTGCTGCTGGGAATGAGATATCTCTAATTGTTCTCATACTCATCAGGAATATTTTAATTAGAATTAATTAGCATGTTTGCTTATGCACATGCATGCAATTAAGTGATATTATTTTAACAATAGTTTAGTAAACAGAACACTCTCTTAATCACAATAGAGTGCAGCATGTCTGAAAATAAATTAGGTTTTTCCAATTTAATGGATTAATGTTAATTGGTAATTAACAACCTCTAATTAGAATGGGAATACAAGCAATTTTGCCACACACCCCCAGAGTTGGGGGTCTGGATCACACTTTTGCTCTGCGTGTGTAGATTTTACATGTTCTGCTTGTGTTGCATGGTCTTCCTGCGTCCAAAGGCATCTCCAGATTGGCCATAGTGTATAAGTGTGTGTAGAAGTTTGTACATGAATGCACCCTGAAATAGGCAGGCATTGCAATGCGAGTTACTCCAAGTTTGTGCCCTGCACTACCCTCCAATAGGCTCCATGCCCCCAAGACTTTGGCCATGATAGGCAGTTGGAAGATGGAAGGATTGATGGATATTTCTTTCAGCAAGGAGTCGTGTTTTTATGGATTCGGGAGCAATAAGTTGAGGAATGCACTAATAGCCGAGCAGAGACACAAGATTTTGTTCTGCTCACCCAGCTCTTATCACATTGCTCATGGTCCACAAGTAACCATAGACCATAAATCCAGAAGCAAAAACCTACAACACACAGTAGAGCAGAAAGCCATTTATAATGAGCCAACAAGCACCGGCAGTCGCTGTGTTACAGATGGACCTGATTCAGAGGAATCTTGGGTGAGGTTCTCACACGGCAGGCTAAGAGCAGGACAACAGCACCCCCTGCAGTCTTGGTATGGCAAAAGTCAGAATAAAGCCACAGTAGCTCACAAGGCACATTCACTCACTGGCTAAGCTTCCATTCAAGTATTCAGTAGGCTAAGCAGCAATCTGTCATACAACTGTTGCTGTTCTGTTTTCTGTTTGTGGACAGCAGTTGTGGCAGTGGATTAGCCATGCCTCTCCACCCATCATGCTTTATGCAGTTGTAATTCTCCTTTACTGTTCCTTTTTCTCCTCAGCCTGTACCTCCCTCTCACATCCAGTTATTATGCTTTTAATGTTTTTAATAAAGCACAAGTGATCACCTACATATTCTTCCTCAGTTCATCATTTTCTTTTGCTGCCTTTCCTTCTACTTCCTCTGAAGTCTTTCCTTCTCATTACTCTCACTTCTCACCTCTGTATTCTGACCCCAAACCCATTCTGTCTTCCACTCTTTTTTATTCTATCAGTTTGATTCCTAAGGTTATGAGTGTTAGGATTTATTACTGTTGAATGTGCCTCTCTCTCTCTCTTTCTCTCCCTCCTTCTTATCATTTGGCTGTTCCTCTGATCATGTATTCCCACTTATTGCCCCAGGCTAATCCATGAAACAATATGGAAGTATTTTAGCCTCTTTAAAACCCCAACATCTCTGACCTCAGTATTCACTTGCATCTTCTACCCTTGACTCTCAGCTCTTAGCACAAACATATACATGTTATGTACAGATATGTTTATAGAGCCTACCTGCTGATAAAACCATTTTAATATTAGTAAGACAGATGTCTCCACAACTGTTTTTCTGCAGCTTAATTCTTCTTATGATGTTTTATCAAAATTTATCATGAATACATTCACTGCGGGAAACAGTAAAATTGTACACTCCAATGCTTAACAAAAAGTGATTTTTGATACATCAGGTCAATGACAGTCATCACAACAGACAAGTGATGATAAAAATCCCTCTTTGATGCACATAATGTAATGTGCTTCTCCGAATGCTCCTCATTGTGTGCCACACCCAACTCGTTACCTCCTGTTTTTACCTAATTGTGGTCACCTGTTGCTCGTTTAGTCTAGCTTGTCTCTTGTATTTAGTCAGCGTCTCTGTTAGTTTTCCCCAGATCGGTCATTGACGTATCTATGTGTGAGTACCCTGCCTGTTCTTTGTGATTAAACCCCTTTGTTTCCCTCAACTTGAGTTCTCCTGCCTCCCTTGTCCGCCCGTTACTCACCTGAACGTTACATATAAAGAGACTGTTGGCTTTCTCTTTGGCTTACTATACTGCCTTGCTGTCAGTTATTAATAATGTTACTGCTAATAAACAACATCGATGCATACATTAGCTTTTATTTTTGCTCCTTTGATCTGAGATTAAAGCAGGAGACCTCAAAGCATTTTTCTTTTGGTTCAAATGAAATTCCGGTGAATACAGGAAGAGGCCATCACAGTCAAAAAAGGGTCAAAGTTGGGTATGGACACAGATCTTCCAAATGACCATCAGTCATGTAGCCATGTGTTGATTTAACACATGGCTACGTGACTTGTGGTCATTTGGAAGATCAGTGAACGATCCGCCAAATCTTCTGCTGTGTGTTCAGGACTGTGCCATAAATCTTGGAGGTTTGTATGCGTTTGTATGCAAGTGCTTTCAGTACTAGAGGTATGTGACCTTTATCTACCATTATATCCCACCAGCAGGATTTTTGGCTTGTGGTTATATGTTATATTTACAATATACAGAACACGCTTATTAACTACTTGTACTGCTTGGAATTTGGTATTAGTGAATTTCAACAGATTTAACCCCACAATTTACAGAAAAACCAAGGTTTTATCTCAGATTAGGGCCAGCATTGTTTCCTGTGGTAAGCACCTCCCCCTGCTGGAGAAACAAACTACACTAACAAACAACCCACCATAGTCTAGTGATGTATGCCTCTAGTTTTAGCGCTATTAACCCATTAGTGTATTTGCCCCATTGTGCATTTAATGGACAGAATATATTAAGTAGGCCTATTTTTTTTTTTTTTACAAACAAAAATAACCTGAAAATCTGATGAATCCACTGATGAATGCACACTTCACAGGACATGCCTGCGTCATTTGGTTTTAGAGGTATTAATCCATTTTTGAATTGACCATTGCATATTACATTTATACAATATATTAATTAACTATTACATAAAAAAATATCCAGAAAAGCTAAGGGCTTGAGTCCACTGATCATAGCATACTTCACTAGATGTGCCTGTCTTGTCTACTTTTAAAGTTATTAATCCATTTATGTATTGTCTCATTGGACATTATGTGCATACATGTGAACATTCAAAAGTTAATTATAATATGTCCATGAAGAAATCTGGAAAACCAAGGGGCGCGGAACAGTTGCCATGAACCCAGAATGCTAAACCAAAACACTATATGGTCCTGATGTGCCAGCAGATTCAATAATTATCACATTTCATATCTGGCTTCATATTTGTCAAGCCAGTATGAAAGTATAATTTCCCTAAATTATCAATTTATTAGGCGGTTTCACACCAAAGTTCTGGAACCTGGTCCAGGCTTACAAGTCTCAGGGGCTCATAGGAGTTTTGCTTCCACAGGAAGAATGAAAAATGTTAGCCAATCAGATTGCAGAGGAGGTGGGTCCAACCAAAAAAAAAAAAAGGAGGCGAGACCAAGACATCTGATTGATTGATCTTCCCTCTTCTGGTTGCTTGGATTTGGGTAGATTCCAGTGATGCGCGGGTTGACCCGAAATGAGCGGGTGCCCGCGGTCACCCGCGGTTACGAGTCATCCAAAAATATTTT
>JAABNY020000037.1:10248815-10259751 GCA_015164015.2 Brevimyrus niger
CAGGAGATTTACAGCAGGGATGTGCAGCTGACAAACCTGCTGAAACTGCACGATGCAGACATGTCACCATGGAGTAGGATTTCATAGGAATCAATGCCATGAAAAACGGGAGGCTAATTCTTCGAGCCCCTACCCATGCTGTGCGTGTGTATATAGTTGTTAGATTAGTTGGTACATCTTCATTTATTTATATGTCTGTCAATGCACATACTATCTGACTTGCAGAGGAAAGGCGCAAGGGAAATCCCCTAGTCATAGCTAAGAGAGGTAGAGAGGTAAGCCTTCTCCTTTAAGAGTGAAGGGGGGAGGCGAGGAGGGGGCTAGATGTGCGCTGTCAAAATCAACTCGACAGCAACCCGAATGAAAGGGCTGTTATAGAGCAGAACACGCCGAAGACGAGAGCTTTCATTACAGGTTAGAAACAATTTACATGATATCATACTGGAGAGCAGCTGTAAACCTCAATTGCTATGGCAACAACGGAGAAGCTCGCCAGAGCAGGTTTAGCACCGCATTAAGCGGTTGCTTGAACAAGTCGTTCAAGTAAAAGACCTGCGCGATGCGATTGTTTCGTTTACTGCATATTAATCTCTTTACAATATTTGTGGTTGCTAGATAGTTTCTTATTGATTATCCCAAATAGTCATCATAGTTCGATTACTTGAAAATTGTCGTAGTAATCGAAGAGGTTGTTTAGCTGATTTCTACGCTAATTTTGCATGCATAAACTCTACTGGTCGTCTGTTTTGCAATGCTTGCACGTATATTTTTGTGCAGCACGAAAGCCCTCCTCGTCTTTTGGTGCGAAAAAACAAGACAGCCTGCTGCATGCTTTACTGCTGCGGAAGTAAAGAGGAGAAGGAGAGCGCGAGCTTTGGGGCTCTCATGAAAAGCGAAGAGGAAGAAGCGCGAGACAAGGACGGGGGAAGTGTACGAGCCGCGCGAGAGCTGCACGGCTTGTCGGGCATACCGGAGCTGCTACCGCCTACTGCCCCCTCCCATCTCAGTCCTGGCCGTCTGGACCCGTCTCGAGTGCAAACGATGGGCATCGGATTCAGTGGTAACTCCCAGAGTTTCGATTCTCCCCAGCGAAGACTAGGCCAGAGGGCTCCCAAGCTGGGGCAAATTGGACGGTCCAAAAAAGGTGAGTGCGCTTGTCCCAGCATACATAGTAGAGGTGACACACACACACACAATAGCAAATGGCAATTAAAGTTGAACCTGAGACGTTTGTTAAGTCATCTACAATTCAACAAAGTTCTGATTTATTTGGTATAATACAGTAAGGCTGGTAAACCAGAGAGGAGGTACAGTGTTTTTTTTGGCATATCTGTTTTCAGTGGTCATAGAAGATGAGGACTTGGATGACATCATGAACAATAACGGATCACTTCCAGTCGTTGTTTAACCTCTCACCTGTAGTCTCACTGGTGGACTGAAGATGGCAGAGGCCAAGCAGAGCCTGTTAAACGGACCGTCCTTGCATGATCTTCGCATGCGCGGTACCTGTAGCTTAGCGCACTTCCGGATGGGTTGGGCGGTTTGAGGCCCATCAAAACACCGGCCGGCCCCCTGTCTGCCTCCCATCAGAACTCTATTTTCAGAGAAGTATTGTTCTGAAACGAGCGAAGCAGGCATGGAAAGGAACACCACAGATGGCAGCATGAGGTCACTTTGAACAGCCCAGCCTGTGCCCGTGTGGAGTGACCCCGAAGACCGAGAGTTCACAGCTAGAAGTGGTCATACATTTATAGAGAATCACATTGTTTAAACTACGTAGTACAGATGAGTAATATACCTTAAAGTGCAGATTAAGCACTTAGTCAACAGAATGTAGGGCACAGCAGCTGACAGCAGTCCAGTTTAAAACACGTCATATCAAGAAAAAAGACAAACTCCCTTCTACTGCATGGCAACATTTAAGATTAGGCACTTCCAGATATGGTCTGATTCAATGCACTATATTATGCACTCGTACATGTTGCCATAAGTTTAGGTCAGTTTGCTCATTTCATGCTAGTTGCACACTAAAATGTCTGTGCATGTATGCTATTGTAATCACATAATTCTCGAAGCAAATGCTTTCATCCACTGTAAGCTTACAATACCACTCATTTTCATTTTTTCTATTAAGCCAAGCGAGGTACTGCAAATAATCACCAGATGGCAGCATAGTTCAGTGAATTTGAGACAAAATATTTACGTTTTATCCAGTCTCGTGTACCATTATGTCAATTGTTTTTTATCATTTAAAAAATGTTTCATTCACCCTTCATACGCACACTGTATTGTGCCTCATTTTAAGGCAAGGACAAATGAAACTGGTGTGATGAGCTTCTCTTGAGGACATGCTACTTCATTCAACCAAATGAGAGGTTATACACTGATATTTTGATCAACTTGAAACAAACCCTGAAAAGCATGTTTTTATTTCCACCCCCATAGAAACACACAGAGCAAAACCAACAAGCAATTCAGACTTGATCAGTGCATTAAAACTTTTATTCAAAACTTCACAATAATAATTAAAAAAAAAAAAAGAAATGGCATAATCCCCATAAAAACATACTGGAGGTAATGGGTAAAATGGTCTCCCAGCTGGCACAGCTGCATCGGACAGCCCAGCACTGGGCTTGAATGCACAGGCCACCTTAACCTTATCTCCGAGTATCGCTCAGGCGCCTTAAAACATGCTGGAGTGCGGCCATTCAGGTACAGGAAGGAAAACTTGTGGGGGACTCAAACCAAGCCAATGGTGACCAGCGTTTTTTTTTTTTTTTAGTTAATTTAATTATACAATAAAATGCCACAAGGGAAATAGCACTTACTAGACACTAAAGAGTCACAATGGGAAGTAGGATGCAGTAAACAAAGAAACATTGTCAGAAATGAGCTTTGGCTGAGGGATGTTGAAGTACACTCACTTCTGCAGTGAGAGATTTACCATTAGTAAATGATTGTGGCATAGTTATGCATTAAGCACAAAAGTGGTTCAGAAGCTCAGTGACCCTGTACAAAAGGAGTACTGGTGTACGAGACATCTGAGGTGCCGTGATTCAATAAAAGAAGGCCCCTCAAGTGGTTAAGGCCACTTTAGTCTGTTGTGAAAGGACATTGGGCATTTGTCCTTTCAAAAAGTGCCCCAGAGATCCAGCAAAGTCAAAAAAAGGGGGAAACAACTGAAGGGGGGGAATTATACACAGGCTAAATGAGACTGAAGGACAACTGTGGATTCCACATATAGCAACTTGCAGGTATTCACACATACTCTTTGCTGCTACTGGGGGGGCGGGTCGATTTCACTGGATATTTGGATTGTTTGGGCCGCCCCCTGGGACAAGAGGCAGCCAGCATGCCCCCGCCCAGCAGGTCCAGGAAGGCCCCGGCCCAGGCAACAAAGATGGCAGCTCCAAACTCGTATCTGCAAAAGGAATGCAAGAGGTAACGTCAAAGGAATCCAGAAAACCATTATCAAAAAAAAAAAAATGTTACCTTTTCAATTCAGAAATGAAATGTCCAAAAGGTCATGATACTTACTTTGTGTTAACTGGGGTGAAAGGGTTGTAGAAATCTTTGATGATGTTGTTGGCAAACCATGAACAGGCCACTACAGCGGCTAAAGCTAAAGCAGGGGGGAGAGCAGGAGCGACACTCCATTAAAAAAGGCCAGCGGGTAAACGTTTGTGGTGGGTGCAAGTTGCAAAGTAGTAAACCGGGCTTCTAAGTCCTGAAACTTACCCCCCACGAGGATGATGACACCCCCTGTCATGGCGATGCGTGCCTTGCGAATTTTGTCATCCCCTCCACAGTTTGTGCACTTCATGCCCATTGCGGCTGCTCCCAGACCCGCAACGGACAAGAGGATGCTCAGAATCATGAGGGCACGGGTGGCCTGCAGGGCTCCTGGGGAGGGAAATCACACCATCGTCAGGTTCAACAGTCACCAAGGGGGAGAAAAGTAGCGTCAAAAACCTTATGTCACATCCCAAGACATGAAGGAAGGGGGGGGGAGGGGGGCATTTGGCTTGGTAATAATGACGGCAAGTTCTCACATTCCTCAGTAGTAATTTGTTCCAGCTCTTTATACACACAGTTTAAGAGGCTTAGAATTTTTTTTATTTTTTTAAACTGGGCTTTACGTAAATACTGATCGTCTACGACTCCTGGGTTTGTGGCTCTCAAACCACATGCCATGCAAATCACAATATCACTTCCACTTACTGGCCAACAAACTGGTTCTAGCTAGACACTCCTCTGCATGAGTGAATAAATACTCCCCTTCTTCCCCCAGTGAATGGAACCGGTCAGACCGGTAAAGGGACGTTGCAGGAGCTTAAGGATCATGTTTCACTGGCATCAAAAAGGAGAACCTGTTTTGTCCTTCCTGAGAAGACTGGGATGGGCAAGAGGTCTTTATCAGCAGGGTGGGGGCAGGTTCCGGAAGCAGGAGCAGCCATTGTAGATGGATCAGGTGGTGACTTTTTATTTTTTTTGCAGTATGCAGGAACCATTCTGCCCACCTAGTATCCATGGATTTTTCAGTGCATGTGGAGTTCCACCTAATGTAGTTAGACCTCTCCCACTAAAGCCAAGAAGCTATATTCACACACATTCATTCTAGAAGGTGCTACACAGTCTGGGTTGTAGTTTCTGATCCCCTGCCTTGTTCTCCATGGAGACCTTGACCCAATTAGCCTTGAGATCATTGACAATTCACCAAGTACTGGACAAGTTTGTCAGTACATAGAAATGGCCAGACACTGTTCCTCAAGCCTCTGTTCCTCTGAACGACTCAATATCTGCATATTCAACAAGGACAACTCAGCAGGCAAAGCAGTTCAGTAAAATATAATATCACCCCCCCCTTTGGACTGATGTATGTACACAATTAAAATGTTGCTATCAGGCTTGGCTCAGAAAACTCATATATGCACAGAGATAAAACCACGATAACATACTTTGCTACACAAGTCAAACAGCTTTATCTACTACTGGTCTGGTTTGATTATAGCAGAACGAAAGGTAACTGCTGGGAATGTATGATCATATTCTCCTGGCTTGTTTGTCTTACTACATTTGGGTGCGCTATTTAACACAGAACTGTAACTCACCATAATAGTACACAGGTCATCTACAGTCTCTACATTTACCTTCTATAGTCAGTCCCTGACACCTGCAGATGTGCCACTTTGAAAAAGTAATCATGCATAATGGAGTCAAGCTCAAAACCTTGGAGCTAAGAATGACATTTTAAACCACAGGACAAAGGCAACAACATTTCACTTCACTGGGGAAATACCAATTTCAAACAAGACCTTCAGATTTGTTCAACGTACAAAAACAAGCAGAGACTTTGGGGAATCACTAATCCCAGGGAGGGGAGGGGTAACCATGGCGGGCGATGATGCCATAATACACACACTCTCCAGGTAGCCAGGCCTGCTCTGGAAATTCCCAGAACTCACCAAACCCCATTTCATAATAACAGATCAAGTTAAACAGCAGTAAAACTGCTTCAGTTTCAGAAAAGATAGTCATGTCCAAACAACGGCCTCCAAATAAAAGGCAAACTGAGAATGAGATCAAACCGGTTACAAAGAAACACGTACGCATGCGCATTAGCACACGGCGACCGAAAAGGTGCGGACACGCAAGGTGAGCCACTGTTCTTCAGTCTCACCGAGATCATGGACCCAGTTGATGGGTTGGAAAGGGGACACACATTAATTCACAGTCGTGGCTTACTGATGATACTCTTTCAGTTCTCTAACCAGGTAACTATAGTTCTGCAGTGGACACCTAACTAGATAAGAACGGCTGTCCGACGAGGAAGAAAGGCTCCTCCCTCAACACACCCCGCGTTTATGCACACACAGATCGATGACCCTGGTCAGGTAGCGCAAATGATTTTCACTTTTGAAAAACTGAACTCCACATTACATCATGTTAAACGTCAGTTCACCGCACAGTTTAAAAAATAAAAATCTATTAAGAGTTAAAATCACTTACCATCAAGTTGGAGCATGGAGTCGTACACTTTGCACTGCATCTGCCCAGTGCTTTGGAAGGCACAGGACATCCACAATCCCTGGTACATGGCCACTGCCGTGATGATATTGTCCCCAACGTAGGCGGACATCTTCCACTGAGGCAGAATGGTCCCGATAATAAGGCCGATAACGCCAAGAAGCGCTAGAGTGAAACCCAACAGCTGCAGCCCCGAGTTGGCCATTTTTACTCCTTCACTCCAGAAATACGTTTAGTGTTACTTCGAGTTTTCTCGGACCTTCAGAACAGCTCTGGGAGCGCTTTAAACTAGACGGCTGAAGAAGCGTATAAAGAAAAAAGTTCCTTTTGACAAAAGAAGTCCCACAAATCTTCACAGAGGACCTTTTGTCCTGATACCTCAGTATACCTGTTCGATTTAAGAAGCAGCACTCCACTTTCCAGTAAATTTACGTTAATTTTACTTGGGGGAAAAAGTACACCACCGTCCGTGGAGGTAACGCTAAATCGACTGCGCACCTGTAGCTTCCAGCCGCACCTGAATACGTAATAAGAGTGGTACGGGAGCGCGCGGTTTAAGAGTGCTCACGGTAGGGGGAGGAGAGCGCGCAGTTTCTGTCCAGTTTCTCTCCCGGTCTCGCACATTTGCGCAGTTTCGTGATGTCACCGGCCAGGTTGTCATGAAGTACATGACTCACAAACACAATATTAAGTTGGGCAACTTTTATCGGCTTATGGAATCCCTGTTCTTTTAAAAGAAAGTTTTAAACAAAAAGATATACACGTATATACACATACAGGTGTCAAATTGCACTGTTTACCGGTGAGACCCGTGTTTTCAGCTCACTTTTCCATCTAATGGGTTGTCATGCATCCAAACCAATCAAAAGCAAAACAACTTCTACGTCGCCAGCGTAGTCAGCCATCCCCCCCCCCCAAAAAAAAACAAAAACAAAACATATATACAGTATGGTCGACGTTATTCCCATCCTTAAAGAATTGTATATATCATGGACATTGCGTTGCCAACTGTGGTCAGCTTGCGGGAGTGAAATTTTCAATTCGAGAAAAGTCTGCACACATATGTACACACATTTGCACGCATGTAGCAGTTGTATAACTTTCTAAATAGTCTACGGTATTTGCAAATTACCGTAACGCTTTTTATGTAGTTAAGTTTAGGCTTATAATGGAATAATATAGATTTGCTATAAGATTTCTCGTGAGAGCGTCAGAGTATCACACTGGATGCGTGTGGATGTTGAATGTGGTGTTTTTTTCCAGTCCATAGGCTTCTCTGATCAATGTCCCTACTATGCAGCAAAGTTCTTCATGAAGTTGAAAATTATTGAAACAGGGATGCCAAGATTTTTCGAGATGGCCTTTAGTATCTTTATACTTGGTGCTAATCACATTTCAGATGCTCTCAGGTGGCTGTTTTGTCTTTCGCCATTGTGAAAAAAGAAACAGGACCTTAAAGAGGCTCATTTAGGCATTTAATCAATCACTCATTGGGTAATTAAAATTACTTGCACACTGAAAATCTATCATAGGCGAGTCTAATTTCACTGCAATGAAAATCTAGTTCTTCTGTTTTTTCTTCTTTTCAAACATTTGAATTTTTCAGCCCTGTGCTGTTCTGTCTCAAACATACGAGTATCTTTAGACCTTGTGTTTTGTCTGGGCCTGCAGCTCTGTTTATTTCTGGATATTTATGCATCATTCTCACTGTCGGTGAAAATCTATTGGTTTTTATTGTCACAGCTGGGGTAACCACTGTCCATAAACCAACATCTAAGCCAGCTAATCCTGAAAGGAAACGCCTGACATCCTCAGCTGCGGTTTCTGGTTGTGTGTCGGTCCAAGGAGGCACTGCACAAAGTGACACTGTATGTGGAGCTGTGCTGAGGTTCGAAGGCCAGCAATCCTAATGTTCTTGGTATACATGCAGTTGTATAAACAGGAACAGGAATCACAAAGCCGCATGGGGTGATTTACAAGCAATGAAACACCCAAGCTGACACAGAAGTGTGAACATGTGACTGTATGAAGAGCATTTAGAACTGTCCACCACTCCCTGGTTGGTAAATAAGGAGCATGTAAACTGTATAAATGAAGGTATAAGCTCACAAATGAGAGGGACAGGTTCTTTTCTAATTGTACTTTAAGCTGCAGCAAGAGCGGATACCACTGCTTCAAAAGGGGTAATCGAGGCGAGACGTGGTGAACAGGACTTCTCCTCAGACTACCCAAGCTGGACATTTACAAGAAAGTAATAAAAACGTTTTCAATCCAAAATCACAAGAGAAATGATCTTCTCTTGAATGTGTTATCCAAACCTAGTGCTTAATATAAGCAACAGGTAAGACTGTGTTTAAGTACATGATCGATTTAAAATGCTGGTTTACAAATGTATCAGCAAACAAGTCGTCTCTGTGGATACAGGGGGGAAAAAATGACCATTTGTAATCTACATAAATCAAATGAAAATGGATATAAAAAGTGATATTTGAAAAAAACGGAAGTTCCCCTGATTTGGCCTTTTCTCCACCAACACGTTAAATCTGCAGGTGATAAGCGGAGAATGAGGGCAGTGCAGCAGAAGACATACCGATGGCGTAACTGTATGGGCAACATCCTGGTTATTAACATGCTTATCTTAAACCTTAAACCTTCCATGACATAGAAGAATAATAGTTTTGTTGGGAGAATAAACTTTATTTTTGTCCTTTCCTGGTCCACAGTGAAGCAAATTAAAAAGCTTCAATGTTTTTCTTCAAATGTCATAAAAGATTGTCTCTGTCTCCTTCACAGTAGCTATGCATCTGCGTTTGTTTGTCTGCAATACTCTCTCTGACACGCATAAATGCACATGTAACCAAAAAAGGAGGCAGGGAGACCAGTGGAGCAGGTAATCACACCCACTTCCAAACACAGTTGACGGTTTTCTCATCTGACGTGAAAGAGCCCATTTGCCTACAGCCAGAACCATGGTCAGCCTAGTTCAGCCTCAATAGTCCTGTTTACCTTTGACAGCCTGAACATCTCATCTCGTCTGCATTTAGGCACAGATCTGCTTTGATTGCAAACATACAATGGTTTCCAATAGAGGAAATGAAATACACTGTAAATGTCATTTGAAGCTCAGCCCTTGGCTTCTTATTGTGGCTTTGCTAGATAAAACGTGTTCTGTCTCATAGTGCTTTGTACATTTTATCAGTTTGCGATGATGATAAGTGATTGTTTTTGATGGTATGCACTGCGTGCTGGGCTCGGTGTGTGAATGCAGTTAAAAACATAACTTTGCCCCTTGTGGCTAATAACTGACACTGCCCGTTGTTTTGTTCTGCATGACTGATTCCAGCCAAGGGGAATTTGAAGTTAATGGAAGTATTGTGTGAATATAAGTAAGCCATATGTCAAGACCTACAATAAATGGAATCCATCCTCTTGTATATGAATATTAATTAATTCTATGTATATTTACAAATCACATTGCACTGAGCATTGACAGACGTACCATATTGTCATCCTTGTCCCTATAGGAATGCATGTTGCTGATAACAGGGTCTCTTTGAATAGCATTGCCTCAGCAACTGAGACTAAGGCGCCACATGAAGTAACAGTTCACATACATTGAGTTATTATTATTGTTGGGGCTCTGATTTGTCTACATAAGAATAATGCCAAACTCTGACCCAAGTGTGAGCTTGGTGGTTGTGTTTTGTATGTATCAAAATAATCTGTTAATCGTGCCAAGGACCATTGTAAAACATGGTTGTGTTTTTTATGTGCTGTCACCAGGGGGCACAATGGTGCTATTTTTTGACTTGTGGATGAGGGGCTTCGCTAATACCAATTATGACAGAGTACTTACAACAAAAGCCTCATAAATACAAAATGAATGAAAATGCCTAGAGGTGTAATTTTGGGTTTTACACAGACAAGTGCATTCACAGAGAACAGGGCTGAAATTCTCCAGGGAGAGTAATCCTCTTCCCCATTCATAGCATAATATATTTCTGTCTTCTGGTGAATACAGCTGACCTGTGACCTCAGAAGGAAAGGTAGAGTTGAACCGAATAGTTTCATGGCAAAAAACAAAAATAAATAGGGAAGGAATTTTCTTTGGCGTGGACAGAAGATGAAGATTGAATCATGGCAAGGAGACTGATAGTTTGGCATCACTTGAGTTTCTCTGGTGGGGGGTTCATAGGTGCGTGTCATACTTAGGCCTGAGAGTCATGAACAGATGACTGGCTGCTTCAAGCTGACAGGGCTCAATTACTTGGTTAATTAGACCATCCTTAACTGTGTAATTCAACCATATAAAGATGTTTGATGACATTGTGCAAATGCAGAGCTTACACAACATGACAGAAATAGGTAGAGGTGGATAGTTTAGGACTAGAAAGTAAAAATCCAGACTGACATTTCATTTTAACCAATCAGTTGAATATAAAGTGTCACACTCACATAGTACTCGATTAGTTGGTTGAAACAAAATCTTGGTCTGGATTTTTACTTTCTGGACCTGAACTATTCACTTCTGGAAAAAGGAGACCCAATGTAACAGCTTGTGACAGAGAATTGAATCGCTGCAGTCCAGCTTAGTTAATGTCAGGTCTGACAAAACAGCCCAGTTAACATGTAGTCTTGACATGAGGCTGTTTCCCTCGCAGGAAATCTGACTGTACAGAAAAGTGTAGGAAATATCGGCATATGACCATTCACTCAAAATGTAAGGCTCGGTTACAGTGTTCTATAGGTTAATGGGCAACACTTTATTTGAGATGCTGAAAATAATATACACTCAACAAAAATATAAACGCAACACCTTTGTTTCTGCTCCGATTTTTCACGAGATGGACTTAAAGATCTAAAATTCATTCCAGATACACAATATTACCATTTCTCTCAAACATTGTTC
>JAABNY020000037.1:10259851-10274945 GCA_015164015.2 Brevimyrus niger
CCTTTTATTGTGGGCAGTATAAGGTACACCTGTGCACTACTCATGATGTCAGATCAGCATCTTGATGTGGCACACCTTTTAGATCTTTAAGTCCATCTCATGAAAAATCGGAGCAGAAACAAACGTGTTGCGTTTATATTTTTGGTGAGTATAATATTGTGCTCTTAGTTATGTGTTAATTAACCAAAAACTAAGTCTTAGTTACATACTGATTATACGTTCGTTCATCATTAATCAACTGGGACATCTTTTATCTGAAGCAGTCACTATATATTTGTTACTGTATCTGTTAATTCTGCAAATCTTCATGAACTACTGAAGGAACAAGTCATGAATAATGAAATACCGATCTCATGTTTCTTTATTATTAATGGATCGTGATGCATCTTTTATCTAAAGGACCTACAATATTCGTTCATGATTTGTACTTCAGTAGTAACTGAGTTATTGCTAAGCATTTGTGGCCCCTCAAGTAAAACGTTTACCGGTTAATGTCCACTTAAGATTATGTGGGAACCCCCACCATGCATTTGATTTTGCATACCGCTGTGACTCTAAATTTTACTTTGATTCTGCTTATCACTCGGCCTGCCACTGTGGGCTCAGATTTAATCATGATCAGTTTCTTAATAAAAGCCTCTGAACCAAGTTTGTCTTTAGGAAATGGTCAGATCTGCACTCCAGGGGCCAACCTGATGTCCTATTGCAGTGTTTCTCAACCCGGTCCTCAGGGACCCCCAGCCGGTCTTTGTTTTGCTCCTTCCAGCTCCCTGCCAGACAGTCCATGTTGTTGCTCCCATTAGGGAGCTGGGTTGGAGCAAAAATGTGAACTGTCTGGCAGGGATTTGGAAGGGAGCAAAAATGTCTGGCTAGTCTTCAAAATGCCTGTTTGAAACAAAATTTTAACATCAAAGAATAAAGAATTTATAACGTGCCTGAGGAGAAAACTGTACTGAGAGATCAAATTCCCAACACCGGTTAGAAATGATGCAGTGGAAAAGAAAAGGTCAGCACAGTGTCTTGGGTCTTGCGTTCTGGGTCAGAGACAACTGACCTCATCAACTTTCCCTGTATGGGTGCAGGATCTCGCACGCTGAACATCAGTAAGACACAGCAGAAGGCGGAGTGAGATGATGCAAATCACCGACTGGCACAGCGAGACAGAATAACACTGGGTGGTGCTGGGTGTTCTGGGGAAAGTGTGTGCAAGTGTGCCTAGGAGACGTCGGCCTGAATGGTGTCCCCATAAGACGGGGATGTACTAGGGAAAGGGAGAGATCCCCACCCCTCGCCAAAGAATCCCCCCTACCTCAAAGCGTAATGTTGAGTGCAAGGCCACACCCTCTGACATTGATCAATGAGTCCCTTGGGAGAAGACAGCACACACCCCCTCCCCCACCCCCGCTCAGCTTGCCGTGAAGGTTAAGCACATTTACAATCTAGGCTAGTAGAGAATAGCTCAGCCTTATGCCAGTTCAGCATCTGCAGGGCAAGAACAGGCCGAGGGGTTACATCAGCAGAGGGAGACACATTACGTGCTTAGTACAGTTAGTACAATTACCACAACACTGTTTCTGAATTAGTACGGAAATCAGGGCCTCCTGAGTCACCATTTCAGCAGTCTGTGAACCTAAGTTACTGTTTTCTTAGAGTATGGCTTTCTTGTTATAGATAGAAATTAGAAACCAATTTGTTTTCTTTTAAGAAGTTTTAACTGTTCTAAGACATTTTGAAAGCAAAGTTTCGCTAAAAGTGGCAGATGTGGTCTTGTCTGTCTTCAATGTGAGAAGATTAGCAGAAAAGTAGCAGTCAATATGTTGCACAGCTGAACCAGTATGAAAATCTGTCATTTCACTGGGATATAGCACAAGCTTATCTCTGCTTTAAGTGGCACCTCTGGGAGAGGAAATAATTACTGCTATTCATCTTTTTGATACATTTTTAATGACCTCCCCAATGTTTAATATTTCCTGATTTGAAAGTTAATTGCATAGAGAAGTTGAGTTTAGCCTGAAGATAGTTTACCATGCCAGCAGTTAGAATAACTTCTGTAATCTGCTGTTAACTCAGTTACAGCAGGTTTTGGGAAGAGATCTTGTCTCAGTGGTTGCTGGGGACCAGCTAGCTGTTACCTGGTCTGATTAGTGTCTCTCTGTTCACATGGACATGCACACACAGTCATAATGAAGCATCTGTAGGGCGTCCTTGTATGTCAGTGACCCCAAAGCTCACAGCAACACACATAGTCGGAATGAAGTACTTGATGATGATGCAGTGTGTTATTGACCCCCAAACTCACACAGACACATACAGTGTTACACCTTATGATCCACTGTTCATTGTATGCTGCATAAACAATGCATGAAGCTGCATTGCTTAACTGAAGGTATTATTTCTCTTTCTCTCTCTCTCTCTCTCTCTCTCTCTCTCTCTCTCTCTCTCACACACACACACACACACACGCACACATATCTTTGTGTGGTCCATTAATTGTCCAATTAATGTCTATGGGCATAATCCTAATCCCAACAATGATAGCCTTAACCCCCACCAAGCCCTAACATTAAGCAGATTTAATCAAACAAAATACAAGCCATTTGGTTATTTTAGTTTTTTTGGTTGCATTCACAATTTTTATAATAAAACTGAGTTTCCCTTATGGGATCAAAAGAATGTCCTCACAAAGTCTAAGCATCAGGTTTTATCAGATTGTGATCAGATTGTGCTATATACCTATATGATATTTCTCTCTCTCTCTCTCTCTCTCTTTCTCTCTCTCTCTCTCTCTCTCTCATACTCTCTCTCTCTCTCTCTCACACACACACACAAAAACACTGGAGTTTTTTGTTTCTCCATTTTATATTCTTCTTCTGAAATTTTCATCTCCATCACACCATAACTGCTGTTATGTTCACATCCATTGTCAGTTGATTTTAAATCTGTCTTGAGTGCCTTGGGGCCAATAAGTTGGGAAGTGCACTTTGTAAAAATTGACATAACCAAACTAAATTGAACACAGCCAGTGTGACTAGAGATATATCGGTCCACTGGGGTTAGAATCATACAAATATATTTGTTTTATTTGTTTTATTTATTATGGCTTAATGCTGCCATCATTTCTTCACTGTATGAGTCCTCACATACCATGTGCTCTAATACACAAACCTGGAGCACTTTTGCTTTTTCTGTATCTAATTACTTGCTTGGTTTCCACACTTCCAGCTCTGTGCCCTGCTTATATGCCTTCTCTCTTCATTCCTTTCTATAGATAATGAAAAATACCTCATTTTCTTAATCTGCAAACCACCTTGAATATGATATTTTTTGTGTTCTATTATTATTTTAAGGCAAGTGAAATAAAAGGGAAGGTTTTTTTTCCTTTTTATGGGAGCTGAAATCATTTGAGCTTCTGGAGTAGCCGTAGTGAATTGCTTTGTAAAACGTTCATCTCATGGTTACCTCTCATGTCCAGACACAAGACAAAAAGAAAGGTTTGTAATGATGGGACAATGAGGACTAGTGTCTAAAGGTTTCTAAAAGACAGGTATGTGATCATAGCTTCTTGAGGTCAGGTATATATTTGTGGAATGAATAACACCAGACAATCAAATCAAAGACTCTCTCCTTGTCTAACAACACATATAAACTTCAGCAGAATTCGGCAGAGATTAATTAGATGGTTCGAACAAGTGGACTGTCATGCTTGATGATGTCTCTCTTCCAATTACATGTGGCATTTACCTGTCATTCAGCAACCTTTCCTGTCCTGTGAAGCAGTTGTGTTCTCACATGACCCTCAGCTCCGTGTGTCCAACGTGCCAACCAAGAGTTACAGCCTGACATGATAACAACAGAGCATGAGCAGCAGCTAACAGCAATTGTCCACCTTTAGAAATGAAGATAATCCTTGAGCCACATTGTGCATATGTGTGCAGGTATTCATGGTTCTCAATATATGGTCTATCGTGGAGTAAAGGTAATCACAGCTTTTCAAAATCAAAGATTTTAGTCAAAAACATTTTAAAATTAGAACACAGAAAAAGGTTTTCATTGGTTCTTCAAAAAACACATGGAGCAAAAATCCTGAGTTTCTTTCCAGCAGTTATTACAAATCAAACCATTCCACCATGAGCATTTCCTTCTGAGAAAGACCACCTTACATTAGTAACCTATGATGTGAAGCAGTACATTTCAACAAAAATATACCATGAGCATATGGCATCAGTGACAATGCATAAACACAAAGATACAATTCAATATTTCTATTGAACCAAAGGAGCCCTGATTAGGTCACAATCAACTATACTGCAAAAGGCTCCCATAGAAAAAAAAAACTGGAGGGCTGGATTCATCAGCCGATTTGAGATCATTAAAATAAAGCCGACAGATACTAGAACGCTGCATTTGAACAGATAAAATACAGATAAGATACAGAGTCCATGCAAAAGCAGAAACATGTGCAATGCCAGTCAAAAGTTTGGACACACCTACTCATGGAAAGGGTTTTTTGTACTATTCTCTACATTTCAGAATAATTATAAAGACATCAAAACTATGAATATCACGTATGGAATTATGTGCTGATGAAAAATATATTTTAAAAAAATGATTTGTTGGGGCGGGGCAACTCTGTGGGGTGGTACTCAGAAGGTTGCTGGTTGAATTCCCTGGTCGGCAGAGTGATTCCACCACTGGGCCCTTGAGCAAGGCACTTAACCCCAATTGCTCCAGGGACTGGCTGACCCGACTCTCTCCTCTATCCCAGTTTCGTGAGGTGGCCTCCTGGGATGCTTTTCCGGCCATTCTGAAGGAGGGCCCAGATATGCTGAGCTCTCATTGGCTGATTTTCATTAACTCTCTGGTCAGACTCCTCCAAAACGATTTCTACTGTGTTTAGGTCAGGTGCCCAGGTCATGTGATGCAACACTATCCCTCTCCTTTGTAGGTGGCTTGGCGTGTCCAAACTTTTGTGTGGTACTGTATATTAAATTATGTATAAATATATTTTAAAAGAATCGTGTTATTTGAATCAATGCCAAATGTACAATCTAAGGAAAAGAAACAAAGTCTGGATTAATGCCAGGATGTCGTATCAAATCCAAACCCATGTATTTATGGTGATGTCAGAATTTTCTTTTTTAAGGAGTGGATCAGGTAATTTCAGAATATTTGCACTGGACACCTCCAGGACTTATTTGAGCAGCCCAGCTCTGGTGATTAGAAGGGGCATATTGCAAACCTGAACAGTAAAATTTTACTCAACTCTACACAATTCTACATGGCCGGCACATCCTTACAAAGCTCTATGGAAGTCTTGTTAGACATATTTGTATTTTCATTATCACTCACACAGACATTCATTACCATTGCTGTTTCTGTATATAATTATTGCTGTTAGCAATTTGTTTTGGCTGCATTATTGCTCTTTGTAGTCATTCTGCAGGCTTGGTGCTGCGCTATTGCTCTAGACACTGCCATTGGTCTGCACACTATTGCTGTTACTAATGATTATGTATTCTCATTGATGGACTACTGCTTTTATTGGCACAAACACGCACAATCACACTGACCTTTTCTCTCATGCATGTTCTCCTATGGACACATACCAGCAAGCACACTGAAAGGTTAACAAGCATGATGGACGATGCTGGATGAAGTTCTGAGCGTGGAGAACTATCCAGTGTTTCTGATCAACTCCTAAACACAGAAAAAAAAAGTTTGGCAACTGCCAGCAGCCGATGCTTTGTGTTCCTACGGCAACTGAGTTAACCATCAGCCAATCAGCGATCGAGATTTCCTGAATGAATAAATAAGCAGCAAATATCTTTAGAATAACAAACAGCCCGCTGGAATGGAAGACCTTTGTGATCCCTCAATATTAGATTGTGCCCCAATGATCTTCTTTGAAAGCCAGCAGTTCATCCCTGGGCATCCAGCAGCATGGACTTACCTTCCAGTGCTGGACACCAAGGGGTGCGTCTGCTGGGGAAAACTGGTGGCAATCGCCGAGACGACACCAGGTCATTTTTCATGAGGGTTCGGATTAGATCGAGAGGATGAGTCTCAAACGTGTCATTGAAAATGAAGTCTCTCATTGTACATTGCAGAATGGATCAGGGAGTGGGAGCGAACAATCAGGCTTGTCAATGAGTCAGTGAACCCCTTTTTGTCTTTGTGGTATAAATAGTTCCATTCCTCTGAACAATTTGGGACAACTTAATCCACTGCAGTCAGAATCAGGTGTGAATGACAGTTAACGCCATATTTGCTTCACATCACGGACTTGGAATCAGATTTGGATGGTCCTCATGATCTCTTCTGAGAAATCAGCAGATGTCCAGTAAAGATGGATGGAGTAAAATTAATTCTATTAATTCAATTGTATATGAAGTAATACAGTTCTGAAACTATCAACAAATGTCTCATGTTGAAAATACACACATTTTTGTCAGTTTCATGTAATAATTACATATTGTGGCAGTGCAAATGTGGCATTTTGTTTATACTCTACATTGTGTCAGATAGTTCTTTTGAAAGTGTCAGTAACTGTAGTATTTCATGTGTGTTACATGTATTGATATATAGTTTATAATCTTAAATGTAAAATGTAACGATTATGAAACATACATTAGCCGTGGTGCTCAGCAACTGAAATGGGCGTATACAGTGTATGCGTATACAGTGTATGTATACAGATATGGAGATGGACAGGAAGGGAGAGTGAAGAAAGGCAGAGTGAAGGAGTAAAGAGCATTGGGTGCTGGGTCACAGTGAGCTGGGAGTCACTATTAGTAAAAATGAGGCAGGGGCAGCCATGGGTGAGATGCTTCTCCAGTGGAGGACAGACAGACACAGACACACACACACACACACACACACACACACACACACACACACACAATTTAAGAGCAGTTTAGAGTTTCCAGTTGACTTAACTGTATGTCTTCGTCCTGTGGGAGGAAAATGAAGCTGGTGCTACCCACTAAGCCATGGAGAATTACTATCATCGTCGTCATTATCATCGTCATCATTATCATCGTCGTCATTATCATTGTCGCCATTATCATCGTCGTCATTATCGTCGTCGTCATCATCATCGTCATCATTATCGTCGTCGTCATCATCATCGTCGTCATTATCATCGTCGTCATTATCGTCGTCGTCATCATCATTGTCATCATCATCATCGTCATCATCATCATCGTCGTCATTATTATCATAGTCATCATCATCATCGTCGTCATCATCATCATTGTCGTCATTATTATCATAGTTATCATCATCGTCATCATCATCATCGTCGTCATTATTGTCATAGTTATCATCATCATCATCGTTGTCATCATCTTGCCTTTTCTCCTTGAATAAATATGGCTTTCATCCTCTTTATTAATGGCTTCCTTTTCTCACATATAAATTTCTATTTGTTTAATTGTTCTTCGACTTATTAAAAAATAACTTTCTGCCCTGTCATTATAAACACACGTCTTATTGCTGTGTACCATTCAATTCGTACTATGTGATGTCAGTAAAATGTCAAACATGAAAATGAATGGAGGTCATAAAGTCATGTTTGTGTGTGTGTGTGTGTGTGTATGTGTGTGTGTGTGTGTGTGTGTGTGTGTGAGTGTGAGAGTGAGAGAGAGAGAGAGAGAGAGAATATGTAATGTAGTATAATGTGATTAATGTAATGTAAAAGAAATATATTGTTTTTTAACAAATTTATATATTTTGGCAAGACCTGATATTTCCTGTCATGTTGATAAAAGGGTCGTTATGGTTTGAGTCAACTGACAAAACACTACAAATGGGGACACCGGGAAGTAAAAAGAATATTTAGAGTGCAAAAGAGAAGGACAGAATTATAAAAAAACAAAGTATAAGATAGTAAGAAGGAAAGAGGCCTGTGAATCCTTACAATGTCATAGCTATAATCTAGCTTTAGTATCTCATTTAAGCATCAGATTATATTGACTCAATCCAAACTTAATCATCATTATCTACTGACCCAGGGTCAGACAATGTACCTATAAAAAGGAAGAGTTGTCCTCATACAGAATTGCACCAACAAACCCATTCCCATGCAGGATTCCTTCAGATCTGAACGACCAGTTGTCATGGAGGACAGAGGGGTCCCCTGTATCTGGCTCCCTCCGAGGAGCCCTCAGATCAGCCTGCCCGTTCACGCTGGAAGACCGACGGCTCTGCATATCTAGGTCCATCAGTGGCTAACCCTGGGGCAGGTTGAGCCAATCCCCAGATCAGACTCTGGGGAGGGGTGGGGGGGTGTTCTATGTTTTTAGAAAAGTCACCGGCTCAGAATACTAGCCCGTTTCTGTAGGAAAGCTGAATTATTGCATTAATTCCATTGAAAAAGAAAAGCTGTGAGGCGAGAGCACAGCTGCCTATTGCGATAATCGCTAACCCCAATTATCACTTTGGTTTTCTAAGTCTTCCCCAGGCTACAGTGGGCACTGGGTACATGCCTGCTCCTTTTACCTGCCGCATTGGGCTTTTCACACTCGTGAGTGAATCTCTGACCTTAACCTGGCCTCTTGCAGGTCTCACCTGCATGCTGAACCTGGGCCCCATTCAGCGAGTCCACCTGAATGTAATGACCCAGATGATGCAGTTCCTAGAGGCTTAGACCCCTCTTCGGGGCAGGAAACCAGACTGATGCCACCTATGCCACCTCAATGACTTGACATATTGTTTGCTGGCAAGAGAAAAGATTAAATAAAACATGACTGAAAGGTAGTATCAGGTGAGATAAATACAACCTCTTAATGCAAAAAGGTTGGTAAAATACCCAGTTAGCACCAAGGACTAGAGAGGGGGAATCTCTTTGACTGGTTTTTATGTTGCGAAGAGTAATGAACAAATTCAGAGAGTGTTGGTTAGATTTGAGATTCTACTGAAGGTGCTATAGGGGAGTATGATGATAAAAAAATGAAATCAACTGCTGTATCTATGGTCACCTGGCCAGCTGGCTGGATCATGACAGCCTCTTTTTCTGTTTTTTTTTGCAGGCTTGTGGATTCTGTCGCAGTTCCTCCTTCTGTTCCTCTGCGTGGTCACTGGACTAGGACCCTTCAGAGCATGCTGGGACACTGACAGCTCCCAGAGTTACTGTGACCGTGAGGTGTTCCTGGTTAGGGCCTCCAACCTAGAGCTTCTGGGGCTACGAAGCATCGGCGATGGGGGGCTCTCTCCTGCCATTCGGGGCAGAAGAGGAGTCCAGGGTGTTGACTGTCTTACCGGGGGGGCACTGCTCAGGTAGTTCATGTAGTGAGGGTTCATTGTACATTGCCACTGTAGGGGAAGGAGGGGAGAGGAACCTTAAGTTATTTGCTGACTTCTCATTCTTTCCTCCAATGCCACAGAACAATGGCGCTTTTCCACTGGCATAGGAACCAGGCCCTGCCTGACCTGCACCACAAAAAGAAACTAGTTACAGCACGGTTCCAGTTCTCTTTGATTTTCCACTGCAGAAAGGGTTGGTTTGGTGGCATAAAACCAAAGAGGTGCTTATTTATTGTTCAGACCGTGCACATCATGATTTACTATGTGCTAATTTCCACTAGCACGTCTGAGAGAATCGCCGAGTTACGTTAGCATCGAATGATAGCGTCATTAGCATTTGCTTGCATACATTTTCATGCCACTCCGTTCGGGCGTTCTATAGTCAATCTTGAAGTGGGAAGTTGGAAAGTTTCAAGTTCTGAGTCACTGGGAATGCATAAATTAATTTCTGCAATACTCCTAATGCTGAATGACATATAGAGCATGATTTCCACCACTTCGATGGTGGTGACAAAACCGCCTTGGTTTGGTCACGCTTTCGGCCATGTTCAGCACGGATATGGCTCAGGTATGACTCGACAAGCTGACGGTGAAAAAGTGTCATTACTTTATCTTAACAAAGCTGGAAATTTACTGAAGCAATAAACAATTGTTGTATATGTATAATGGCAATATTGGAAGATGTTACAGTATAAGAACCCTCTATGGAGAACGTCAGTGATTACATACAGAGGTGTAGAAGAAATATTTCATGTGGGCTGGGTTAGGATTCTATACAGGACATACCATCAATGACTTTGGGGACAAAATGGCCGGCACGCTTGGACTTTTTGACCCGATTTCCTTTCATGACCTGGCCGTCCTTGTTGATGCCGATGTACCAGGCCCGGCCAGACTGAGTCTGACGGTACAGCATTGATGAGTAGGTGATGTAGTAGTTCTCAAACACACTCTCCTTGAACTTGCACTCAGATGTGAAGTGTTCCTGGCAGAGACACACACAGAAAACACATGAATGAGAAATTCAATTCCTCTAATTTATCTATATTACCTACCTATATTTAGGATCAAATCAGATTTGAACAGAGGTAGGTAGTCCAGGTCCAGAGAGTGAAAGTCCAGACCAAGATCTTGTTTAAACCAATCAGTTGAATAGTGTGTAACTGGGACTCTTTATACTCAACTGGTTGGTCGAAACAAAATCTTGGTCAGGACATTCATTCTCTGGACCTGAATTACTCCCTTCTAATACCACAGAGCCTATGCTTACCATGACCTCCAGGATCATGTTTCTTGTTTATTAATGCTGTAATAATGCTGTATTTTTAATATACAAACACTGGACACTGGAACAGTAGGCCAGCAGTACACTATTGTGGTTAGATACTATGGCTATGGTTATAGAGAAAGTAGGGCAGTCAAGGGGGCTACAAAAAGCAGCCTGGGAATTTGCTGTGGCCCCAATTTTATATTTTGCTGCCAACTGGGGGAGGGGGCGTGGTCTTCCTTGGTATATTTTGCCAATCATGAATATATGGGCTATATAATGCCATGGGCTATTTAATGCATTGGGGAGGGGGGGGGGGATTTGCCCCTCACAAGACCAGCTTACTGGGGAAATTCGCTATGGGGATTTACAGAGAGATGTAGGCTATGGTTATAGATATACAGAACACCGACCAGAAGTATGCGGCAATAAAAACACAGACAGTAGGGCAGAGATATGCTCTGTCTTAGACATAGAGATACGAGTAGTGAAATTCTATGATGACATACAGAAAGTAGGCCAGCCACAGGATTGTTCTTTATGTCTAAAAGCCAAATAGACTTTATATATAAAAAAAACCTCTGGCTTCCTGTTACTTAAGACTTATTGGCCACAGCCTGACAATTTGCCCTGTGTGCCGAGTCGCCAAAATTAATTCCCACAAAAGGAGGAAGAAGCAATTTGCAGCTATCGTGTTCAGAATCCTGAAGCGATGGAGAACTGTTTGTCATGCGGATCTCACTGGGGCGCCCTTCTCCTCATATCTTCCCCTCTATAGGATAAATGTCTCGATCCTTTCTAATGTTCAGATGTATCACTTAGCATAACTTAATATGAGTCACCATACCTGAGTTTAAAACATACTGATAGAAGTAGCAACAGGAAGGTCCTTCCTTCCATTTCAGTCTGCAACATTTTTCCCAATGAAATAACTGCAGCAAAATGCAGGAACTTGAATGTTCCATGGAGACTGTTAAGGTGAATCTGACCTGATGCCATAGTATTACCGTGCTCTACTGCCCTGCAGTGTAAGAGAATTATGTTAGAGAACTCTACCATGCTACAGTGTTGCTATTTTTGTATTTTACAGCGTTATAGCACTTCACAGAATTTCTGCACTGCATTGCCCTACAGTATTAAAGCATGTCATAGTCCTACGGAATTGCATGAAGCTCATTAGCACCCTATGAAGGTATTACCACAGGGGCTTGCTTGACACGTGTGTTGGTGTTTGTTTGTTCCTTTACGTCAGGGTTTCCAAATTCTGGTTCAGGACAGCCACTCTGCAAGACAGTAGGTACTGTATGCCTGAGCAGATGGGGAACCCTGCTTTAAATGGGACTCACACCAGCAGGGTAGGAGTGAAGCATGCTGGGAAGGCACCCTAGGTGGCAGCTAGACTCACCTTGGTCCTGAGGAAACAGTGCTAACCACTACACCACCAAGCCACCCCTCACCTATAACCCACAATCAGAATGAATGTCAATTATTGCAATGGCAACCCCATCAGTCCTCATCAGATCTTATTCCTGCATCTTAAACTTATAAATCACAAGCTCATAACAAATATGAGAAGAAATACCAAGTCCAGGCATGTTTGTGTTCATGTACTTGTAGCTGTAGTGTAATGAATGCTGTATAGAGTAAAGAGTGACTATAGGTTGTGTCTGTGATTGCCAGGTAAAATATGCCTCCCTTTGATCCAGTCTGCTGTTCAGTCAGTGTGTCAAACACTTTTTCTCAGTGTGTTGTTGGGTCAGTGTGTCAAATCACCCCACAATGTTGGCTGGCCACTGTAAGAAAATGGGGCATCTGTGGTTCTGGTTCAGAGATCCAGAGAAAAGAGGCCAAATTGAAATGCCACAGAATAATTTTGCAAGCACAAAGGCTGCCATACTGTTTGCATATTGTATAATGCTTGATATATACCACATTTTTGTTGTATAAAGCCATAAATCAAAGATTAATCTTCTATGGCAAGTAGCGAGCATCTACCATAAATGAAATTCAGATAAAAAAAACATATCAGCTGTTTCTGTATGGCTTCTTTGATTTTTTTTTAATGTAATTGCATCCTACTGGGATAACTATGGAGAACAGAGCTACAGGATCTTACCATTGAATGGAATCAATTACGAGAGGGGTGCAAAGGCAATGGAAGGACCATGGAGTTCAGTGAAGACTGTCTTCAATAAGTGGAGAAAAATGGGGCATCATAGAAACATTCCCAAGATTAGAACAACCTACCAAAGCCGGTGGCAAGACAAGGAGCACAGTGGCCTACGGCAGCATTAGAGGAGTTTCTGGAAGGTTGTGGTTACTCCTTGTACGTAACAACAATCTCCTACATTGTGCACATCTGGGCTGTGTAGCAGAATGACAAAATGAAGGCTTGGAACAGAACTGGATTGGTCTGGTTGGGGGCCCAGTATAATAGCCATTCACAGGGTGCAAAATCTGTAGTGGTACCTCACGTGTTTGTGGTGGTCATACATGCACATTTATGAGTTTACACACCTACATTTTGCAAAATTATGCCATTCTTCTTCTAAAATTTTATGGACTATAACTAGCAAAGATGTTTCCACATGTATTATCTGGGGGTGCATGATTATGCAACCACAGTGCTATCATTTTTTTATTTTATTTTGTTCAATGCTAGGACACATTACAGTTGGAAAATTTGAAAAATGACATGATTTGTTTTCATTTCTGGCCCTTCAAAAGCCTGCAATTCCGATGAGGGTGTGTAACATTTTTTGCATCCACTGTATGGGAGAAGTGCTCTGGGGAAGGGTGTTTAATTAGATTTAATTAAATAGAATTGAAGTGAATCAAACAGCTGAAAGATGTTTTAGGTTGGAGATCACATGCATATTCAGAATTCGGTTTTGCAGTTCAGGTGTGGGACATGTGTAGACATGGATTACTTCATGTGTTAGTCATTCGTTCACAGTCAGTAAAGTAGCTAAAGGAAACATGCTGCTAAACCAGCTTTTATGCCCATCGTTGAATTGGTAGCTCGCATGCATGGGCGTGTAGGGTCTCAGTACTGACGCCATCTATCTCTGCACTCGTACGTTATGCCTTTCCCGACTCTATAACATGGCAGGTCCTCCATCTATGAGAGCCACGTCTGAATGTCATCAGGTGACTGTAATTTTGGTGACACCGTTTCTACCTCCATCCGTCACATAGTCACAGTGAGAAAGAGGGAAGATTTATTATTTTTTAAAATTGTGGATAGGAAACACAATGCTCTCACACATAGGACTGTCAATGTTGTCAGACCCAAACCTCCATCTTCTTCATACTGTCATACACCCCATATTTGAAGGGTCCTTCCTCCTGGCTAGTTTAACTTCATTCTGTAGCCTCATCTGTTGGCAGCTGCTGTGGAAATGTATGTGTGTGCAAAAGCTTGCTGATGTCGGCCAGCAAAGGTTAAAAGACACCAGCCATAATATCAAAGGTGCCGTGAAATAATAAGCAGAGAGGAATGTAATAACAGTGACGGTATAAACACAGCAGTAAACCATAATGTCCATGATGATTGGGCCCCAATGAAAGCGTGTCATTTCCTGGATGAATGTCTGGTCTTTATCCTCCCTCTTTCCATTTGTGTTGATCGCACTTATTCCTCACTGTGACAGTAAGATGCACAAAATGACCACAAATGTAGGTTAAAAAAACAATTAAACAGGAGTCAAGTCTGCCTTGCTATGTGGTAAATGACTAAACAGCAGTCCTGCTGTGTTCACTGTCTACCCCCGCACTCCCCACAAGGGGGTTTCCACACAGCACTCAGTCATATAAACTGGGTCAGAATGGGCCTGGCCCTATTTTTAACACAGAGCCACATTCGCAGCCTGCTCGTAGATAGCCAGAATGCACCACACTTGCCCTTCCCTGTGACGCGACAAATCACATTTGTGACAGAGCTTTGTTTACCATCACATTCGGTTTAATATGCACCAATGAGATTCTCCGAAACATATGACGTGAGGTACCTGTTTGTTGGGTGAGCTGTAGAGATTTTGGGCCCCAGATTTTGGGCCCCAATGAAAACGTGTCATATTAGGCCCCCAACTCAGACTAATCGCATTTTGTTCTGAACTTTTCAAGGCATCTGTCATTGGAGTCCATGGAATCATTTTGACTTTCCCTCCCCTTTACAGCCCTTGCTTATGAGTGAAAAACTTGAGTTGACCAAGGGTGGTGTGATGGACGCACTGTAACCTCACACCCACAGGGTTCTGTATTTCTTTCCCATCTCTGTTTTTTTGTCTATAGAGTTTTCATACTGCTTTCTTCCCACAGTCCAAAAACAAATTAGGTGTATCTTATGATGCCCTGATGACTATTAATGACCACATTTCTGCACTGGATGGTGAGTAGAAGCAGCCCCCGATAGCACGGTGTACTATGCAGGTAATTCAAAGTATCTTATATCCATCCATCCATTTTCCAAACCGCTTATCCTACTGGGTCGCGGGGGGTCCGGAGCCTATCCCGGAAGCAACG
>JAABNY020000037.1:10279953-10302797 GCA_015164015.2 Brevimyrus niger
CGCCCGACGCGAACCTGGCCAGCCAGTGCACAAATGAAGTTCCCCCACCCCCCCCCCCCCCCCCCCGCCCCCGCAGTCTCGCACGCATGCTCTTGCTTGCGGTATGTTGAAAAAGGGTATATACTATCGAATAATGAGACGGAGGCCAGAACTGGGTGGCTGCTGGAAGAGGTGCTGGTTTGGCCAACAGGGGGCGCCATCCTGTGGTCTGTGTGGGTCCCAGTGCCCCAGTGCAGTGCTGGGGACAATGTCCTGTAAAAATAGCCAAACTTGTGCTGAGAAAGAGATGGACAGACAAACTAAGGGAGTATTTATGCTTCCGATCCAAGCTATGAGAAGGAGTATGAGAGAGGACAGTACGGGACAAAAAGTAATGAAGGAGGACATGATGGGATGTAAAGGAATGAAAGAAGATGGGATGAGAAAAAAACTGAGGAGAGGGCAATAAAGGAAAGAGCATGATTTATTCATTCTCTTTGTTGTATCTACACAAGGCATCAAGTCTGAATGCAGAGGGCGGATCGGAAAAAGGAAGTAAAGAGGACAGGTTGGGAGAAAAAAGCCGAGCAAAAGAGAGGGCTGATAAAGGGAAGAACGTAATTCATTTGCTCTTGGAGTCATAACCCTGCAAGGCGTCTGGGCTGCACACAGAGGGCAGATCAGTTTGCACAGCTCCTGCCCTTCATTTACACCCATCTAAGGCCAGGGGATAATGAAACTGAGCTCCACTGAGCTTTCTCTCTCTCACACACACCCACACATCAAATAAAACGATAACTGCTGCTCAAATATGCAGTGAATTTATACCTTTCTGCGAAGTTCATTAATACATTCGGGTCCGCTCCCCACTTCCTGTTTCTGTAATGATTTTTTTTCTGTAAACTCCCTTTGTGTGTGTGAGTAATGTCTGCACCTTACTGTCTGTATTCACCCAACCTTCTCTTCTTGTATCGGTCAGTCTTGATCTCAACATATTATAAACAGTGTTTCCCAGTCCAGTCCTCGGGGGCCCACAGTCAGTTCACATTTTTGCTCCCTCCCAGCTCCCAGTTGGGAGCAAAAATATAGACTGTCTGTGGGTCCCTGAGGACTGGATTGGGAAACACTGTATCAGAGAGAATTATTGCCACCAAAGGATGGATGGATGGATGGATGGATGGATGGATGGATGGATGGATGGATGGATGGATGGATGGATGGATGGATGGATATAGCGTTTTGTAGGAGCACTCTGCTCCAATCTACTGGATGAGATGGAAGAACAGAATGGATCAGAGACCACTCCCTCATAAAAATCTCTCTAGATGTTTTGGAGTTCTTTGACTTCACTTCTCAATTCTCTGCTTCAGCTCACCCCTCACATTTACAATGGGATTTAGATCAGGTGACTGGAATGACCATTGATTCTGTGTTCAATGAACCTCTGTCGCAAAAAAAAAAGAAATAGTGTTGTTTCATCTCATCAAAAAATTTAGCAAACCCCAGCCAGTTGTGTGGTTTGATATTTTGGAGATTTGATAACCCCAGAATGAAATCAAGTGCTGCAATTGTCCAGCTGTGTTCCTTGAAAACAGTTTTGCCTCTTGAACCATCATCTTCACTGTGCTTGAAGGCAAAACAGGCTTGTGCTCACTTCCAGGCACATTAATCACAGCTGCAGATGTTTCAGACCTGTTAATTATTACTTTAATAGTGGAAATGAGGATTCTCGAAGCGTGCAGCTATTTTTATAGCCTTTGCTAGATTTATGTAGGTCAACAACCTTTGGTCTAATTTCATTTATGTATTCTGCGGTCTTACCCATGTTGACAAATGACTAAAGGGGTTTGGCTTGTACCTCAAATTTATAAAACAGGGGCACAGGAAGTCGTACATCACCACCAAAGATTTCATAAAAATACAGATGTGCTTGTAAAAAGTATAATTTATTTTTGTTAATTAAAATTTGTTCGTAAGGATGTTTCAAGGTGCCAGTAATTGTGACATTAAAATTATATGCTTTGATAATAAAAAATAGGATTACATTTGTCTCAGTGAAAGGTTAGATTTCTCTCATAATATGAGTGCAAGAGCAGGCTAATGGACAATAAAGACATTTTCCTCTTTTTTGTCATTTTTGCCAAGGGTGCCAATAATTCTGGCGGGAAGCTTATGACCTGTGTATGTAAGCACTGTCCTTCTAAGGCAGTCCCAGGGAGTTCAGCTGTATACCTGGGGTGTCGAGCAATGAAGCACAAAGACGCAGCGTTTCTGAGGGGCTCTGAGCCACTGGGCTGCTGGGTCTCCCTCACTGCCCTCGCACTGAAGTGCTGAGCTGGCTCTCCCTCTCTCTCTCTCCCTTTCTCTCTCTCTCTCTCTCTCTCTCATTCCCTTTCTTCTCACTTTCATTTGTCTCCTCTATGTTTTTCTCTCTCTCCTTCTCCATTTCCCAGTCTTTCTGCTTCTTTCCTTCATTCTCCTTCAGCAGTGACACATTGGTCCTAATGATAATTAGAGCATTCCAGAAAGATCTCTCATCCTATAAGAAACGAAAAAAGAAAAATGTAATCAACAGAAATTTGACAGAACGCCAAGGAGAAATAGGGCTGTTTTATTTCTCTCCTTTTATCATTTCCCCCTCTCTGATTGGAAGAGCTCTTCTCTTAGCCAAATAGAGTTTATTAGTGTGATGTTGGGAGCCTGTTTACCGATAATGTGACATTGCGTTTAATCCACAGCTTGTTGTCACGTTTGCGCACCTCAATGCATGTGATCTGACGGTTGCACTTGCTACATGTTACATTCTGTTACATCCAGACATCCGTAACTATTTACTGTATGCCAGAAACAATTCTCCTGCAAAATTCTGGCTCTTAACCCTTTGTTGGCCATAAGGAGGGGGACCCGTATTCTGCTCATCAATAATCTCACACATCGGTACCCTGTAATTAGTCTCTTTAGCTTGGGGCTCTTCCTGTGGTTTTTTCAGCCATGAATTAGCCTGGAGGAGGAGGTGTTTTTTAAGCATTATGCTTTCTCTAATTACACCCTCTGTTGAGAGTCACTGCGCGGGAATGATGCTGTGATTGAGGCATGCAGGTGCTGAGAACGGGAAAAGAGCCCAGCTTCTTCTACCAAATCCAGTAGATCACAGGTGTCAGACTCCAATCCTGGGGGAGCAGAGCCCTGCACATTTTTGGGTTTCCCCTCGTTTAACACACCCGATTCGACTTCTTGTGTTAATTACCAGATAGCTATTGAGCTGAATTATTTGTGGTGCAACAGGGAAAGAACTAAGCTACACAGGGCTGCAGCCCTCCAGGACTGCAGTTTGACACCCCTGTAGTAGATGTTTTTGTCCAAAATAACACACAAGTGAGAATAACAGAGCCGAATCAGTCAGTGCTCCTGGAGGGCTTCATTTTAAGGGCCTCACTGAAGGTCCAGTGATGACATTACCAGCCATGTCATTTGAACTCACAACTTCGCAGAAACGGACACACACCCATAAGCAACACAGCTGCACACCACCCCTCGGATGGATCAGCATAAGAAGAAGTGAGTAAGACTCAGTTAGAGTAAATGTGGTGATTGAGGCTAGATGGTGAAGCCCTGGATCTCTCCCCATCCCACAGTCTTCCACTTTTCTGACTGACTTCCACAATTCATACAGCAACAACCTACTCGACCAATGGGCAGCCTAATTTTGACAGGAGAAATCTTTGCTGTACAAAAGAATGGTGGCCTTGTAGCTACTCCATTGATCAAACAGCAGTAGTTACTAAGCCGATGAACAACAGGAAGTGAGAAAGGCTGAGCCAATGAGCCACAACTTGCTTGACTATGGCTTTGGATGAATGGGATTTGATAGGTGGGTTTTCTTGCACACAATAACCTTGTTTCTGGGTTTGTTTCTCAGGTGTAGAGTCATTGAAGATGCTGCTGATTCAGGACTTCTCACACAGGCCAAAAAAGTTAAAGTGAAAGCTAAGTGGTTTTTGTGACTTTTAGGGTGCAGGTATGTTTATTAGTTTTCCTCTTAACCCCCATTTAAACTGTGGGATGCTGTGTCAGGTTATATACTGTATGTACCAGGAATGCCCAGTTAGCACAGGGGTGCCTTTCATTTGCAATAACAGAGTTAACCAGAGTCTTCTGGGTAAATTAAGTAACACGTGTGAGAGGTCTGAGAGACAAACTGGCGAATGCTGGGCTTAGCGCAGCGGCTAACATGGGACTGATTTGTTTGGTTCAGGTTTCTGGTGGACAGTAGCGAGGGTTTGTTTCCCACTGAAATGTGGATGGTTCTGCTGACAAAGCAGGGCAGCGGTGCCCCCCCCCTCCCCCAGTGCCACCACAGAGGCCAAACACACAGAGAACAAACGGCACCTGAGCTGCGTGCTGCAGTGAGGATCCAGTGCTCCGATTCCCCCACTCAGCACTACTCCACCCTGACTCTTCTTCCCAGTGTTACCGGGACAAACAGCTTGTCTGGAGTCTTCCTCACAGTGCTAACAGTGCAAGCGGCCCATCCAGGGTCTTCATCATGGAATCCTCCACAGCGTCATCTTCACAGTTCTGAATCCAGTATCTTCATAACAGCATCTCCTTCACGACGTCTATATCAGACTGCTGACTTCAGCGTCTTTCTAACAGCATCTTCTGCACAGTGTCTGAATCACAGCGCTGAGAGGATGAACTGTGTGTTCACTCACTTCCCGCCCAATGTAAATATGGGTGAGCTGATAAATTACCCAGAATGGAGTTAACCTAACACTGCATGCTCTCACACACTCTCGCAGACACACAGCACGCAAACACTCAGATTTAGATTTGCACACAATGAACATAATCTTTTCCAGCTAAGACTTCATAACTGTATGCTTGTTTGTCACGTATAATTCTTACAACGGGATCCCATTTTTACCCCTGTTCCCTCTCCCTGGTTCATTTCCTGCCCCGTAGAGGTTGTGCCAAATGTGTCCTTGCCGGGTCTAATCGAAATACGCACTAATTCCATTTCAGCTGTGAACCATGAGAAGTTAGTTTAAACAGTCATGTACATGTGCTGCACTGTGTCACGGGCGGCCAAAGGCAGGTGTTCATGCCACATTAACACAGTGCCTCTGCTCTAAGTATTAATATGACCAAGGTCATGATAAGGAGCCCAGTTTCAGCAGCATAAGGGTGTGTGGTCTGCTGTGGAATGGACCAGCCCAGAGCTCTGTGAAGTAATTGAGACATTTAGCTGCAGCTCTATACAGCAATGATTCCACACGCATGTCTGCCAAAGGTCATGTCGCCTCTGATTTTAGTTTAGGGGTAATTATATGTCATTTGAAATTTGTTCTTTTTTCTTTGAAAGCATCCCCTGAGGTTTATGCCAGCCTTCTTCCTATCCAGTCCTCGGAAATGAGAACGCCGCCAAACACCAATGTCCTCTCTCTAATTGTTTGTTTTTTTACGGAGGTAATTCTTAAGAGATTACAAAGTGAGTCCAATCTCTCTTTTTTCATTACATAATGGCATAAGCTGCATCTAAGCCATGCTCCTATCAGGGAGCATTATCAAGCACAACCTGCACCGAAGATTTAATTGAAAACGGGGACACATGTAGACCGGCGTCTATCACATCGATGTCCTCGACAGATGGAGATAAGGTCTCCAAGGTGACCAATGCTTTTTGGTTAAAGTCTGATTGGAGAACATGGTTTGAGAATACTGAGTCAAGAATAGTGTGTTAAAAATACTGCATGAGTACGTTTGGTGAAAATACTGCGTCAGATTCTCATGCGAGTCAGATACTATGTGAGATACTGCGTGGCAATACTCTATTAGATACAAAGTGACCATACTGTGTTAGAAAGTAACTACGTGATATTGTACAAGTACACTGAGTAAGAACAACACGTGAGGACACTGAGTGAGAATTTGCTTGGCCAAGTGCTTTAAAGTTGCAAAACAAGCCTTTGCTTCGTCATCATAATTTCTACTGTTTTGAGTTTGTTGTCCATTGTTTGAATTTCCTCTCTACTGACCAAGAAATATCAAGAGCACAGAGGCTGCAGTCTTGCATAGCATAACCAGGGCCATAGCTGTGTGTGAATATAATGGGCAGGGCCAAATTTAGGGGGGTGGGGGCCCCTGGGCTAAACTCATTTTTGCGGTCCTATCTATAGAATGAAACGCTTCTGAAAAACATTTTGGGCCCCCTACAGCCCCTTTAGGCCATGGGTAAGTCCAGCCTTGGTATTGTGGAAGCTAGATCAAGATAACAAGCGATTTGCTTTAATGTGCTGTTAGTGTAATTAAAGGAGGAAACACAATTACTGTACTTAAGAAACATGCTGAGTTTTTCACATAAAAATGTGAAACCGTAGCTTTGCTTTAGCTCACTCACATAAACGTATTTTCTTACACCCTCAGTGAACAGAAAGCCACTAAGAAAGCTAAGTGTGCAGAATTTCGTTATTCATTTCTATTCAGCCATCCCAGTAGTTTTGATTTTCCAAGCTGGCTAACTCTCCAATAATAGGGCTAGCTTTTCTGGCCACAAGTTAGGCCAACTCTCCATCAATAAAGCTAGCTGACTAGCTGTCATGGCCAGAGCTCGGCTACCTCTCCAGTGATATGGCTAGCTGCCACGCCTTGAGCTGGGCTAGCTGTCCAGTGATAGGACTAGTTGTTACAGCCTGAGCTGGGCTAGCTCTTCAGTTGCAGGGCTAGCTGTCATGGCCTGAGCAAGGATAACTCTCCAATGATAGGGCTAGCTGTCGAGTGGCAGGGCTAGATGTCAGGTGGTAAGCCTAGCTTTCATGGGCTGAGGCTAATACTTCAGTGATAGAGCTTATTATTCAGCGGTAGGGCAAGCTGTGCAGTAGCAGGGCTAGTTCTCCTGTTATAGGGCTAGCTGTCTAATGGTAGCTGTCATGCTCTGAGTTGGGTAAGCTCTCCAGTAGTACAGCTAGCCATCCTTTTCTGCAGCATCCTGCCTTCAGTCCTCAGCTGCAGTCTGGGAGGTGGCGCTGGGTGCTCCTGATGGGCTCTCACCCAACTGGAGGAGTCAGGCTGGGGCCCCGCCTTCCCTGCAGGAGCCACACTACACCACGCGTCTGATCAGATGTTATGGAGTCAGCAAGCGGAGGTGTGGACCTGACAGTCACCCTTCTGCAGCGTCTCCCGATGACCTCCTCACACACCTGCAGTCCATTTAAGATTCATGGCACACAGCACTTTCTGTCACTCAGTCAATACAGCCGACAGATGAGTGCTGAGGTGTTACTAGAGCACGCAAGGGCCCCTTCCCTCCTTTCTGCCTCCGCTTCTTAACCTGACAAATGTCCCCACATTAATACTCCACGCACACATCTCTCCTGCCACAGCTATACAATGGGCTGTGTATGTGTTTTAGATATTTACTGCAGTGACAAGTGTCAATTGCAAAGGCTAGGCAAGACAAATCAGAAACTGAAGGTAGGGGCGTTGTGGCCCTTTCCCAGAGCCTATCAGCTGTGAGCGAATGTTAACCCTTGAAGGCCTTGCTGTTTAATAGACGGCAATCATTGACCTCCTGATCGCCTAAAAGTTAATGTTCATTTTGAGCCATTTCTTTATTCAGATAAGACAGTGAAAATGGTTGGTATGGTTCACCAGTTCAAGCAAGACTAATGAAGGAGAAGATATTTGCATTATTCATTTGTTCCACCTGCTGGAAATAGCTTTTTGCACTGCCTGGCTCATTCATCTGGTTGTTTTTACTGAAATAATTTAGGTTGAGAGTTAAAGCAGCAGTTTGCTTGCTTCAGGTCAAGTAGACGCAATATTTTGTCTACTTAAATTTTGCATATTGTGGACGGGGGATACAAAATGCAATTTGAGTACGTGTAAATTCAGAGCATACATATCCATATCAGAAATCCAGCATCTGGCCTTTAGCTTTCCATGCTTATGCCAAAGGTGGAGTTTGGAACACATGGAATGAAGACAAAGTCAAAGGAGAGAGGCTATAAGACAATTTAGAGCATCTGTCAGATCCGTATATGGTTTCAGAAGCAATTACCAGAGGCGGAAAATTCAGAAAGTAAAAATCCAGACCAAGGTTTTGTTTCAACCAACCAGTTGAATATAAAGTGTCACAGTCACAGAGTACTCAACTGACTGTTTGAAACAAAATCTGGGTCTGGATTTGTACTTTCTGAACCTGAACCTTCCACCTACGGCAGTTACTCCCTCACAGTACACTTCAGGTGCCCCTGAGCAAGGGGGGGGGGGGGGGGGAAACGGTGACGGTACCATGCGGGGGGTGGGAAGGGAGATTTTTTTAAGACGAAGGAAAAAGCCAGGGCCCCAGGGGGGGGCAAGAACCTCCCCAGGGAGTGGGTGAATACTGTAAATGTAAGAAGGGTTTCTTTCGCAAAATAGCTCGATACATTGACAGATCATACATGGTGGTAACATCACTAGTCCTTTACATCCTTTACAGTCTTTACCACACCATCAGATGCCCCTTCTAATCTGCTTGGGCCTGTCGCTGTGTTGCCTCGCAATATAAGATCTGTAGCATTCTCACCCTGATTGCCTGTTGATAAACAAAACAATCTGCGGCGAGATATAAGACTGAAATATTGCACAATAATGAAAGTGGAAATACAAAGCACTCTGCAGGCATTTGAATCACTTTACAGACTCCTAGACACTGTGTAAGCCTTGTGTAAGCCACTGTGTAACTTCCTGACTACGCTGACGATTCTGCAGAGAACTTGTTGGCAGACTTGGCCATTTGGTGACCCCTCAGAGACCCCTCAGCGAATGTCTATCCCCAGTGGAGGATTAAACCAGGCCCAAAAAGGACACCACAGTGCACTTGACATGGATCAACTATCATTTATCCAACATCAGCTGATTTAACTTGATCTGCACTCCTTGGCAGCGTCTTTCAGTTCCTCGGGGACCTCCAGGCGGTCTGGTGTTTTCACTCCCTCCCAGCTCCCAGCCAGATAGTCCTCATTTTTACTATTGGGAGCTGGTATGGAGCAAAAACATGGGCTGTCTCCTAGGACAGCTTAAGGGGTTTAGTTGGTGTTTTTGGTTGGATAGTAACAAAGCCATGTCCTCATTAGGTCAGTATATTGGTTTAGTGGCTACAGCATGATCACCATTTTGGTCAGTATCTTGTTATTGTAACACAGTCGGCATAACAATGGCTGTATCAGTGTTTTGGTTTGGTTCTGATGGCGTGTTTGCGATTTGGCCTCGCATCCCGCACATTAGTGGATGGCACAGACCGGAAGCTCGCTCATGCCAGTCATTGCTGTGCTACGCAAAATGAAGTTTAAAGTATGACCCCCCCACCAGGCGCCCCACCCCCTCGGCGACCTGGATTCTGCTAAACTAGCAGCTCCTTTCAATGTGTGACAGGAAATGAGGTTTCCATCTCTTGCTTCTCTTTATTCCCCGGTGGACAGAACAACCTTGACAAGAGGTGGATCATCATAGCTGCAGGACCCCAGAGGATGATCAAGTCCTTGGAGCACTGGAACATAAGGAAGGCCTGGTCACCTGTTCAGGTGAGGCATGGGATGTCATGTGACCTATCCCTGCACCTTGATTTGCCTGCTCACTAATGACACACTTTTACACTTTTTTCAGCCTGTGGTTTGGGTGAGTGTGTCTGATTGTGCGTGTTTTTGCAAGTGCATACGATCCTGTGTGGGCCTCTGCCCGTTTGTGGGTGTGTGATCCCAGTTGTGTGTCTCTCTTTTTGTCACCAAGTTACAGCATATTTGTGTTGCCAAATAGACCTTCACTTTCAGAAACAACCCCAGCACTGGAGAGTAACGATGGCCCGCCGCCAACATGGCCAGGTTACGGACTTCTCCGAATAGGACTACTCACTGACTGTGTTTCTGCGACTTACTTCGCTGCCAATAAGCAAAACAAAAGCAGGAAAGCATAATGCCAGGGGAGGCCATCGATCGGCCACCGAATCTCTGCGGGAAAGGAAGATAGGAACTGAAGAATTAGGTTTGCAGATGAAAATCCTGAAAGCAGGACTTTCATTTGTGGGGATGTCCGTCACGTTGATCTGCTCCGTGTAGCTGCGAGGGATGTGCGGCTGCTCCTCACTGATTTGCAGTTTGTTATCAAGGCTGACAGCAACTCTCCCATATGCATTTTTAGGCACAAGACATTGGAAATGCTGTGTGATTCAAAGTAACTGTTTTTTTTTTCAGCTGCAACATAATTCCAATAGTATTTTTCCAAATTTTCTGCGCTCACGCTAATGGTTACTCATTTTACTCCTTTCTCTCTGCTGACTCCAGTGTAATTATAAGTAGTAGTTACTCTTCACACTTCCTCTCTTGTATTTTTGAGCACTGTTCAGTCTGTGCTGCTTGTTTAATCCAATAACCAGCGTCACATGCTGATTAGATTTGCATGTACTCACAATACTGTGTCCTTTGTACTTATAAATACATATTTATAAATACTCTTTTTCAGTGCACCAATATCCGGCTTGGATAAGTAAACAAAAGTACCCCTGGGGGAGGTTGAACAACACCAATTGCACCATGCAAAACCACACTGAACCCTGATCACAGCACCCCCACAAAATATATAAAGGCCCGCCCCAAACAGCTTTAGTGATGATTTAGACGATTAACACAATACAGTGAACTGTACTGAAGACTTTTGTGTCTCACTGTCGACAATGTTGTCACTGCCATTATTCATTTTTACGGTATGCCGATTTCATATAGCATGTCGACGGATGATATGGCGCAGACATAATTATTCACTATGTACAGCAACTTTCAGTGCTATGCTATTGATTTTGTACACTCCTTCAATGGACCCACTAGACACTAAGTTAATTTAATTGAAATTTTTCATGAGTTTTTTTTTTCTTGTAATATCGTAAAACAACAAACTCTCTTGGGGTTTTGATCTGCGGCCATGAAAGCAGCTGGAAATCCAGCCACCATAGAGCCATAAGTCACAGCTGGGTGTTTAGCGGATGGGGAGACTCACCGGGCCGTTTCTGGGTGCGTCCCTTCTGGCCGCCGCACAGCCGCACCTTGGAGATCAGCACCAGGATCTGCTTCTGGCACAGCGACTTGTTGCTCTTGGGGCAGGGCCGGCGCTTGGTGCTGACGGGCCGGTTCGCCTGCTCGTCCTTCACCGCGCGCTTCTGTCGGATCAGGGAGCTAGCGAGCGCCGCCATCTTCCCCTCCTCGGCGGGGGGCTCCCCCCGGAGGCTCGGCTACCCTCCTTGGCTCCTCGGCCCCCCGGAGGAGCGGAGAGGGAGAGCCGAGAGGAGGGCCGCCCCTCCGCGAGACGGGCGACGCCGGGGTCCGGAGAAGTTTCGCGAGGGAAACTGAGCAAAAGCTCCAAAGCCAACAGGTTACATAGTCGGAAAAAAGTGCGGAGAGGAAGAGGAGGGAGGAAGGAGCCGCCACGGCATGCGGGCCCCCGCTGCTCTCCAGATACGGCGCAAGCCCAACAAGTTTGGTCCGACGCCGGAGAAACGGCCCAGGATGCGGCTCCTGAGATGAAGCAGCCACAGATCTGTCCCTCCTCGTCTCCAAACCCCACCGCTGCTTAACGAAGTAACTGCCCAGGGTGAGAATACGCCGGCGGCGGACGCACACGGCGCTTTGCCCGATCTCCAACTTCCCTCGTAAAAAGGAGGAACAAGAAGAAAAAAAAGGAGAAAGAGAAGGCAGGATGGCTGGATGGGGTGCAGACGGCGGAGAGCTCAGGGTGCGTGTGTGTGTGTGTGTGTGTGTGTGTGTGTGTGTGTGTCTTTCAGCGAGCGCGTGGCTCCATCATCATCCATGCAGCCGCCGATAACGAATCGCGGAGTCCACACCGGCAGCATGCTCTCTCTCTCTCTCTCTCTCTCTCTCTCTTCTTCTCCATCCCTCTCTCACTGCCTGTAAACCCCCCTTCTTTCTCTCTCTCCCTCTCTGTCACACTCTTTGTCACTCAAAATCCATTCCCCTCTCTCCCTCCTACTCCAAATCCATCCTTCCCCCTCTCTTCCATCCGTCCCACCCCTCATTTTTCTCCCTCATCTTGCTGTTTATGTAGCCATAGCCTGAGGATGCTCTCAGCTATCAGTACCTCCAAAAACCTGGCAAAAAATGCGCAAACAATCTGTCAGAAATGCACTCCTGTTCAGACACAAACACACCCACACACACTGGCACTTCCAGTTAAGAGAGCCGTTTTGTGAGGGCGTCTGAATTTCTGGGGAGGGATAATCAACAAACACACCCACATATTAACACAGATGTAAATAGACGTTAATATCCATCACTCATAACATTTCACCTGCAGGATATTGGAGAACTCTTTGCACTTTTGTGTTAAAGGATTTAGATTGGAGGAACCAATCCTTTTCCTTTGGGGGAATTACTGCACATCCCACCTCTTTAACCCAGTTAGTTACCAGGTTAACAGCCCGTGTCCAACAGCCCCTGCTGCCTTATCTGCAGCTTACCTCTTTTTTGCGTATCTAGTTCGCTTTCAGACTTCCAGGGTGTGGTGTTGTCATATTGTGTGTTTTGTTGAGTTCACATGTTAAAAGGTCAGAAAGGTTAGGGCTGTTAATCATTTCAACTCCAAGGGTAACATGAATTGAATTTAAATCAGCTTCTAATTTCACAGTGAAACAGTCAATCAAACTTTATTTGGTGTGGAATTGCTCACATAAGGAACAAGCGTGGTCCTACCAGCATCACCTCCCCAAGGTCGCGACCCTTTGACCACTCAATGACAGGCACCAGGAGTGTAACTGTTACTACGGTGACAGAGAGAAATGTCCACTTCATCCTCCCTCACCTGCTTCGTCTCTCTTCCTCACCCAATGACTTTTTTTCCCCAGTTGTTTTCTGAACAGAATTTTCCGCTCTCCCTTTATTTGTCTTCCTCACACCCCTGATTTCTTCCACAGTTCTAAATTCATTACCATGTTTGCAGTAAAGCTGTGCAGATGAAGAGTGAATGCTGCAGGTTTGGAGAGAGAGAAGGAGAGCGAGAGAGAAGCAGGGAGGTGGCTGTCAGCTGAGCGTCAGGGAGCTCCATGGGTCTCACAGAGGTCAAAGATGCACGACGGAGCGGCGTCACGTTCTCTGCCCGTCCATCTTTCTGTCTTTTTCTCTGCTTTGTACGCCTGTGCGTCTGTTAAACTATTTGGTTTCACCAGGAGACCACAAAGTAATAAGTGTATATTAATAACTGCTCAACCTTCCTGTCTACTTCTACTAAAACCCTATCTGTCTTATTCTATCACCTTTCATCCTCTCTGTTTTCCTCTATCACTCTCTATCATATTGCAGAGACGACAGGAAGTTGTATAATCCCCTCTCTGTTACATAACCTTCAGAAATTATATCTTTAATTTCCATGACCTCTGGCTCATTTGCTCATTAGTCTGAAGCTGTGGTGACAACAGTCTGATATTAACCAAAGTCAGGAGTCCCAGCTGACATTTGACGGTGAGTGACAGTGTGCGCCTGTGTCCGATAAGTAGATTTAAGTGCATTCATGTCTTAGTTATTGGGTGAACATGTCATGTCGCTTGTTCTAAAATGTAACCCAGTTTCTGACTATAAAAATCCACCTCTGCAGATTGCATTGTGCTTGGAAGGATTTAATGAAAGAGAAATATTAAAAATTAACGTGGCACTTAATCTGTTTGGTTATCGGCAGGGTCACCTACCGCGACAAGAACTGCAACCGACTGTTTGTTCAGCCTGTTGGCTCCCAATCATCCATCCATCTGTTTATTGTGCCCACTTGGCCCAATCAGGGTCACTGGGGTTTGGAGCCTAATGACCAAGAATGAGCCACCAACCCATCACAGGGCACACACACATTCTCACCTAGAGGCAATTTAACAACTCCAGTTAATGTCAGCATGTTTTTGGACCGTGGGGGGAATCCGCAGCATCCAGAAGAAACGGCCCGACAACACAGGGAGAACATGCAAACTACACAGGGAGAGCATGCAAACTACACAGGGAGAGCATGCAAACTACACAGGGAGAGCATGCAAACTACACAGGGAGAACATGCAAACTACACAGGGAGAACATGCAAACTACACAGGGAGAGCATGCAAACTACACAGGGAGAGCATGGCGGGGACTCGACCCACAGCCCCAATCAGTCAGAGTGAAAATAAGCAGGGGTGACTGGTGACACTGATGGAATGTGGGGGGGGGGGGGGGGTCTGCCAGGTAAGCTCAGTAGCATAGCTAACAAGAACTCAAGAGACATTTCACTACAGATGGCATGGATCCGTGGTCCATTTGTAACCATCAGCATGTGATAACTGGCTGTTTCGCGGTGTAATGAGATGCAGCAAGCTGCAAATACTGATAGAGAATCGTGACGTGAATTACACCTCTTCAGTGTCAAAATTACCCAAAGGCCACTCCTTAACATGTGACCAGTAGTTCAACCGTGGGTGGGGCTATGTTGGCATGGCAACAGGAGAATACCTTAAGGTCAGCATTCTCAGAGTAGAGAGTAGATGCAACCAGACACTTCTGTAAAGCATTGCATCAAGACTTTTTCTTGTTAAGTCTGTTTTTCTTGTTAAGTCTGTTTGTAGAGTAAGTATTGTTTAATAATGAACGATTATGTATTATTTATAACAGCAGAGTATATGTTGTCTAAGCCAATGTATTGTACACATTGTTATTAATATTATATAACTGTTTGTGTTGTTTAAATGTAGGTTCAGAATTTTGTAAACATGTTTGTTTATATTACATAAGAGTGTGAGTGTCATTTATATGTTGGGTCAGAGCATTGTAAATATGGCTATGTTACTTTATATAACAGTCTAGTGTGAGTGCTGTTTATCTGTGCAGTCAGATTATTATAAACACATCTGTGTAGGTTATATAACAGTAGAACATGAGCATGTGTGGGGTGGAATTTGTGTGTTTGGGTTAAATGTTAAAACTGCCTGGGACAATCCCAAGTGAAACCTGGATGAAGTCCAGTGCCTGGATGCAGGGATTGGCTGTCTTGAGCTTCCTTAGAACAGTACCAGAGGATTGGGGGATTGACATGCAGAATGGCAAGTTTCAAATACCTTGAGAAGAATTTTTGTCTTACAATCTCAATTCCATTCCATGCAAATTAGGGCTATGTTGTTAAACCAGGGGTGGAATGTCATTCACCTAAATGTATTAAGAGTTCCCTCTCTGCATGTAATGCTGAACCTGTCTAGCATCTCATCCCATTAGCCTACTCCAGTAAAGGATCCAGTATGACTCATGGAGAGGTACTGAATGGTTTCGTCAGAATAGCACGCAGAAAAAGTGTTTGGTACGGCTCAGTTTATCAGACATTCATCAGATGGCCTTGGAAGGGCCATAAAAGCATTTGACGCTGATTGGTCTGACCAGCTTGGTTCACTAGGAGTGAACAGGAATTCAAGCTATAGTGTTTCATCCCTATACTCTCTCTGGGTCTCGCCTTCATACAAATAAAAGTGTGGAATTGCTTATAGTGTGTGAGCATTTTATCCAGTTAAATATGTACCTGATTAAACATCATATTCTCACCCTGCTGGAAAAAAAATAGCTAAAAACAAGTTTATACTGGTGACTGGTTTTAGCAGGTTTAAGATTATCTTAGACAGTCATGTCCCATTTTTTGCTGCTCTTTCATGGTTAAGCTGGGTGGGTCATCAGTTGGTCATGCTGGTGTGACCAGCCTGTGAAGCTGGCCGTGCTGGTTTGATCAGTTAAACTCATCGTAAGCTGGTATGACTAGCTAAGCCACCAAAACACCTTATAAAAATATACCTTAAGCTGGTCAGCTATTATAGGTTGGTCAACTAGCTTAAAATGGCCAAGTTTTATTTTTTAGCTGATATTTTCAGTTTTCATGGACTGTGTACAAAAGGGAAGTATCCTGTACTGACTAGCACACACTTTTAATGCTTCCTAAACTCAGCTCTTTGTATTACCTTGAAGAGGTGGAGATTTCAGGTCCAGAAACTACATATCCAGACCAAGATTTTGTTTCAACCAGCCAGTTGAGCACTGTCTGACTGTGACTCTTTATACACATCTGGTTGGTTGTAACAAAGTCTTGGTCTGGATTTGTAGTTTCTGGCCCTGAAATCTCCACCTCTGATTACCGTGTAATCCCTGTCTACCTGTATAAGGACCAGTACACCAAGGAAAAAAGCAAAACCATTTATGCATCCAGCCCAGAAGAGAGAGAGATAAGGGAAGAAAGGAGAAGATGTAGGATTTGAGGGAGCTCAAGCATTTATTGGTTGTAAGCCTTTAGTAAAATGATGGTTCTGTGATGAGGCAGAGCTCACACGGACACGGGATGATTTTTGCTCTTTCATTAAAAAAGCATCGAAAAGCATCATGTTACAATTCCCAAACAATGTCGACATTACCTTACAGTAAACATGACTAAGTATAATAACATAACATAATGACAGCAGCAACAACAACAATAATGTTTTGTTATTATTATTGTTGTTGTTGCTATTGTGATTGAACAAAGTGTATTTTTAAAAGCAGCAGGATTGAAAGGGCTATAAATAATTTGGTGGAATTTTGAAAGGGATTTGGAGAGTTACACAGACGCATACCAACACTGTTAGGACGATGACCCCACAAGGTTATGCTTTTATAGCCATCTTGATTAAATTGAGGGTGGGAAGCACAACATGTGATGACTGTAAGATCTTAGACCTGTGACCGCACATCAGATCATGAGACGTGCATTGTTTTGGCTTTAGAGAGATACCCGTGATTACAAACAGATGGAAGCGTGGAAGGTTACCTTTGAGTTAAATAGACAGGCTCCACTAAGGATGATTCAGAAATGAGTAGTAATGGAATCAGACCTCGCTTGGACTGGTGAAGGCAGTCGGCCTTACTTTAGGTGGTCCTTTGCCTGAAGGAATAAATCTACTTGGACACCAGGGCCGAGTCCTTCACATGACCTTGTCAGAGGGTGCAGGGCCTTGCCTGAGCCCTGATATGTCTGGGGTCAGGGCTTCCGCTGTATTCTATAAAGCTGAACCAGTCCATAATGTCCCATAATGAAATAGAAGGGCTCTTACAATGAGTAATGGTATTGATGATGGGGACATAAGTTCAGGATGCAGAAATGTCATGGCAGTTGTATGAATAAGGCATTACGTCCATACGACTGCGCTGGCGGGGGATCTGGGGGGAGGGGAAGCTCCTTCAGAGCTGCTGAGAAGACGTATGTCAGGGATTCCCTGCTGCTGCAGCCTTGCAACTACAACCCACACACTGGCTCCTCCTGCTGTCTCTGAACTGCTTTGTTTTTCCTGTCGCTCCCCCCCCAGGGGGGCGGCGCTCTGCCTGCTGGACTCTGTCACCTCCACCTGGAGCATGTGTCACATCTGTAGGAGGCGTCGTCCGACGGTTCGCTCGCCCTGTCTGACACAGGACCTGGCACAGGACCTGCAGAGGGATAGCGCCCCCCTATGGCTGCCCTGCACTCCTCCTGCTCCTCCTCCTATTCCGTTGCCAATCCTATCCCACAGTAAAGTTATCCATCATGGTGTCTGCAGTCACTCTTGTCGCTCTTGCTTTCTAATTAACACTCATGTTCATCACATTTGTCTTTCTGTCTTCAGTCCTCCTGCTCCCTGTTTGATCTCCCCTTTGAACTCTTTTTAAACTCTCAATGTTACGTGCTTTTTTTTTTGGAGGGGGGGGAGGCCCCACACTCCCACCTGCTCCCTCCTCTCTCTGACAGACAGATAGTCCTGTAACAGGTAAGCACCTTACATCACAGAGGCTAATTAAGGTCCTGGAGGGTCTCTGTCTGCACAAACACCCACACGCGCTTTACCATTCTCAGTTTAAATGCATTGTTAGTCATCATTTAAAATATTCATCTCATTAGTGTCACCTTTATGCAACATGCACACACACACACACACACACACACAAACACAAGCAATGAGAAACACAAGCAAAGCCGACCGTTGTCTTTCCTCTCTCCGGCATCTCTTGTTTTCTCGTAGAATAATTTTTATTCTTTACTAAGGAACATCTTCATGTGTCAGTGGGAACAGACCAGAGACCCATAAACACCCCAGACTGAGTGGACACAAGGGGTTTGCTGAAACTGGATCATCCCACCAAGTCTGTAAATAGATAACTGCTGGAACTGGGAGCGATTGACTGGCCAGGACATTACAGAACAAGGTGTGTAGGAAGAGGATGATAGTGGATGGTTGGTGGAGTTGGAGGGAAGTCACTCAATTCCCGACACTCAGAGACAGAAACTTACAGGAAAGGTTGCAAAACTGAAACTACAACAATGAATAATTACTATTATTATTGTTATTATTAATTATTATGAAACAAGACACACCAGACAGCAGCGCCGTCCTCAGCTCTGGGTGCAACACGACCGAGCCCAGAGCTCTGAGCACAGCTTTGGGTTCCCCATTTTAATGAAGTCTTTACGGAGCACTCCCACTCCGCCCAGGCAACACAGGCGTAGCAGACTGGGAGGGAAAAAGTCGCAGGCCTTCTGTGAAATAACAAGCACTGAGAAACTTTTTCGAGATCACTGGGAATTCTGTGATATCCTGCAAATGAGAGAAATTTAATCACGGTCTCCACACTGATGGTATCCTGGTGGCTCAGTGAGTTGTGAGTTGTGTGCTGTGGGACACTCCTAGTGTGTGTGTGTGGGCAGGGGGGGGATTGTGCAGGTTCTCCCAGTTTTGGGCAGGTTTCTTCCAGTAGTCAAAGACTTAGATTAATTAGTGTCTCTAAATTGCCTTTGGTGTGTGATTGTGTGTTTATCTGCAGGGGCGTCAGAAGGGACCAGATACACCGGCAGATTCCGGGGGGCCCAGCACCTGACAGAGACCCATGAAAACATTTGTTAACTGCCTGTGGTGTGTGCGTATGTGCCCTGTAATGGACTGGCATCCCATTGAGGTGACCTTGAGCAGGATAAATGGCGGGAAGACAGATGGATGGGCAGCCGCACTGTAAAATGAGACCATCGCTCAGGGTGGCAGACTGCTGAAGACTGCAAATTGGGACAGTGCACGAGTGTCCGGTTCATGTCTGCTGTCAATGGATTCGAACACTTCTCACATTAACCGAACCACTGAATGCATAATATCAGATAGGCAGTATGTTGTCCGTCCAACACACATTCTACAGCAAGGCAAAAGGCGACAAATACACAGAACTCCTTGTGCAATGCTTCTAACATCCTTATGGGTTGAATTGATGATCAACTTTGGCTGGTGTCACAGCACCTGCGTTGACTTGAATGTTCAGTATCATGACTTTGCTCAACACTGCAATTACAGCCACTGACATCTACAGTGACAAAATAACTGAGTGGTTATTCACGTATCAGAAAACTCTACAAGAACACTGAGTAACGTGGAGAGAGAGCTTGGCTGGGCCAACTTTTACGAGAGGTGTGATGTTACAAGACGGTCATAATGATGGGGTTGCAGAACTGACTGTAGACAGAAAAGAGAGAGAGAGAGAACAGAATGACTGTAGACAGAAAAGAGAGAGAGAACAGAATGACTGTAGGATCCCATGGCAATTATTTTGTTTCAGCTAATCCCCGAACAACCCACTCTACTGAGTACATCCATTTGGTTTTGCCCCAGAAACTATTAATACTTTTGCTTTGTTAATGGAGATTAATGCGTGGAGGCAACAGAGCTGTCTCACAATGAAGGAAACAGAAAAACAGGGGAGAGAGAAGGGGAGAGAGACGCGGGACAGAGGAGACGGAGGATGATACAGAGGGAAGATGGATGGGTGAATTAAGGAAATAGATGTTGGCGAGCAGAAACTTGACCACCTCAGTGAAAGATACTATGATAAACAAGCAATAAAACATCCATCCATGGAACCCGCAGGCCAGCTCATTACTGGAGGCTGCACACCGTGTCCATGAACGAAATATACTTGATTTTGTAATTATGTCCTATCAATAATAACAACTCAATGTCATCAAGCGTGATTCCTTTAACATCCTCATGATTCTTCCAGGGAAATGATGAGTTATAGAGAGAAGCCTTTAGGAATCCACCTGCATCCTGAAAGGGGGGGGGGGGTGCCACACCTGTGCCAAAAGCTGCTTCTGCTGTCCAGCCTGTGCTTTCTTTAGATTTTTGAACGAATGTGCCGACGAAACCTTATGACCAAGGAAATAAATTAACTTTGTTGTGGCGACAGATCCAGCGTTCAACCTAGATAATGGACACGTGCAAAACCGTAAAATGAACAACAAAAAAACCTTTATCCATAAATGTAAATAAATTCAGCTTACAATGCCTTCTTAAGATAAAAAAGGATTCACAATCTGTATTAGCACGGTCAAAAAACTGTGTTGCTCCGCGCTTTTAGAATTCTTCCATCCCGCTTACTTCTTCGAACAAAAACTACACGTGACTTTGGGTCTTTTTTACGCACAAAGGAGTCATACCAAAGTATCAACAGTGGGGTCTTGATTTACGCAATATGCTAACTGAAATAGATGCTATTATTATTTTAAAGTACACAGAAATAACACGCATTTATAATGTTTGGGTATCGCATATAAACGACATATGAAATGAAATTATCATCTGTGGCTCATACATATTTGTATACTGGTTTTTGATTGTGTTGTTCTGTTCTGGAATTAAATGGATTATTCCAAGCTGGCTAGGCTGGAAATATGTGTGGCAGGGTCCGGCAGACAGTGCCAGTATGATGGCCTTGGTGTCCTCGCACCAGTGCTGCGTACTGCAATTATGCAACATCACCCAGTGATAGGCATGCAGCATCCGCAGTGTGAGCTGCAGTGAGGTGATCCCTGGAAACCCACGGCACCCTAAGCCGCTTAGACTGAGCAGTGTGCTGCAGTGCCTGTGCCTGTGCCTGTGCTCCTATAGCCATGAGGACCCTGCAGGCTGGTACTGTGCATAAACATACTTTTGTTGTTCATCTCCTTTGTCTTTAAATTTCAGTCCCCATATCCTAGCATGGCCATGCCGCATTCCTCTATTCCTCCTTCCACTGACGACTGCAGTGTGACATGGTGGGTGCACACTCTTAGTGGTCCTCCTCCGATCACCCTCAGCTGGCAGGGATCTGGAGTCCTTTGTGCATGTGAGAATGCAAGCAGGCCCACAATTAGCCTTTCTGGCCGCTGTAGCTGTTTAAGTAAGTAGGATATTGGACAGAACTCTTCCCTTCTTCTACCCCAACTCCCTACAATTAACGTTCTGATAATCCATTGTAATTACGTAGAAGATCAAGAAGCGAGCTAGAGCTCCTCCTCTGTTCTGTTCCTACTAACTGCTCCTTATGTGCACATAAGCCCACTGTGGATGTCTGCCTAATACAGAATGGATGCTGGATTAGGATCAGACCCACTGTCAGATGCTGCCCCCTGCTGACAGCAATGTGAATGGCAGCATTGAGACTCAGGGTGGCCTTACATGCATATTACATTTACATTATCTCATGCTGTCATTGCTGCTATTTGCAGTGATAACCTTGGCTATTGTGGGATAAAATATGACAGGCAGCAAAACACTGAAGAAAGTGCCAGGGGGCAGCCATTAGCTGAAGGTTACTTAAAGGCAGGAACACAGATGTTCTGTGCTAAAGAGGCCGATAAAACAGTCAAAAGGCCAAGCAGCACATCCAAGGGCCTGCAGACGTTTCACTTACATCAGGACTCATTGTGATTCTCTCATCCAAAGCAACTAGTTCCATTCATCTAAGCCTCTGCATTATCCACTGAAGCAGTACAGTAGTTTGATGCAGGTCAGCCATACCTGTGGTTCATTGACTGATGAGTAATTTGCGCTGTTAATTCTTATTTTTGAGGTTGTGAAAATTATATAATCTACAGGCAGTCAGGTGACTAACGCAGTGATACAGGCAGCAATAAGAAATAGTTTAAAAGCCCATATTCTCTAAATAAGAAACTTACAGACACATACTGCGCTCCTCGGGTCGTTGTGATCGCTCTGCGCCGCTCAGAACTTCTTTGGAAAGGTGATGAACTCCGACATCTCTGACTGCTCTCCTTCTGATGATATGCATCTCTATCTCAGCCTGAACTCTCAGGCTGTTAGTGCGAATAACATCCTTAAATTAAGTATGTAAACTGCTCCCGCTGCTGTTGATTAAATCAACACAGAGATTATATATCTGAAATAATCCACCTGCAGCTGTGACAGGAATAATTATCTAGGAAATAGGCAGATTTAATCATACAGTATCACCTGCCCCCAGTTGTTCAACTTCATCGGGAACCATCATAACCACACCAGTCTGTCTGTCTAATGAGGTAATTCCATTTTCTATAATAGTTAAGTCCACGTTTAAGCATTTTACCAACAGGGTTGTGCTAACCATTAACTCTATTGTTCCATATGGCGTGACACTGAAAATCAGGAACTTTACAGTCATCACTGCCTTACTGTGTATGTTGGGAAATATGAGTATTCCCTACATTACATATGAAATTCCACTGAAATGCACACTTGATCATGTCAGGCGCACATACCAGCCCAACCAGTTTCTGTGGGACCTAGTTAAAGAGGAACCAGTTTGGTGATGAGGGGGGGGGGGTCGTGATTGGTGAGTCATTTGCTTCGGATGATTGCTTTTGGTTACATCACCGAGTCACATATTTTTCCATTTGCTGAACAGTATATGGAGTTGTGTCTGTCTACGGCCTACGAGGACATGTATAGAAAAAGCAGACCAGTCGCCAGTGTGTGGTCTTGCATCGAGTAGTTTTGTTATTTATTATCCTTAGACTGTATAATTTATATATATATA
>JAABNY020000037.1:10310120-10340493 GCA_015164015.2 Brevimyrus niger
ATTTATGGCGGCTTTGAATACCCCCCCCCCCCTCCCACTTTCGCTAAAGTCTGTTATACACTGAACAATTATCAACACTTCACAACACAACCTGGGCAATTAAAACTGTAATAGCATGACTGGTGAGATTGGCCTGTTTAGATGATGCCTCTCCTGTCTACTGGATTCCAGTTCATGGCCAAGAGCCTGTAAATAATATAGTACATGCGTGCTGACATTGGGTTGTGGCTATCCTCAATTCAACTTTAAAACCATAAGGGCTTCCATACAAAAAAACCCGAAATTTCTACACCTTTTATCCTTAATTAGAATTTTATTGAGCTCGTTGTGGATCGTAGAAGCACAATTGCGCTGGTTATGCCTGGCCACATGGGGCAGTACAGCAAATGCAGTCCCTCTTTCCGACATCCTCTCCATTGTAGATTTATAATACTCTTGTTCTAGTTAGGCTTACCTTAACATCCGACAAACAGAACTTTTAGTTTCATCATCAAGGACAGTAACTACATGCTGCAGCACACCTACTTGACCCTGTCTACCGATATGTCCATGTGTGACCACACCTCCTAGTTGACCTTGTCCAACTGATTTGTCTATGTGTGACCACACCTCGTTTGATTGGTCTGTTCTGTAACTCCGCCTCTACATTGCTACGAGCTCAGTCAGGTGGTGTGTATTAATGACAAGCTTTATCAGGCCTCGTGTGGGCCATGGTCTTCCTCACATCCGCATTAGTGGGACTGACACTTTTGGTGAAGGTAGAGTCAGTGTGTCCGCCGCACCACTCTGCGAGCGCCGCTTGGAAACGCACAGACACTTTCATGTGGATCCCACTCAGCTGACAAGAGAGAGTCATAAGTACCCTCTGGCAGGAACCGCTCTACCCACACAGGGACCTTGGTTTGGATTTACACTCTGGGTTTTGTAGAGTCAGCAGGCTGCCTGGCAACTTTTTTGGCTTTCAGAGGCAATGCTGATAATGTCCCTTCAAGAAAATGTGATGTGAATCCCCCCCCCCGCCCAAAAAAAAAAAAAAATAGATAAGGTGGTGCAAATGATGTTTTGGAATGCAGTGTTTAATTATTCATTCGTTTGGACTCTGAGTTCACAGCTGGGCTCGGCCACAACCACAGATGAGGGATCGGTTTTCGCTGGCAGTCTAGCTGAATGCAAACATGGGAGCGAAAGTGATTCCCTCAGGACACGTGAATGAAAGCAGAGAAAGACAGAAAGACAAGACAAGGAGGAAAACAGACACACCATGGACTGATATTTTAAAATGGAGTGGACAGGATAAGCATATGGGGTAGATTAGATTAAATCCAGGCATGATTGAGTGCCGCTAGGGGTGTCCGACGGGCATGGATTCCCCAGCAGATTCAGGGGGGTCCCGGGTCTTTATTAGGGTCCCTAAATATGAAAAATAACAATTTTTCCACTTTCCATGCACTATACCTCTGCTCTGCAAGTTCCCCCTGTTGACAAATTCTATCCACCGTAATTTCTTCAGATTTTAATCTGCGCCCCTCAGTGCTGCATATAGCACCTGACTAGCGCCTAAGGGTTGTGGGTTTGGGACCTGGGAATGTCATTCAAGCTCGATTGTTCAACAACCAAGTACCAGGGTCCATACTTTTACTTCTGTGTTTTAGGAAGTGATTAAATGCCGTATGAAGCGATCGATTGCAAGACCATGTCTGGTAAATGTAGTGCAGCACAAATGCATCCATTGGCCCCTGTGAGTTTGTAGAATATCGTGATGGGTGCCAGTTTTAACTTCCCAACAGAATCAGTCGTAGCACTAGTGACACCCTAGGCGAGCATCACTGCCAGTGCCCCCCGTTTGGTGCCAGTCTGCATCCCTCACAGGGCAGCCACCTATGTCACCTATTGGTCTGTCTGGCCTTGTTTCTAAGAGGCATCCTGGAATGAAGGAATGATTATGCACACAAATGACTCCAGATGTCCAATACTATATATCCTCTGTTCGGTTCAGCTGACTTACACCTCAGCCATTTGCAGCCCCCTCCAGTCAGCAGATGGCCTGCCTATCAAATGTGTGGGTGAAAAAAATCTGATCACAAAAAAAAAGACGTGTTGGCTTCTCAGTCTGTTTCTTTGCAACAGACACGCAGGACACAGGGGCGTTTTACATGACACAGGGACAGTATGATCTGATCTGATACTACACTAACTAGTCAGGTTACAAATTGCTAAGTCCTTTTCGTTGGTGTTGTAGTGTAAGTGTTGGATGCTTCAGATCTTTCAGAACCTCCAGCGTCTGGACAGCTCCATGCTGAAAGCCTTGCATAGTTTGCCAGGATGCCCCCCGCAACCCCTACCTGTGTTCTCAATTAGCAGAACAGCCATTTTCGCTCATAGACACACTGCCAGGACTTGATGCATTGAGAGGTTATGTTTGCACAAGTGCCATTTTATTAAACTGCATTAACTGGACTGAGACTCGTGGGTTTTCAGTTTTTGTTCATTTAATTCTGTCGATAACACACAAATAAAGCCAGGAAAGAAATAAGCAATGAGTAAGATTCTTTAAGCATCTTCATTGTCAGCTGGGGATTCAAGTAAGGGTCTGTTGTCGTGTCTGAGCAAAGGCCAAGCTATTTATCTTGCGTCCGTTTGCAGGACAGGTGAAATATTTTACTCAGTTCAGCCTTTTTTGTACAGTTTGTGCCAAACAGGAAACCGGGAGATCAACCACCTGTGTTGCCAGGGCAACCGGTAGATGTAGTCTGCACTCTTTTGTCAACAGTGCAGCGGCGATGCATTTCGGTCCTCTAAATGTTAAAAAGCACTGAATGGTATCTCCATATCTGGAAGCGAGGGGAGAAGAGGCGCAGCTCACGTTTGATTTGAAGTAACGTAATTCTGCCTTTACCAGCGATTCCAAGTGTGACGCTGTAATATTACATAATAAAGAGAAGCAAGGAGATAAGGAGGATCTTTATATCCGAGCCCTAGCAAAGCAGCCTAATCTCAGGTTCAGCACCATCACCCCTTAAGTGTGGTGGGTGTTTTCCTGATATTACTGAGGATATTCTGAGGTCATCCCCCATACTACACCAAGACTCAAAAGGTAACAAAGCATAAAGATCCATACTCATCCGAGTCCTGTCTAATTATCGGTGTTTGTTGGTCTCTAATAATGCGTAGCGGTGCTGACTCTGCACTCCCTGCTGATTTTCGTATCGTTTATCTTTATTGGTGTTTGCTGGTCTGTAATCATGTGTCATGGTGATGACTTTATTTTCCAGTGAGTCTTGCCTCATTCACCTTTATTGATGTTTGTCCATGTGTAATAATGTGTAACGGAGCTGACTTTAAACTTCACCGAGTCTCATCTCATTCATCTTTATTGGTTGTCGTTAGACTGTAATACTGTGTGATGGTGCTGATTTCACACTCGTCTGAGATTTGTCTAATCCATCTGTATTGAAGATCTGACATTTCCCATTTATATTAAATCACAACAGTGAACAGAACAATATTGTGCGTATTGGGCAGACATGTACATACATTTGTCTAGCTTAACTACTCTGGGGTCAGAATTAAGCTGGAGCCCAATGCACAAATCACAGGAGAGGAGGTAGCAGTTATTTCTAATGGGATTATATATAATAATATAAAACACCCTGCTTTGGTCGCTCAGTTTGGTAGCATTCAGTGCAGGAAGACACACCATTACACTCTCATTTCCTTAAACAAATAATTAAGACATTCAATAATTGTTTCCACTCTTTTTTAGGGGAATTTTAGTGGCTGTTTTGTGAAAGTTGGGCATAATGCTGTAAAAGGCTTGACTGCCTTTTAAAACCCTTGAGATCTTCTTCTTTGGGTCTGAGAGATGAGATGCTGAACTCATTGTCAAATGGAAAAAAGAAACTAAATGCATATCGATTCATACTGACGACTTCTGCGGTAAGGCTTCCTGTTTTTCTCTGCAACTTTTCCCTTCACCCACGTCCTCTTCTCCTGCTCTCCCTTTGCCCATTATGCTTCAGCTTTCCCCACCACCCATCTGTCTGCCTTCCTCTGAGATGTTGAGAATGATCTAGAGAATAGGGGGGAGGGAGGGGGGGGGTAAGAGAAAGACAAAAAAGAGGGAAACTGAGCCGTTACAGTCCATTCTCTTTTAAATAAAACGAGACAAATCACAAAAGACGTTATGAGGAGATGAAGACAGAGACTGAAGAGGCGGAGATCAAGCCTCACATCTTGGTGAGATGTGCAAGGAACAGAGAGAAAAGAACGGAACAAAAATAACAGCCATCTGGCCTTGTTTCTGTCGCCTTTATTTAAGAGGTTACCTTTTGTGTTAGTGCACACAGGTTAATATGAACCATTAGCAGCCCAAGTATTTACAATTAGAGTAATCTGAGGGGTAGGAAATGACCCCACCACACACTCAATTCATATAATGCAGCATTTAAAGATACCTTCTATAAAATGGGGCCAGTAAATAATCCAATTAGACTCTCCATATTATGCATCATTTACACTTTTTGTAACCTGGGACCAAAATATTATCCCACTAGAGCAGTTTCCCAACCCAGTCCTTGGGGACTTACTGACACTCTACATTTTTGCTCCCTCTCTACTCCCTGACAGTCCACATTTTGCTCCCTTACCAAAAGCTGGGTGCCTGAGGACCAGATTGGGAAATAGTGCCCTAGGGGAGAAAAAGGGGGAACAATCTGGATGAGATAACAGTGCATCAGAGGGTAAGAAGACTCGATGATGTACAATGGGCAATTGTGACACACCAGTTTGCCAAACCTGTTTTTTGACTGCAGGACAGGTCTAAATTACTTGGATACCTCCACCGAACATGGGAAGAACATGCAAACTCCACACATAATGTACAGGAGCAACATTTGTACCTCCAACCTTGAAATGGAATGCTAAATGGAAGACATTTCAGGTCCAGAAAGTAAAAATCCAAACCAGGATTTTATTTCAACCAACCAGTTGAGTACTCTGTGACTGTGACTCTTTATATTCAACCGGTTGGTTAAAAGAAAATCCTGGTTCAAATTTTTTCTTTCTGGACCTGATATGTCCACCTCTGCTAAATTCTACCTGCAAGTGGGCCATAGAGGAAGGCTGATGATAGGTCGATGCATAGGGCTTTGTAGGAGCTGTTGTGCAGAAAAATGAGAAAAAGGAGGTAAGAGACATATGCATTTAAATATACTTCTTATGCATACATCATTTGGTGCAATGCATCAACAGTACTTATGACAGAACTTCTTGCCTGAAATATTACGTTGCATTTTTATTGAAATTAGCGTACATAAAGTTTAACCACCCTTGTCCTTGCAAAGAAAGCTGTGGATCTACAGTGCCTATAAAAATGTTCACCCCCCCATCCCTTGGACTTATTCCATGTTTTATTGTCTTACAACATTGAATCACACAGATTTAATTAACTTTTTTTGACATGGACTAACAGAAAGGACTCTTTGAAATCAATGTGAAAGCAAGTATCCACAAAATTCATTGCAGATATAAAATGCAAAATAATTTGATTACATAAGGATAGCCTCTCCCCAGGTTATGATGGGGTTACGTTCCGATAGACCTATTGTGACGTCCCGCCCCGAATCGCTCCCCAGTGTGTGCCACACCCACCTTGTTACCTCCTGTTTTGACCTAATTGTGGTCACCTGTTGCTCGTTTAGTTTAGCTTGTCTTTTGTATTTAGTCAGTGTCTTTGTTAGTCTTCCCCAGATCGGTCATTGTCGTACTATATGTGAGTATACCTGTTTGTTTTGACCATTAAATCCCTGTGTTTCCTTCTACCTGAGGACTCCTGCCTTTGTGATTCGTGCGACACTCACCAGTCGTTACACCTATTGTAAGACGAAAATATCGTATCGTATTTTAATACAGCACACCTATCCTAACAGATATCGTAGTCTAGCCTACCTTAGAGCATGCTTAGAGCACTAACAGCCGACAGTTGGGCAAAATCATGATCACAATGACTATTTCATAATAAAATGTTGAATATCCCATGTAATTTATTGAAGGATGTACTGGAAGTGAAAAAGAGAATGGAATTGGAATACCCATCATAAAGTCAAGATATCGTAACATGGGCCATCGTACCCGCGGAGTGTCTGTATTCCACAGTTAGTATTGAGTTGGGCCCCATTTGGTAGCGATTACAGCTAAATGGTCTGTCTTTGCTCAGGCTCTCTCAGGTGTCATGGGGATAGTTGCATTTCTTTTGCTGCATTCATTTCACTGCATTCATCTTACCCAGTCCCTTGAAGGTCCTTGCGGGCCCTGCTGCAGAGAAGCATTTCCCACAGTACTGCCGTGCTTCACGCCGGGCTGCCAATGTGCTGTTTAGTATGAAGGCCAAATAGCTCAATTTTGGTCTCATCAGACCGTGGAACCTTCTTCCACTTGATTTCAGAGGCTCCCAAATGCCTTCTGGGAGACTCTTGGTGAATTACTCTTCCATAAAACTGCAGCTGGTGAAATACCCAGGCAACGGTTGTCACAAGCACAGTGTCTGAAGCCCGCATTTCCGTCACAGTTGCTGTCATCGGCCTCTTGATGTCCTTCCTCACTGGTCCCCTCATCTCACGGTCACTCCACTTTTGAAGATGTCCAGCTTTGTGCAGTTGTTTACAGTTGTGCTGCATTGTTTCCTATTTTAAATAATTTACTGCTCTGTACTGATAGATATTCTGTGACTCTTCTGTATCCCTCCCCTAAGCAGGACTTTTCAGTGTCACATTGTTGTTTGGGCTGTTCCTTCATTCTCATGGCATATTATATTCGCCAGAAAATTCCAGGTAAAAGTGTATTTGTACTATTATCACTTGAAACATCTTGACTACACACATGCAATGTCAGTGTAACTGATTATGTGACTGAAACCAGCTGATTGCATCAGTGATGATTTTGGTCTGTCAGAGGAGCATCACCACTTTGTGTAAATCCGTTTTCACTTTGATTTTAAGGAAAAACCTTTTATCTGCTTTTCTGTGTGAAAACCTAATTAAATTGACCATGATTTAATGTTGTAAAATAATAAAACCTGGGAAAGTTCAAAGGAAGTGAATACTTTTTATAGACTGTGTGTGTGTGTGTGGATAAATATGTGGATTTGTGTTGGACTCAGGTGAGACTCCACCTGTGTTGTGTATCTGTGGGTATTTGTGCATTTAGGATTAGGGTTAGGATCATTAGGGTTAGGATGTGTGGCAATTATATTATTCAAAAAATAAATATGGTCCTCTCATAGTAATAAGGAGGTTTCTGTCATGGTGAACAATCCAGAATTAGGAAGTATCAATTGATCCAGTAATTAATATAGATTTAGAAAGATGTGATGGTGATATTAATCCAGAATCAAGGTCTCACCTTAGTGACTAATACAGAATTAGAATGGTTATGTTACATTGATAATTCCAGTGCTACAGGGATAATGACGGGGAAATAGCATTCTCTTTTCATCTTTGCCCAAAGTCAGAGCAAGGTACTGAAAAAATTTCTTTTTTTTAGTTCCCTCTCTGAAATAAGGAGCAGAGGCATCCTGAGCTGGGTATCTGGCCAGTGTGACGTGTGAGCAGACATTTGGGTTCTCATGCGTGGGAGCGAGGGCCTGCCCTGGGGCCCAATTACGTCAGTCACATGGTCAGTCACATGTTTGCACTTAGGGCATCCCATTGGCGCACAGCACTGTGCTCCTCTGCCAATCACACTGAAGTCCATTATGTTTACTCTTGGTTGTTATTTCCATGGCCTGACATTCTCTGTGCTAAACGAAGTTAGCAGATTCCTCTCATCTCCAGAATAAGGAATCTAAATGGACGGTTTACTCAAATTTGACAGACAAATTCAAAGTCTGTCTATCATTCTGACAGAGGTGGAGGCTCGTAAACATTGTGTGTGACGTCACACATACTCAGTCACACATCCACACATGCCCACACAAAGATGAAGTTATACATGTTGTATATACATTCTCCTACCAATGCATGCATTCCACTGACTGTTCTCAAGACATAGATTTAGAAGGATGAAATGGGAAATGGCATTGTCCATATTTTGGTGGCTCTTCCAGATAAATTTAGCTCTTATGGGAAATTTGTGTGTGTCAGAAATAGCTGAATCTTAATGAAACTGTGATGGTGTCTGATGTGATTCTGCCTAGGGATCTGCTTTTTTTTGGCAGAGTGATATTATGACTAAATCGGATATTGGAGCATTTCCAATGAGTAACACGCTGAGAAGTTTTTGAATGTGTCATCGGTGTGATAAAAACCTGCTATTTTGACATTGTGGGGACCATTTTTCGGGTGGCCACAGAGATCTGTGAATGCAATCAAAAAAGTTTAAATGCCAAAAGTCTTGTATTTTGTTACTTGTGGTTAAGGTTAGGGCTGGGTAGGAGTTATGTGTAAGGTTGTCATTTTTGGGATTAGATTTTTCCTCATAGGAATGAAAGGAGAGTCCCCACAAAGATATAATTACACACCTGTGTGTGTGTGTGTGTGTGTGTGTGTGTGTGTGTGTGTGTGTGTGTGTGTGTGTGTGTGTGTGTGTGTGTGTGTCTGTCTGTCTGTCTGTCTGTCTGTCTGTCTGTCTGTCTGTTGGTCTAGCTGTCTGCCTGTCTGCATGCCTGTCTGTTGATCTGCCTTTTCTATCTGTCTCTGTCTGCCTGTCTGCTGTCTGTCTGTCTGTGAGTACTGCTGTGTACACTCTGTATACTTACCTGTGTAGTTCAGAGTATTTACCAGCTCAGGTTTGCCATCCCAGCAGGGGCGTTGGAGGGGCATGGTTACCATGGCAAATTCATGGGTTCAGCACTTTACAGGGGGCTTTTAATTCTGAAAGATCCCCCACACTCAGCAAATACTAAGGCACCCTTGTCTCACTGGCCATTCATCCATTAGGAGAGCCCTGTAATAGTAACCAATCCAGCATTAGGAGAGCCCTGTAATAGTAACCAATCCAGCATTAGGAGAGCCCTGTAACAGTGACCAATCATGCATTAGGACAGCCCTGTAACAGTGACCAATCATGCATTAGGACAGCCCTGTAACAGTGACCAATCATGCATTAGGAGAGCCCTGTAACAGTGACCAATCATGCATTAGGACAGCCCTGTCTTAATGACCAATCCAGCAATATCCCTACTGTGGTTATTTCTTCAGACTTAAAGTACCAACCCTGACCCAAGGTGACATTATATCTGGGGCCACACAATTTCTAGCTGCCTCCCTGCATCCCAATATGTAAACCTCAGCAGTGTGAAATTCCGTTTTTTTAAATGCATCTTTTGCATGGTCATTATGCATGCTGAAAGTCTAGCGCTCTGCGCAGAACGCGGCAGACCTCTGCTGCTGCAAGCTGAGGGGGCAGAAGCATGACTAATCGAGATGGGGATGCCCAGTGACCGGGTTGCGGTGCTACTCACCAGGAACTGCACTCACAGAGGGATCTCCCCTCTGAGTACTCTGCTGCGCCAGTAACTAGTACACTTCCTCACCAGCAGCACACATGCCTGGGAAAGACTCTCAGGAGCACAAAGACCCATAACTGGTGCATTTTCTTACTACTTAGATGTAAGCCTGGGAATGACCGTCAGGAGTAGGAAAGACGCATGACTTATACACCCACTTACCTAGAGGAAGCAAACCTGGGAAAAACTATCAGATGCAGGCAAGACCTGCGACTGATGCACAGAACTGGGATTTCCTCCAGTCTTTCTTTGCTGCCGGTAAACAGTGTCAGGCTTGTCTGGCCATTCATTTTGCCAGCAATTAAAATACGAGCATTCATTTGTAGTTAAATTCCAGATGAATACTGAATCATTTTTGCAGACCTGGAAGTGTATGCTTTGTAATTACAAGCATAAGACAGGATTCAGATCTGACAAAATGGGGCTTTTCCCATACAAGTTAGCTTATATTAAATAATAGGTGTCCAAGCCTTTTCATAGCTCTATTCAGCTGTGATTGAGATATCATCCTCTTTATAAGATGAAGAAGCTGATTATCATACATATCCAGCCGCACGCCTGTCCTGCCAGAGGCGTGATGGGATTGCTTGCCGGTGAATATGCTTATTCATCAAACATGATTACAGGCCACCCACCAGGAACGGCCCCGGCGCAGCAGCCTCACATCAGAAGCACACATTTCCTCTGAGGCCGTCTGTGAACCTGGACACCGGAGTCACGGTGGCAGGTTCCGGATGTCCGTCGGAGGCGAGCGGGTCGCGTGTGTCGTCTTTAGGACTGGATGCGTAAGCAGAGCTAGAAAACACGCCGTGCAACCAAGAGTCGATAAAGACGCAGGCGGGGAAGACGCAGTTCGTCGAGGAGTTTCTGGACGACGGCCCGGTTCACGTTGAAGTTTAGATGGCAGGTGAACTTTCACTTTCAGAGGAAGGAGAAAGGTCAAAAAGTTTTCTGTAACTGGACAGGGTTGGATTAATAAACGGACCCCGAGTTGAAAAAGGCAAACATAAACAGACGGAGGTATATATCCCATGAGGTTCCTCCCAGGTGTCCGCTACCCTGGTCACCTGGAGTTCTTCACATTTGTACTTTCCGTTCCAGCAGGATGTCATTTTTGTGTTCATCATTGGGGGGGGGAATCATTCATTGATTCATTGTGTAAAAAAAAAAAAAAGGTGAAATTGGTCCCTGGCTCAGAGTCAGGATCTCGGTCACATTCCCTCCATCAGCATTAATCACGTCTGTGTTATTATGGGGAGTGAAGGTACAGATTCCCTCTAAAATGAAATCTCCCTACAGTACCGTGCTTTGATGAACGAGACGCGGCTGTAGCTACAATAGAGGTTTTCTGGAGCGTTTTCAATTCCTCCCTATGGAATTTCGCCCCCTACAGAGTTGATTCATTACTCGGGGACACTCTCCGTTGAAGCTAAGTTCCAGTTTATGTTCCTAGCTTACTAGTGTGCTCCCAGGAGAGCGTATCTCTCGTGTCGCTGTTTACAGTGAGCAGGACCTGTTTTAATAGCTCTTTGTCATATGGGCTTCTTGCTTACATCGCCCTATTCCCCAGAAACAGCACAAGCCTATCGATCGCTAGTGACAGCTAGACAGAAGCCTTCAGTTCCACCCCTTAACTTTAATTCTAGCGGCTGCGACTGACTTGTACGTTGTTGCAACGCTCCAGTGGTCCTGACCAATCTCTTGTTTTTTTTTTTTTTAAATCCCCTCTGTTTTTTGCACTCTGATTTTTAACGTTGATTAGCCATTGTTCTCCAGTGGCGAACAAAAACACTAATTGAAAAAAAAAAAAAAGAGCACAGAGGATGTAACTCTGGGAGAAGAAAGGGTCACCACTGATCCGCGACTGTGTTCCCCCCCCCCCCCCCCAGCTGTGTAGGCTGTCTGTCTGCAGGGGGAGGGGGCATGGTGCCTGGGCCAGCGCGATCACGAGGGGGGCCATACGGGAGGATGGAACCTTTCGGAATGCCTCCGCTGCATCTGCCCTGTTCTGCTCCCTTCCTGAGGCCTCTGTGATGCCCGGGGCATGGTTGGTGTGGAGCTCCGACTGACGGAGAACACACTAGGCCCATCCCTCCTCCTCTCCTCTCCACACTTCCCAGGTGCATCTATCCGGTTCCTCCTCTCTTCCGTCACTCTTAATTTTTAGAACCCGCCTTTTATTTTTATTTTTTTATTTTTTTAACATTTGCCTTGTCGTTCTTTTTGAGTCGTGTTGACCTGCGCGTGCCGGCGGGACATGCCTGCTCTGCCGGCGTCGGGGGGCACGCGGGGCGCGGCGGGAGCAGTGTCATGGCCGCGCCGCACGTCAGGCGCCTGTTTGGTCTGGCTGCTGGGGCTGGCACTCCGGCTGCTGCTCACTTCGGCCCAAAGGGCAGACGGCGGCGGCGCCAAACACCCCGTCGTCACCACCAATTACGGCAAGCTGCGCGGCATTCGCAGGGAGCTGCACGGCGAGGTCCTGGGCCCCGTGGAACAGTACCTGGGCGTGCCGTACGCCACCCCTCCCACCGGGGGGCGCCGCTTCCAGCCCCCCGAGGCGCCGGGCTCCTGGCAGGATATTCGCAACGCCACACACTTCGCCCCCGTGTGCCCGCAGAACATCCAAGGCGTGCTGCCCGAGATAATGCTGCCCATCTGGTTCACGGACAACCTGGACGTGGTGGCCGGCCTCATCCAGAACCAGAGCGAGGACTGCCTCTACCTGAACATCTACGTGCCCACAGAGGACGGTGAGTCTGGCCCCCTTGGTGGTATTTGTGCAGCCGGAGATCTGAAATCCAGACTCTCAACTTACAACATATGCGACCTACCGCTACTCACACGTGCGACAAAGCTTTTTTAATTAAGTAAATGTATGTAAGCAAAAATTTCAGGCAGTCACTGCACATTATCCTATTATGACGTACGTCCATTTCGACGTAACAAAATCCAGTTGTAAGTTGGGTACAGAGTCTGTATGATGATCCTTTAAGAAAACATATGGCATCTGCGGCACATTACAGCAATATTTTAAGAGTTTGTTCACTAGATATAAATCCCCAAACTCATCTTCTTTTTTTATATATATATAAGCGTTTTTTTGTTAAATGGTTTTCTGCTCTTTATTTTGTTAAAAAATGATCTGAACTTTTTTCATGAGGAAGCTGTTCACCATATTTGGTGACTGAAGGTATCACGTATGACTCATGGGACACTTTGCCTGTGATGCTGCCGGAAAAAATGGCTCTGGATATGCAAAAGTACTTGCTAAATCTGACACTTGCTTTAGCGCTTGCTGTTTGTTATGCAATCTGTGCTTTATTTTCAGCTGAGGATTTGGCGTGAGAGTTATGGTGGTGGAAAGTTGTGAAACGCTCGCTTGTGAGCAGCGTGAGAGCTTTCACATGTAACCTGCAGGCCGCGCTCGGCGCCAGCTTGCCTTTCAGCTCCTCTCACACTTGCATTCTGGCATTCAGCAGATTCTGGTTTCTTTATTAACAACTTCACGGGAAATCAGCAAAAAAGCTATAGAAAACGTCTTACAACTGCCAAATACTGCGATTCACAGCAAGAATTAAGGGTAGTTTAGCTGGAGGTAACTGTAGAGAGAAAGAGCAGATTGAGATGAGAGTAATTGTGGGTAATGGAGCAGGTGTAGATAGTTTTATATGAAGGCTACCTCTAATGCGGGGCTCTTCAAATCTGGTCCTCAAATCCAAATCCAGGCCTTGTTTTTTGTTCTCCCAGGCAGTTAGTTTAGTAAGTTCTGATTCTGATTGGTCACAAAGGTTTCACACCAGGCTCACAGGTAAAGAAAGGTTGGAATATTATCAGTCCGTGAGGATTGTTATTTGAATAGCCCTGTTTTAAGGAATAGGGGGGTTTTAGGTATGTGGGGGTAATTCTGAGGAATAGGGCATTTTGTGCAGTTTGAGACAGGGGGTAAATTTAGTTAGTTTTGTCTGGTTATATCCCAGGAAGGACTCCTAAAAAAGTATTTAAGTTTTAGCAAATAGCAATGCACTTTTATAGTGTAGAAGCTAACTGTTAGTTTGTGTAAAAGTATTGGTTAGACCAATAAATAAATGTATAACTATGTATCTGTTAGAGAACAATGATAACTGACAGCAGAGGTCAGTACAGATCAGCTACATCGCATCACATATCATGCACTCACTGTCGTAGAAATATGTTAGGTGCTTAACAGTCATCTTACGGCTGCACAATAGCACACAGGTGGCATCTGTACAAGGAGCAGGACTATTTTGTTCCCCAGATTGTTTAGGGACTGGTCCATTGCCTCTACAGACACTTCCTTATTAGTGCAATAACTCAAAAAGTATTTGATGGGTCTATTTCAAGCTTTGCAGTCACTTTAAAGCGATGTCACTTGGTGGTGGTACAGGGAAGGATAGCCGCAAATTCAGAATTGGTAAACCTGTGAGACATGTGACACAATGTTGGGCTATTAAGATTACCTGTAGAGGTATGAAGAGTGTGTAGGGGGCTAGAGAATGTATTGGTTGAGGATGTGGGAGGAGTAGGGATTAGATGGGGGAAAGGGTGACAGGGCCATTATGGGAATACATTATTGTCATTCCAACAGCATCCAGTGACTTATAAGCATTCATGGTGTGTTTTGCTTTGTATGGAAATATACAGTATTTAGCTTTCGCATGTACAGTCAGCATAGATCAGCCCATTGTTTAATTTTCTCTCCGGTGAGGTACAAAATTCATATTTCCAATTAGTTGTAGTACTCTTGCTACTCTCCATTATGTGCTGAAGCAGACAAACGGGATAAATTTGGTTCTTGGCTCTTTATTTGTTTTTTTTTTTTTAAGTATGAATTGCCCTGGAGTCTCATTTAATATCCCAAGCCTTCCTTCTCTTTGACTCTTTCTCTTTCTGTTTTTCTTTATCCCTTTCATCTTTCTTCACAGCTCCTTCTCTCTGCCTCAGTATTTTCTTTGTTATGAATAACTTTCATTTCCTTCTTTGCAATTTTTCTGTCTTCCCTTATCATTATTTTTGTCTTTAATCCTTCTCTCCTCCTTGCATTCCTTTCTCACTCTTGTTCAGTCTCAGTCCTCTCACTCTCTCCCTTTTTTCTACCTCTCTTCCATCCATCCTCCCCTCCCTTTCCTCCCAGTCTTCTCACTCTTGAGTTCCGTCGTTCCATTGCTTTTTTCTTCCATCTCCGCATTACTCTGCCTTTTTCTCTCTCTCTCCATCTCCACCATCCCTCCTTGCTCAGTGCAGTTTAGGGTTTGATGTGACGGGGGGGTGAGATGGATGGAGAAATTTCACAAATGAGGAAATTGATCATCAGTGTAAAAATGTCATTTACCACATTCCACTGATCCTCCAATGAGAACATAACAGAAAACCGAGCAGTTAAAAGAAAAAAGAAAAACATCTTTCAATTATTACGGTCCTTAAGAATGATAATTGCCGGTCCTATGGTTCAGGTAATTATATGAGTTTTATATAGCACAGCCTGGAAGCTGGCAGAAAAACAACTTAGTCAGCACACTAAAAATGAGGCAGCTACAGGTTTTTTTTCACTTTCCCACCAAACGCCTTTAAGATTTTATTATATATGCAAATGCATAAATGAGTTGGAGTGCAGTGGTGGAATTTTCTGTATGTATAATTCATACATGCATTTAACTAGGTGAGTCACACATGCATCATGGTAAGTCTGTGTGGCAGCGGGATCTGCTTTAACTCTTGTGCTACGCTGGCAGTGCCTGGGAATCCATCATGTTTATGGCTGGTGCTACACGAGCTCCCGGCTCCGGAGTTGTATTAAAACTCATATTTCAGGCTGCAGGGGTGTTGCGGCATGATGGGTTATGCAGAGAGCTGGGCAGACTGGGGCGGATGGGAACATCGTAATTAGGGGCTGATCTGAGCGCCGGTTGCGAAAGTGTTAGCAGCTAAGTGCTAGGAGCTAGGAGCCGTAGGGGATGGGACTCAGCAAGAGCCTCCAGGATGCTTCTAAATAAAGAGCCGCTATTTCCACACGAAGTTCCTACTGCACGCAAGACGCAGGGTTTAATGCTCCTGGAAGTAAGATTAACACGGGGATGCAGTCGGTGGTCTGCAGTGGGCCGTCTTCTGGAAGTATCTTTGTTGGCTATTTAGCCTCTTTCTTTTGGTGAGACTGCGCCACGGCTGACCAGGAGTGGGTCAAGTATCATGGCAGGGTGACCTGTTTCAGTGTGAGCGCACACACAAGAACCAGGCCACGAAGCCTGCAAAGGAAAGATGTGAAGCAGAGCTGAGTAGTTTAGGTCCAGAGAGCAAAAGTCCAGACCAGGAATTCCATGATTCTTTATACTCAACTGATCTGGGCGACTCGTTACATTCAAAATCTCAAAATCATGGAAAGAAAAGTTCTTAAGTCCTTCAGGGCCTCTTTTCAAGTTGTTTTCACAGTCCTTCATGGAACAATATTTGTCATAAGACCAGTTCTTGTTAAAATGCCCCTGTCTTCGTATCCAAATTAAGTACATGCATGACATATTTTTTTATATTTTTACAACTAATGAAAGGTTTCCACCTGAGCCTAGTTCTTAGCAAACACAACCTGCTCATTTTAATAAATAGAGTCATCCTACTTTCCAATGTGTGAACGACACTTCGATATGTGATGAATTTGGGCAGAAATTAATCTGGAACTGATATGGAAGCGTGTTCTTAGTCACGACTGTATCATCATCACAGATATGAGGAGCTTAGGCTCTTAAAGCCGGAACCCCCCCCAAGGGGACCTCCGAGCCTCGGACTGGTGTTCCAGGTCGTACCCACGCCTGTGGTGGGTATTCCGGCCTCTCACTGGCAAGCGATGTCGGCCAGCAGCCGAGCCAGTGTGCAGTGACCGCTAACTGCATTAAGGCCTGCGAGCTATTCGAGTGCCTCTCAGCAGCTGAGCAGTGCTAATGCGGGCAGGCCTAATGGTCATCTACCTCCATCTACTGGGGGGGCACCGTGTCTCCTTCCTGCCGCGCATGTGGCCTCCTGGGAGGATTAAGCAAATCTCACTGCCATCGGACTGAGGGAAGCATGGGAGGAAATGCTGTTAGCATTGATTTTTTTTCTTTAGCGTTACAGTGCATTTGCTGGTAGCCATGGAAACCAGGGTTTTTTATTCCACTGTCTGAACATACATTAGGGTGGTGTTAAGGGGGGGGGGGGGGGCAGACCATTGTGTACGCCGCCCAGGCACATTCCGAGTCCCCCCCTAAGTGTCCATTCCGTTCGGGGAAGTCACTGTATCATGTTAAGTGGTATTAGACACCTTATAGCTTAGCTTTTACTGAATACATAGCTTACCGCGCCCACACCTTCACGCGTCGTCCATTAGTACAGGTCTTGTTCCTCAATCGCAGCACCTCTTGTCTCCACCAGCCAGCAGGGATTACGGGACAGAGTTGACGGATCCTGTTCAGGCCTTATCATGGCGTGGTGATGCTCTTGCCATCGTCATGGTTACACGCGGCAGCCTCCCACACTCGCTGGCCGGGCCGTGGCCAACGCCGTTCCAATAAAGACACAGAGTGTGACAAGATCTCGGTAGATGGAGCCTTTGTTCTTGTAAATGCCGCTGGGCAAGTTGCTCCTCTTGCTGCTGCCAGCTCCTTCACTTCCCGGCTGGCCGGCGTGGCCACAAACACAGAACACGCCACTGCCAGTCTAAGTCGCTGTCCCTGCTTGATTTGTGATGAGCGGCAGGAGGGGCCAAAGCGGGGGGGCCTTCCTGTGATCTCCGCTTGTGTCTCGGTCCCGATACATGTGACGCTTGTGCGATCAGGCGTCACTTTGTGTTTCGCGATCCCATTGGCCGCGGCGCTCGAGGCTCCTGAGAAGTGTTGGCATCACATGGTCCGTTTGTTCTCCACAGCCCTGTAGGTGACAAAACAACATTCAGCCAAGGCAGTGATGAGGCGGTTTGAGGTTTGTGTAGGCAGAGAGGACAGCCTTTTTTTAAACTTGATTCATTTTGATTTCTGTCCTTCGTGTATTTGGGGTTGTATGGTTGTATGGTTGTATGGTATGGTTAGCGCTGTTGATTCGCACCTCTGGGGCCAGGGTTTGGGTCTCAGCCATGCCTACACGTGTGTGAAGTTGCATGCTCTCTTCGTGATGTCATGGGGCTCCCTGTGGGAACTCTGGGTTTCCCTTTCTCCCTACACATGGTCCAAAAACATGCTGAGGTGAATTGGAGTTACCTAATTTCACGGAGGTGATAGGCTGGTGCCTGGTTTCAGCTTTTTAATTATTGTGCTTTTTGACTTTTACTTTTTCATTTCTTCTTTACATTTTTTGTTGATATCTTATTCTTAATTAGATATCCTTCTCTTCCCCACCCCTGCTTTCTGATCCCTAGGTCCTCTCACAAAAAAACACGATGAGTCTTCAATGAACAGGCCCAGAGATGAAGGTATTCTTGTTGCATGTTTTTTATGTTTTTTGTTTTTACGTTTTCTTTTTTTTGGTGGGAACCATGAAAGATAAAAAGAAAAGATCAAGGTGAATATTTAGAATTACACAGTGTTTACACAGCAATGAAAGCTATCTGCCATATCTCAGCTGATATTTTAAAGCATCTTGATCTGCTTGTGTTTCGGGGATCGGAGATGGCCTTAATCTGTGCACTTTACAGCCTCCGTGGGTCTGTGAGTCTCCCCTAACACTAGTGTGTGAGGGTCACTCACCACATAAGTTTGAGGGAGATCTTTGGTTTGGCTCAGTATCAGAACCATCGGTGTGAAGAACAAATCTCAGCATCTCTGCATGTGTGCCCCAGAATGCCCTACATTCCCACAGCATCACTACCCAAACAGACCAGGGCATCATCCTTCTAGGCTCCATTATTACCCATAGTGTCTGCTGATCATTCAGAATGCATATTACGCTACACGGAATTTGAGAAGAACTCCGTTCCACCATTGGTGGTTACTCAGGTTTTTCTTGCTGACAGATGGATAATCAAACAGTCTTATATTTCTGTGGTTTATTCACCTTGTATTTCCAAATCCCTCCATCCTATCATGCGAATAGATGTGCCGTGTGACTGGAGGGAGCTGGAAACCACAGCAACAGACAAAAAAAAAAGCCAAACATTTCATGCTTTTGACTGTGTGGAATCAGGAGCGTAGCATTGATACAAAGCGGGGATGTGCCGCACCTAAACAGGAGCCTGCTTTTTATGTGCTTTTTTTTTTAACTTGGTTATGTTGGCTGGGTTCGCTCAGAAGAGGGAACATTTTTTAAGCTGTTGTCTCTAAATGAGTGGGAGTTTTTCAGGCCCAATTGGCCGCTTGAGGGGCGTAAGATATGGTACCTAATGAAGCGGATCTCAGAACACAGATCTGTGAAGAACAAGACGGCCATGTCCTCCATTCCTGCCCTAGTCGGGCCCTAATTAAGAGCAATGGTGACGCCTGAGGAGGCACTTAAACATGTTACAGATCTATGTAGAGCGTGGAGAGGCCTCTGATCATATCATCATTAATAAATACAGACACACTGAACATGGTTATGATCATATTCATACAGTGTGACAGAATATAGCTCAGATGAAATGATCATCCTTAGTACTCAGCTCTCTCTAACTTTAGTCCCGAGATTTTCCATCTTTAATACTCTTCTCTCTCTGACTCTAGTACTGATCTTTCTCCGTCCTTAATATTAAGCTCCCTGTGACTTTATTGATGGTCTCTCTCCATCTTTAGTACTTGACTCTCTCTGCATTTCCTGGCTCTGGTGCCAAACCCTCCATTTCTTGTAATCATGTATCGTGAAGCTTAGGAACAAACAGTCTTTTCTGTATAATGAGGAGCAGAAGAACAGGACCGAGTGTATCGGAGACGCCTCTTGCGACGAGCAGCCGCGCGCTTTTCCTCTTCCACTCATCCATCTCTGTCCCCTCATCCCGCCATCCCATGGGTCCCTGAGAACACTCACCTGATTTCCTGACCACCTGGAGAGCCATGGAGGGCTTTAACACTATTTAGTTCTCATATTAATCCTGGTTGTATTATTTAGTTTCTCTGCAGCTGCTATTATCTTACAATAATGTACACAGTTTTGAGCCTTCACATACTAGATGGCTAGTACAAAGATGTTCTGGGGGCAGAACAAGAAAATGATTGGTTCAGAGAGATAACTGAGGAGTCAAGGAGTCAAATGAAGAGTCAATCAGATGTCTTGGTCCCACGTCCTCTAGTTGTAAGGCCCACCTCTGCTACAATCTGAATGATTATCTCTCTGAACCAATTGGTTTTCCTTCTGCCCTCAGAACATTTTTTTTGTAAGTACAACCCCCACAAACTACTAGATATTTAATATCTTAGCATCACAGATAAGGGTATGCAGGCAGACCTTCTCCCAAGGGGTTACACATCCCCCCTCTCTATTTATAGGGTTCAGTTGGTTCCAACCAAGTAGTACAGCTTTTTAATTCCGATTGAAAATCACTTGCAACCAATGTAGGTTCAAGGAAAGAGATTCATTGCCAAACTAAAAGAGCAAAAAATGGGTGAAATGTAAATAGATAAATAATGGAATAATACCAAATTGGTTTATTTTTGGGGGCAGCACTGTGGTAAGAGAAGGCGGTCAGTCTCTGGGACAGAACACCATTCCTGGCAAGGGGGGGAGTGTTATGTATTTGCACATGACTGTTTTACGGCACCTAAAAGTGTATGCATGCGTGCGCGTGGGTTCCGGTTTGTGTATGCAAATGCCTGTGTAATCTGCAGCATTGCAGGTACCAATGTGTGTGTATGTGTGTGGGGTGGGGGGGGACTGAGGCTTGTCTCCATGGCAACCCAAAGTGTGTGAGTCAGTGTGATGGAATGGGCATTGTGGTTTTATTGTGGAGAGCGAGTCTGAGCAGAGCAATTACCATGGAGACCTACAGGTTCCTCTGTCTGTCTGCGTGAATGTTTGCATGCACATATGATTATTACAAATAAGAAATGGTCATTCTTTTTTTGTCCCTCTACTGTATTTTTAACATGTTGTTCCACCATATGTTTCTCCTGTCTCAAAGTGCCCCGCCCCCCTTCCCAGAGTTCAGTGGGGCACACAGATGCTGTGCTTTTTAGTTTTAGTTCCACTTCCACTCCTGCCTTTCATGTTAATTGGTCAGCTAGCTGGTGGAGACATACTAAGTGCCGTATCACATTATCCGCTCCTTTTGGCTTCTCCCGTGCTTTGTTTATATAGGGACTGTAGCTCACAGTTTGTGCCCTTTTCCTTTCCTGTGTCATGTGGGCGTGCGTGTGGGATTTCTGCATCATGTATGTGTGCGTATGTCTCTGTATGCGTGAGCAGACGTCCGCGACCGCAGGAAAAAGCCCGTCATGCTGTTCATCCACGGCGGCTCCTACATGGAAGGCACAGGGAACATGTTCGACGCCAGCGTCTTGGCTGCGTTCGGCAACGTTATCCTGGTTACGATGAACTATCGGCTGGGCGTGCTTGGTGAGTACACCCCCCCCCCCCCCCCCTGTGCAGGTGTGTGTGTGCATGGCATCAGTGAGTGCAGGTACAGGACCACGTAGTGTGCGTGTTCAGTACTGTGCAGAATTCTTTGCCAGTCGATGTTTAAATGATCCTGTTAGTGTACAACTATACAACATTATATCTGTCCAAATCTGTCAGCTTAGCCACTTCAAAACCTCTCCTAAAGTCTCCCCGGTGTTTGGGGCAGCCGTCCCACACACACACGTGTTTTTCACTTGACCACTAGCACACCATGCTTGGCTAATCAATACCCCATTAAGTATTTAACTAATTAAATGAATTAACCAAGTGAGCTGGAGGTGAAATGTAAGAAAGTCTTGGAATGCCTGAGGTGCCCTAAGCAGAGCTTTGGGAACTGAAGCGTTGTTCATCCAGCCATCCTACAAGATATCAGTAAGTTTTTGGAGAAAAGAAGAAATTCCTGTTAGTTTTTATTGTATGACTCTTAATTTGCACATATTCTTATGTTAATCTTTTCTTAGCAAATAACTCTAAATATGGTCTTTGTGTCCTTTGCACAGTACTTTATGTGAAACAATAGATTTTTTTTCCGTAGATTTATGAGATTTTGTTTGTGTGCATGTGTGTGAGAGTAAGAGTGTGTCTTTGAAGCCATATTGTGTGGGTCTGTGTACTGTAGCTTTGTGGTGTATCGGGTTGTTGGTTTGTTGTGTGATGTAGAAACGTCATTGCAGCTAAGCCCAAACCCTAACCTATCAGAACATCTTTTGGATAAACTAGAGCACAGAACTAGGACAGAGTTTAAACGGCTGTCTAATGTAGAGGAGTAGTGGAGAGAATCAGCAAACTGGCATTATAATGTCCTCCACAATTCACCAAAGCCAGCATTAGAGCCAGAAATAGGCCAACATGTATTTAATATGTTTATGTACAGTATGTGTGTATGTGGTAACAGGCCTTGGAAAGAGTTATACGGGCCTATGCTTGTGCTGGTAATCCACACTGAGATGCTTGGTTACTGATTCATTTTAACACTTTATTATCTTTACTTTCACCAAAGAAATTCACACAAGACAGAACATTTCTTAACATGACACAGAATGTAATTATTTGTTTGACTATTGACTCTTTAGGAAACAACTCAATTTCATTGCAAAGGTCACAACCTGGTTTATGAGTTCCCTGAATAAGAAAAGACGCATGTCTCCCTGCACTGTGAAGGACCCAGGGATCATCAGCAAAAGATTTCTGTCTCTGTGAAGTACTCAGTTATCATTAGGTAATCTTCAGTGCCTCTGTTATTTGAAAGGGTTTTTGAACATTGGTAAAAAAAAAATTAAAAATCTGTGTCTTCATTTAAGTGGTGGACCCAGTGATAATTAAGTAAAGATCTGTGTCACTCTGAATTGTGAAGAACTCAGTGAACATTAAGGTAAACCCAGTGTTTCTCTATGCTGTGAAGGACTCAGTGACCATCAGCTAAAGATGTGTGTTTCTGTGAAGTACTCAGTTATCATTAGGTAATCTTCAGTGCCTCTTTGTTATTTGAAAGGGTTTTTGAACATTGGTAAAAAAAAAATCAATTTCTTCATTTAAGTGATGGACCCAGTGATAATTAAGTAAAGATGTGTCACTCTGAATTGTGAACGACTCAATGAACATTAAGGTAAACCCAGTGTTTCTCTATGCTGTGAAGGACCTAGGGATCATTACATAAAGCCCAATGCAGCCATTCAGGCAGAACAAAAACAAGGAAGAAACATTGACTGACCAGGAACATCAGCCAAGGTCCAGGTAGCAGGCAGAAGGGGCTGAAGGATACAGCGATTTGAAGACTGTGTCCTTGCTGTGTTACCTCTGTTAAAGGTACCGATATTAAAATATCCTGTAATATAAATGGGAACAAATGTATCGAAGCTTCAGTTTAACGCCTAAATAATGAAAAAAAACAATACTAATGAATCATGGCAGGAAGATTAAGACTTTCCTGTTGTACTGAGTTCAAAGAGGGAAAACCCAAATCCCTGTTCAAGCAACTAGTGGGTCATATAGCGTCCGATGTGGAAGCGAGATAAAGCAGCACTTTCATGCCAGCAGAACTCCAGGCTTGCTTGCCTGGCATGTTCACAAAAGTCCCTTCATGTCACGGTAAAGTGTTACTAATATTTTCCATATCGATGAGACAGCCATCTGAGATTCTTAACCTGAAATCTGCAATGTACTGTATGAGAATGGCGCCAGTGTGTTCTAAGATTGATTGCTTTTGTTTTGTTTTTTTACCGGCTTTCATACCGCTGGTCATTTCTCCATTCATCTCCCAACTGCTTATACTGGTCAGGATCATGGGGGTGGGGGGGGGCCCTTTCCCAGGCAGCATAAGTCACAATGCAGAGGTACACCCTGGATAGAATGAAATATTAATTATGGTATACGTTTATGTCAATATGTGTACACATTCATAATTGCCTAACTTTTTCATGGCCTGTTGCTTTTGTTTATAAAGAGGAAGTATGTTTTTTTTTTTTTATCAGACACATGGTGCATGTATTTTGTCATTTAAACACCACAACTTTGACTTGAATAAAAGTTCATTTTAATGGAGTGCTTCAGCACTAGGAGATTAATTGGATAGATTAAGCAGGTGTGGATCATTAAGCAGATGGTTGTTGTTTGCACTGACCAGAGCTCCTTCACCGTGGCGCTCGTGTTCTGGTTTAGGGTTACGGTTGGGCATCTGTCAGCGGGGGGGGGCGGGGGGCGTGGACTGGAGCCAGAATCAGCGTTACTCAGAATAAGATAATCACCTGCATCATTAAGCAATTGTCAAACCTTAGAACCTAACAAGGGGGAAGAAGTAGGGGCAGTGAACCTGCTGGGCATAGAGAGAGAACATTTCTTGTAGGGATGTGTTGCTATGCAACTCATTAATTTAGCATTTAATGAGGGATAACCGGGGTTGCATTTGGATACATTTTTATTTCTGCTTTTTCATGCCCCAGAAATTCTGCATTGAGAATTTGCATCAGTGGCTAATTTAGCAGGGGTCACTGACGCGGCTGGGTTTTGTTCCGGAGTTCAGAGTCTCTCATTTTTTTTGCTCTGTTTTCTTCACATACATCTGGGAGATTCTCACAGTAGCAGGCATCTGCTCTGTCACATTAACTAATTAGAAATTATGCAGCTGGGCTGTAAATACACAGTATTTGTTGATGGTTTCATTGAGATTTCAGGGTTTTCGAGGACGGTTCATTTTAATGGAGTGCTTCCACACTTCCACACTTCTCTTGTAACCTCGTGTAAGTTGTGTCGCTGCAAAAACTGTATGTTTGTCAAATAATATACGGTACCAGTCGAAAGTTTGGACATGGGAAGCCACCTACAAAGAAGGGTTATTGTGTCGCACCGCATGACCTGGCCACCTCACCTAAACACAGCAGACAATGTTTGGGGGGAGTTTGACCGGGATTTGTGGGTCTTCCTTCTGGACGGCTGGGAAAGCATCCCAGGAGGCCACCTCATGAAACTGGCATAGAGGAGACAGCAGGGCCAGACAGTCCCTGGAGCAATTGGGGTTAAGGGCCTCGACCAAGAAGCCCATGGAGGCATCACTCTGCCAACCATGAGATTTGAACCAGCAACCTTTTGAGTCCCAACTGATTTTTTCTTTCTTTAATACTCCTTTGGTCAGTGCTTAATTCAATATGTTATTTTATAGTTTTGATGTCTTTATAAAATATTGTAAAATGTGGAGATTAGTACAAATAAACCTTTCAATGGGTAAGTGTGTCCAAACTAATGACTGGCATCGTATATGTATAAATATGTGTGTATTTCTGCCATGCCGTTGAGGTTTTTCCCCACAGTACTTAAACATGCAGTTAGGCTAACAGACATCTCCAGATTGCCTGCAGGGTATGGTTTTGAATGTGAGTGCTTGCCCAGCGATGGGCTGGGTTTACCTCAGCCATGTGCCTGGGATAGGCTCCAAGCTCCCCTGTGACTTTGACCAGGTTAAGCAGCTAGAAGATGGATGTCCACATGGTTTTTCCAGCGGTACCTTCCAGAATCACTGCAGCAGGCCACTTTAGGACAGTGCCCGGTTAATGAAACCTTTGCAGATCCTTTTTGATGGACCTGGCAGCCTCGCTGGTAAAGAGTATTCAGAAGTACAGAAGCTAACTGTAACCGTTATCGCAAAGATGAGGGTGAGGCCGACCACAGCGCCCAGTTGAGGAATCCTCTTTATCTTCTCTTTCTATCTTGTTTCCTCGTTCTCTGCTCCTTGCTCCTAGATTTGCTGGAAATAAATTTTGTGAATGTTTCCTAATGATGACTAATCACTTAAGTATTTCCACAGAGTTGTAATGCAATGAATAACGGCAATATAAATGACCACTTTTTAACGACCAATGTAAAGACTGTAAAAATAATGACAAGACAAGTACTGGAATTTCTAGTATAAATTCTGAATTATGGACATGGTACTTCACGTGAACATTCAGTATTGACCTTTTTTACATGGTGTCTTCATTGCGATCTCGCTCCAGTGTTCCACAGCTTTCTTTGTATAGTCCCAGACCCTCCTCACTCAGAGCAGCTTATCCTCCAACTCTCACTGCCCTCTATTCAAACATGTCGAAGTTCCTAACCAGCGTCTTCTATCATGACCATCTGAGCCTCTTTTAAATCATATTACTTCATATTAGCTTCATATTACTTTTTTGTGTGAACTTATCTGCTCGTTTCACCTTCCACGTTCTCTCTGCCTGTCCCCATTGTTTTCTCTTTCTCTTTCTCTTTCTATATTCTCGCAATATCTGTCAACTGAATTCAAAGACTGCTTTATTCCTATGAAATGGTTTTAGCATTGAGATGCTAAAACATTTAACAGACAATCCACAAATGAATCATTGAAACACGTTAAAGAAACTGGTAAAGCACTATAAAGGTAATAGACGTCGATACACAGCAGCTTATATTACTCTCTCTGAAAAACTGCCACAAATGTGGACATCAATACATTTTCTATAGCCATTTATCCAATGCGATGTCACTATGAGCTTAGAATATGTCCCTAGGCAGAAGTCAGAGGACACCCTGGATGACATTCTGGCCAGTAAGCCAATGGAGTGTTTTTTTTCCCAGTCTTCCTCGTTTTTCCCTTTGTGAGTGACATCTAGGCTGGGCCTCACTTCTGAAGGTTAATGCTACACTGCATGCTGTTTTCATTGCCACTGTCTTCCCTCCTTATAAAGGGCATGTAGGCTCCGGTGCTTGGCTAATTAGTTCAGTTCTTTTTGCTTTGACTAGTTTGTTACCTTGATTGAAAGACTCATCCCGCCACTTCACATTAACATTAGTGATTGTTAGCATGGTTATAGGAGGCCAACCAATCAGCACACAGCAAGAACTCAGTGCTTAAGTGAAATCCAGGTCCTTTTAATTGAAATGGTATTTTACAAATCCTGTCCTAGCTCAGAGTGTCCTCCCTGACATGGATTATCTGATCACCCTAATTTATTGCCCATTCTGCTTTGTTCTTTCATTTGATTCGTCTCTGACGGTCTGAAACGTACAAAGCTGTATTTGTTAAATCTTTTTAAAATGTTGATGCTGGGTGCCTCATTACCAAAGGCAGTTATCCAAGAGAATCGATCTTAGGCAAATCTCACCATGTAGTGAGGCAGCTTAATCTTACTTTGGCAAGATATCACACAGTGAAAGTGTACTATTCTTATAGGCCAGTGCTTCCCAGTTAGAAACCCACAGCTGGTCCACATTTCTGCTCCCTCCAAGCTCCCACCAGACAGTCCACATTTCTGCTTCCTCCCAGTTCCCAAAAACGTGGACTATCTGTGGGTCCCCAAGGACCGGATTGGGAAACAGACTCTAGACAACAGTGACAACAATAAAGAACTGAGTAGCGTGAAAGCCTAGATTTTTGCTTCATAAATAAATTGAGGTTCAGTACCACATATCAAGTTCCTTTAACACCTTTAATTCTGTAGATAGCAACCATGCTTTACTTAGAGTAATTTGGCACTTTGCTCAAATCAAAAAATTTTCTTGTGGAATCCCCACTAGTGAACCCTCACAGGTCTCTCTCACAGGTCTCTCTCACTTGGTCTCTCTCACTTGGTCTCTCCTGTTCTCTTACTTCCATTCACTTCCATTCAGAGAGAGGTTTCTCCACAATTAATTTCACCACCCAATATCAATACTCTCTCAATTCTTTTTTCTTTTTCCTTCCAAATAATGCATAAGGCTTTTTTTGAAGAGCAGTGCGGCATTAATATCAAAGGTGGAATAGGACACATCCGAGTTATAAATTTAAACTCCTACTTTCACCGGTAATGTTAATGTGTTAAATACTGCATGAGCCAACCTCTTTCCTCAGCTCCTGTAATTTACACACTTGTGTCTGTATCCGATGTAATTCTTTGTCATAGCTCAATGAGAATTTCCTACGGCTGCTAAAGCATTTTTAATCTTGGAACATCAGTGCACAGGACTGTAAAAGATTCAGTCCATCCTTCTCCAACAAAGTCCGGCAGGTGGTGCTTCTTGTCCCCTCCATTGTGTCCCATAGGGGGTGCTGTCCACCTCCACCCTCTCTGTCCCACAGATACCTGCCTGCTGATGTAATGAGGGTGACATCACTGATCTTCCTGACAGCAGTGAGTCACCACCAATAGCTGCCAACCCTTTGGTTCAGTGGATGTGGGGGCCCAGAGACCCTGTGCCAATATCATGTTAGGGCTTTTAGACCCGATGCCTGATTGCTGCACAGCTTTCTCTTTAGTGATGCATGTTAGAGAAGATTCTCAGTCTGTCTTACTCACCTCCAGAATACCTCTCAGTGCCCCCCCCTCCCCCCCCTTTGGGCTTGTATGTTATTGCAGGAGGAAAATTAGCTTGATTATCCTTTCTGTTTGATGCATTTACCAATAAGCCCTTCTGTGGTATGATGCAACATGGCTGCAGGAGATCAATATTTCATCGCACTTCCTTATTACTAAGTGCCTGGTCATGAGCTGAAGTTGCCCGTCTGTGAGGAGCTCACAGTCTGAGGCCCCCCAGAGTCAAGGCAGGGTACTTATTCACCAGCCTTTGGTTAGTCTCTCATCCCCCATGTAAGAATCTCTCCCACCTCGCATTGCATATTGTTAGTAGACTGCATCTATATTTTTAGAATTGAGTTAAGAATTGCTTCTTTGTGTGTATTGTTTGTGTGCATAGAGGCATTTGTGCTGTTCCTGCGTGTCTGTGCCTGCGTGTCCGTTTCCATGCGTGTCTGTGCCTGCCTTTGTTTTGCTTTGGTCTTCGACTTTAAGGGCACTGTATGTATCATAGGTCCACACCCTGAAAAAAGTTTAACTCTATAAATCATTACATTAAGTCTTTTTATTTTTCTCGTTCCAGCACAGATTCTGTAATTGCCTTTGTTGTGTTTGATGGCTTAACTGGAATTTCCAGTTCATGTGTATGAGGTGGAACAATCACTGTGTCATAATTTTTTGTGAAATGGGTAAGCAGATGTACTGTAAACAGTAATGGGCCCCTATGATGAGTCTCCTTTTATCAAGTCTTTGTCACCTTTTTGCTGCTGGGAGACGTGCGCTTGTCCCCAACTCCAGTAAAATGTTGCTTCTGGGCCCTTCACTGGTTGAGATATAAGTGTTTGAACTGTTGAGGGTTACAGGTGTGTTATTGCCGCCGGGGTTTCTGCGGTAATTGTCCCAAGAGGGCATTTGATGAACAGAGCTGCTACCCTGCAGTCAATGGATGGGCTTCTTGTTTCGTGTCGACTTTGGTTTCGGGGTTGGCTGCTAACCTTGCCTGGTGTTCGCATTACATGAGCTGACAGCCGGGAGTCTGACCAGCTGTGATATTGTATGTTGTAAGACTTTTACCAAAAACACTCTGATGTGTTATTTTATTTTATTCTGTTTTGCGGATTTAAAACGATGCATTGCCTTCACAATTTATCAGTATATGCATTGTTAAGGTAGAATGACTTGGCATGACCATAAATCTTGGACTGATTCTAAAGGCAATATTTATTTTATAGAATGTATTATTCCATAGAAATATGCTCGCGTTCTCATTAGGTCACGGTGTGAAATATGGAGGCTGATGCCCAGTATTCCCTCAACAAGTATTATAAGGTGATGTGTTTTTTTCTGGAGTCTGTGTTTCTCTTGGTATATTGTGCTATTTGTCTTGTTAGATTTTGCACTCCAGTCCACCATCCTGCCAGGAACCAGTTCTGGCAGTGTTTCCGTGAAAGATTCCAGTTCAGCAGGTCAGAGCTGGTTGGGAATATCTGTTACTAGTGAAATTCTGTCATTTCTTTCTCTTGTTCCCTTTCTTTCAGTCTCTCCTGCTGACTCATTATGAACATTTGAGAAATCAAATAGGTGGAAGCAAACACCTTTTACCGGGAAGATGTTTGCATCAGTCTGTGTGGGTCTTTGTTAGTTCGAGATTCCCTTCGACTGAAGGACTTTCTGTCAGATTGCTTGTGATAATTTTTTAATGAGCGTTTTACTGGCTGGGCTTCCCGCGGTCTGACACACGTTCTCCTACCCAGAATGCACTGAACCCAGTGCTGTGTTATAATATTTGCACTCATTCGTTTTGTCAAACCGTGCGCATGGTAAATTAATAATAAGTGAAACTATGACGCATAAAATAAAAATGTTTATGGGATGAGCTTCCATTAGCCTCACAGAGTCCATCCCTCTGCACTAATGTAGAAATGAGGCTAAACACAGGGGACACAGTGGGGGGGGGCTGGATGGCGACCAAGGAAAAGAGTGAGAAATTGATTATTTTATCTCTTTTTTTTTGCGAGTTCCTGAAGGAAAGCAGTGTCATCCACTTTTTCTTCTCTTATTAAGTGAGCCTATTTAGACAGTTCACTAAGGCAGTGTTTCCCAGCCCGGTCCGCAGGGACCCCCAGACGGTCCACGTTTTCCCTCCCTCCCAGCGTCCTGCCAGGAGCACTGACTGGGGCTCCTGCAGGACCAGATTGAGAAACACTGCATTAAGGTGAATGAAATGAATGCAAGGACGAGGCAGAAGAAGACAGACATTAAAACAAAAGAAATAGATTTTAATATGGCTAGAGTTAAAAGAAATGAAGAAGAAGAGAGGTGGAACCATGGGTTGGGATTATCTGGAAGAAACAGGAGAACTGAGACACACCAACCCAGAGAAGAAGGTGAGGGACCAATTTGGTTTCCCTGTCGCTCTGGTTTCTCCAGATGCACATGAACATTTGGCTTTGGGTTGTTGCCAGGCAACTGCACCCGACTGCATCAGCTGGGTTAATGCCAACGGCAGGCAGAGCCTGGGGGAAGTTTG
>JAABNY020000037.1:10341787-10365641 GCA_015164015.2 Brevimyrus niger
ATCAATGGTAGATAGTTCAGGTCCAGAATGTAAAAATCCAGACCAAGATTTTGTTTCAACCGACCAATTAAGCACTCTGTGACTGTGAGGCTCAATAGGTTGGTTGAAACAAAATCTTGGTCCGGATTTTTACTTTCTGGACCTGAAATGTCCACCTCCGACCATCATATCCCACAGGGTTTCTACGCGTTTGGTGAGAAGAGCTTCCTTTAGTCTCTGCTTGCCAGGGGCGCACTCACTCTCCTCATAGACCTCCTCCAGGTGCTTCCTCCCCTCCCATTACTTACTTTACAAGCCAAACGCCTTGTGGCTGGAGCTTTATAATTGGCTCACGGCCATGTGTCTCAATGCCAGTTCTGAGCCAACATCACCCACTCCATGTTCACATCCACAGCTTGCGCCGTTCAGGCGTAATCTCAGCGTGACCGTTTCCATGGGGACAGTCAATCTTCGGGTCTAAACGGCTGAGACAGTGACCAGGCCCTAAACCAAAAGGAAGGATGAGGGGGTCATTTAGCACAGTGTTTCTCAATCCGGTTCAGTCCTATGGAGCCCTCAGACAGTCCGTGTTTTTTTTCTCCCTCCCAGCTCCCTGCCAGCCAGTCTGTATTTTTGCTACCAGAGGGTTGGAGCGAAAACTTGGACCGCCTGGGGTCCCTGAGGACCAGGTTGAGAAACACTAATTAAGCAGATCATAGCAGCAATGAAAAAAGGGAAGCAGGACTTCATTGCGACCTAGTATATAATTCCTGTTGTTCTTGGCAGCTTGGCTGCTTGCCTCCCAGTATAGTAAGATAAACAGACGTGGAATCTTTGTTGATTGGTGGAGAGTGAAACAGAAAATCACCTTGATGATGCGAAGATTCAAAGGGACAAACTCCACAAAAGAATTCTGCATCACTGAGTCCATGTCCAAAAGGGAGGCTTCGCTTGGTGCCTGGCCAGTCAATTCAGACTTTGGAAGCTTTATCTATCAAGCCATTCAGCATTTGAATCTCTCCTGTCTGTGCCTCCTAGGAGTTAAGGCAAGGCAAGTGTACTTATACAGCACATTATCATACACAGAGGTCATTCAATGTGCGTTACAGAAATAAAAGAAACATGAAATACAGGTAAAAAGGGTAAGACTTTACTTGAAGCTGTCGTTTGCAATACATTGTAGATAATGCATTGTAATGGTTGCTATAAGAATGAATAAAGTATTACAGCATCTTCCATTGACAGCCATAAGGCATCATATTGTTGAGTATAATACTTCACAAGCTCCAATGAAGCTCTCATCTATAAAACACCTTCATCATGCATTTTAATGGTCAGTATAAGCATTTAGGATGCTTTGTACTGTATTATGAAGGTATCTGGAGTAATAGCTAAATAAAAGTACACATTTTTAATACAGGGAGCAAAATAAAACTAGTAGGAACTCAATAAAAGTGCAAGTATTTCTTAAGTATAACAAAGAGTTCCTGGGGCTCAGCGGATCAATTCACAGCACATTTCACTGGGGAATTGTTCAAACCCTCAAACTCTCTTATGCAGAAGGACATCTTCTCGCTTCCAGCCATATGGATGCACACACTGTTCACCTGCAGCATATCCTGAAGAATAGGCCAGAGGGATCCAAATGTTCTCCCTGAGCTTTCAAGATGGGACAGAAAGCCAGCTTCCCCTGTCATTAAGGTCTCATTATCACCGGGCTCATTCTGGAAATCGTCCATACAAGTCATCCGCTATATACAACACTAATATTATTCAATTTGCAATGGAGAGAATTTAAAATGCTCTTTTATTCATCATGTCATCTGCATATTTTAATTACATTGCAATAAATCACAGCACGGTGTGCTAAATTGTCCACATTCATTATATAGTACACTGTAATGAATACTGTAAGCCCTATCCTACCGATTCATCTGAATGTAGCTGCAACAACAGTTTGATTTACATTGATTTAATTTCCCTATACAGCAATGAATCAAGGGCCCCAGTATAGAAATGCGGAATGCTGGTAGCTTTGTCATACCCTATGAGAACAGAGCACAGCACTGTTGTGTCAGAGTGTGTGTGTGTGTGTGTGTGTGTGTGTTGTTTTTATTACTTTTCATCCCTTTTGAATTTTGCCCTTTTTGTCTGCCAGTGCTTTGTGTTGAACTAACAAATATATTGGAAATGACTGATGCAGCCTTTGTAGGATACTGTATCACACTTGAGTCATTTGCCTGAATTTGCATTTTATCAGGGACATTTAAAATGTCTTTTGGTCACAGGCTTTCGTCAGTAAACACATGCAAGCAAGGAAGAGCCTATCTGTATGTACGACTCTTCTCTCTCTCCACCCTCTTATTCTGACTCCACCCCCTTCCCGATGGCCACACTCCTTCCACTGGTCCCTCCCCCATCCCAGGCTTCCTAAGCACGGGGGATCAATCAGCCAAGGGCAACTACGGACTCCTCGATCAGATCCAGGCTTTGCGCTGGCTCAACGAAAACATCAAGCACTTTGGTGGAGACCCAGAGAGGATCACTATCTTCGGCTCTGGGGCTGGGGCTTCCTCTGTCAACCTGCTGGTCCTGTCCCATCACTCTGAAGGTGAGGGTGGGGTCTGGGGAGGAGGAAGGATAGACCACCTGCTGTATCCTTTCCCACCCTTACTTATGTCACAGCAAGAAAAATTGCGAGTAAAGAAAGGAGTTGGATCCTTTCCATCATCAGTGCCCTCAGAGTATGATATTTATTGGCACTAGACTGAAAGTGAAAGTGATTAATTGTCCGTGTTGACACACCACAGCAGAAAGGACACAACGACAAAATGTGTCGTCTGCATTTAACGCATATGTCAGCCCTGGATGGATCAAACACACCCTAATCGGCTGAAGTTCAGTAGGCATGCCTGCAAACTGGCCCCCCAGGCCCGAAATCGAGGAATCCTGGCGTGTAAGTTGCCTTCCTCTCAGTGTGGGCTCCTGGACTCTCTGCAGGTCTTTTCCAGAGGGCAATAGCCCAGAGCGGCTCAGCGATCTCCAGCTGGTCAGTGAACTACCAGCCACTGAAGTATGCTCGAATCCTGGCCCACAAGGTGGGCTGCGGCGGGCTGAGTCAGGACACGGTCGACATGGTGGAATGCCTGCGGAGGAAGAGCGTCCGGGAACTGGTGGACCAGGACATCCAGCCGGCCCGGTACCACATCGCCTTCGGGCCCGTCGTGGACGGCGACGTGGTGCCGGATGATCCGGAGATACTGATGCAGCAGGTCCGGTCCACCTTCCCGCCTCGGTTTCAGCTGAGCCGCTCTTTCTCTCCTCTTCTTCTTTCTTTTCTTCAAAGCCGCTCCCTGAATGTCCCTGTTTCCTCGTCCTGTACTTCCTGTGTGTTTCTGCCCAGAGGTTCCTGTCAGTGCCGCTGTGTTGCTCCGGTGCCAAGGCAGCCTGACCCAGCTGCCGTAACACTAACTCACCCCCTCATTAATGCTGTACTGAGCCGCATCCCTGTGACGCATAGCTGGTACAGATTCAGAGTATGTGGGTTACAGAGTCAACACAGAAAAAACTGATCAAAATGCAAGCCTTCCCGACGGCCCTTTCAAGTATCTGACTGCCTGCTCCCTACAGAACTTAAACAAGCTCATTTTTAGGGTTTCCGACTTTACAGCCTCTTGATATTTAGAGCATTCTGTTTTACTTGGGACAATCTTAGTATTACACATATGTATCTGTTTCATGAACACCTGTTCAATGCGCTGAAATATTCGAGATTGGTCCTGCTATTACACTTTGTTTTTCATATTGACATTAACACATTCTTTAGCAGAATGCCTGAGTCGGTTAAAGACAGGCCACAGAACAGGGCTGAATTTTTCTAGTTCTTCTTTTCTGTGGAAAGAGATCCTCCCTGTCAATAGATAATTAAAAGTCCAGCTGGCCCTAATTGAACTAATTATTAGAGATCATTCTAGCCAGTCAGGCAGATTCCCCAAATACATGGACGAGCTTCTGGTATTGTAATATACCTCTGATGTATTTTGAAATATTATTCTGATACATTGAGGGGGACCTGGCAGTGTAGTGAATAAAGACTATAAAGCTGAAGGTTCTATCCAATTCATGTTCCAATAAAATATCAAGCTATATAAACCTAAAAGGTTAAGGGACAAAAGCCAAAATATTAAATAAAATGTGATATTTATTTTAGTATCCAGGACTTTTTTTATTTAGTATTTGCCACTGTTTGTACATGTGCCGTTTAAAGGGGCCTTGATCCTGTTTTACATGCAATCTTTTTTTTTTGGTAATAAAAGCATTTTGTTCATACCACTAGGGGGAGTTCCTCAACTATGACATCCTGATTGGCGTGAACCAGGGTGAGGGACTAAAGTTTGTAGATGACACCGAAGGCGAGGATGGAATCTCGGCACCGACATTCGATTACACCATTTCCAATTTTGTGGACAACCTCTACGGCTACCCCGTCGGTAAGCTTTCCCAGTTTGTCTGGTATAGCGGAACTGGATTCTGGGGTGGGAGCATGACTGGTTCCTGGATACTTCTAGAGAGGGCATGCACTGTGTGCATGGTTTGTTTTGTCTAGAGCTGTCAACCAGCTCTGACAACAATGACATCAAAAAATGTTCCTTTCAGATTTTGTATGACTATAACATTAATGCTGCACAAGGTTTTGAAGTGTTGCAGAAGCATGATTGTAGTGCCTTGTACGCATAGCGGCCACTTTATTAGGTACATCCGCTTGTAAACACAAGCTGGCTGCTCCTCCTAACAGCAAATTGTGCAGCTATAGCTCAATATATACAACACACAGGCAGGATCAAGGGGTTCCCTTACTGCTTGGCTAAGGATTAGCATGGCTAAGATGTGTGATCTAAGCGATTTTGAATGTGGTATGACAGACATGTTGGTTCCAGAATTTTAGAGCCCACCATCTTCCTGGGATTCTCGGGTAGCGTCTAGGGCTTTCAAAACATGGTTTAATAAACAAAAAGCATCCAGTCAGCAGTAGCTTTGTGGGTGAAAACACCATCTTAATGAGAGGTTAGATGACCTCTGTGTGGCCAGACTTGATAAAGTTAATAAGAAGTGGGAAAATAACAGCTCAGCACAACAGTGTTGCGCAGAAGGGATCCAATGAACATAATGTCTCCCCTTGAGGAGGATCTGGAGGCAAAAGTGGGTCGTAGCTGGTACTAGTGAGGTGTACCTAACAAAATGGTGACTGAGTGTGCATTCTGAGCATTGCATTTATGTTTGACCTCTTTGGGCACAATGACTTCAATAGTCTTCAGCACAGGGCTCAACGCTGCAACTTCCAGCTCTCTTAACTTCAGGTCCAAACCTATAGTCCAGCACTCAGTGGCGTGTTAGTCTGAGATGGTGATTCTGACAGGGATCTGCCTGTCTGCTGGGGTCCACCAGAGAGACTGGAAGGCAGGTTGAAAACTGGGTCACCATGCCAAAGGGCTTTGTGGAGGAAAAAACCTTGCTGCACCTCCTCACATCATTCTCCCAGTTCAGCGTCTTGTGACTCCAAGACAAAACTGTCTACATGACCAGAGCTCTTGTTATGCATTCCAAGAGATCTGGTTTACTGCAGTCCATTATACTGCATGCATACTTTATTGTTGTATGTGCCCTGTATGCTGCATGGTTCATTAGATACCTCCTCTATATCCTACACAGTATATTAAGTTTCTACTGACTATGTGTGTGCAGTGTACTGTAGTGATGGCCAAATAAATCCATATGAACCATTTTCTGTATTTTTTGACCCCACTAGATGGCGCTCTTGGCTTGTTTTAGGGCATGAATTGAGCCATTTTTTTAATAAAGAGCACCATCTAGTGGTGTCAGAAAATACAGCGATTGGCTCATGAAGCTTCATTTGTCCATCACTAGTATATTGGATCTCTCCTGACTCCTGACTGTATTGTAAACAGTATATTTGGTCTATTCTCACTGTGTATTGCACACAGTATATTAGATATCATCTTTGTACATATAGTACATATCTCCTTGTTGTATGTTGGCATGATCTGTGTCCTGCTTGTACAGGTATGTGTGTGCATGTTGCTTGGGTAAAGTCTCACTCGCTCTCTCTCTCTCTCCAGGTAAAAGGGCACACGCCCTGTGCTGTATAGGTAGGAGGCGGTCTCTCTCTCTCTCTCTCTCTGCCGACGCCGCCCTCGCACAGAGGACCCACAGGCCAACCCCTGTGTCCCTGTGTCTCTCCAGGTAAGGACATCCTGAGGGAAACCATCAAGTTCATGTACACGGACTGGGCCGACCGCGACAACGGCGAGATGCGCCGCAAGACCCTGCTGGCCCTGTTCACCGACCACCAGTGGGTGGCGCCAGCGGTGGCCACAGCCAAGCTGTACGCCGACTTCCAGTCGCCCGTCTACTTCTACACCTTCTACCACCACTGCCAGACGGAATCGAGGCCCGAGTGGGCAGACGCGGCCCACGGGGACGAGATCCCCTATGTGTTCGGCATCCCCATGGTGGGCGCCACTGACCTTTTTCCCTGCAACTTCTCCAAGAACGACGTCATGCTGAGCGCCGTAGTCATGACATACTGGACCAACTTCGCCAAGACAGGGTCAGTTTACAGTCCAGGTCAAATGGGCAAGGACATTTTTTGTCCAACTGGGAAATGCTACCAGAGCACTTATTTAACATAAATGGTTTTAGGATACATCCATTTTAAGAATTAAAGAGGTAGGTGGTGGCAAGGTGGTGCAGTGGTTAGCACTGCTGCCTCACACCCCCGGGACCCGGGTTTGAGTCTCCGCCTGGGTTACATGTGTGTGGAATTTGCATGTTCTCCCTGTGCCGTCGTGGGGTTTCCTCCGGGTACTTCAGTTTCCCCCCCTCAGTCCAAAGACATGCTGAGGCTGATTGGAGTTGCTAAATTGCCCATGTGAGTGACTGGTGTGTGAGTGTGCCCTGCGATAGGCTGGCCTGCCTTGTGCCCGTTGCTTCCAGGATAAGCTCCAGACCCCCCACAACCCAGTAGGATAAGTGGGTTGGAAAATGGATGGATGGGTGGAATAAAGAGGTAGATTTCAGAGCCTGTAATTGGCCTCCTTGCGATTCCAGTTTTCCATGAGTACATAACAAGTTTCCTCTTGTTACACATACAAATTAGCCCATGTATACATATGGATTACTTCACCAAAAGTATGTGGACACCCCTATTAATTAGGGGAATTGCCTAATTAAACCACATCCATTGTTGCGATAGGTGTATAATATAATAACAGCCACACAATCTTCTGCAGCAAACATACGCAGCAGAATTGGTGGTGGTGGCTTCACAGAAGACGCCATAGACTGTCCACTTTGCACCATCATAGGACGCCACATTTCCCACAAGTTAGTTTGGCACTTTTCAATCCTGCTAGATCCGCCCTGGTCAACCACTAGTGAAGTGATTGTTGAGATTGAAAATGTCTGGGAGCCAGTTAAATTATGAAGTGGCAGATCACACAAGCTTGCAGACAGGGACCTCATAACACAACATCAGTATCCAATCTGAAGGGCAGAAAAAAAACAAAACCGATGTTGCAGCATCTAATGGAAACCCTACTCAGAAGAGCAGAGGCCCTTTAGTAACAAATGGCAATACCCGTGGTTTCAGAATGAAATGTTGTAGAAGCTGGTGTCCACATACTTCTGGCCATAGAGTGTCATTCTCTCTGAGTACACATACAGTATCCCTCCATTATACATTCACTTTTCTCTGATTACGTTAGTTATCCCTGATTCTGGATTCTTCTATGTTTGCATGACCTGTACAGAGACCCTAACCTGCCAGTACCACAGGACACCAAGTTCATCCACACCAAGCCCAACCGCTTCGAGGAAGTTGTCTGGACCAAGTTCAACTCCAAGGACAAGCAGTACTTGCACATTGGACTGAAGCCCCGGGTTCGGGACAACTACCGTGCCAACAAGGTGGCCTTCTGGCTGGAGCTGGTGCCCCACCTACACAGCCTTCACGAGGAGCTCTTTGGCCCGACCAGCACCACTACCCACCAGTCCCCCTTGGAGTTCCCACGGACCACACCTACGGTGCCCATGGACCCTGAAATCGAGGGCTCGGAGCGGCCCCCATCCACATTGTTCCCTGGAGACACACGGGACTATTCCACAGAACTGAGTGTGACCGTGGCTGTGGGGGCCTCGCTCCTCTTCCTCAACGTGTTGGCTTTTGCGGCTCTCTACTACAAGCGGGACCGGAGGCATGAGCTGCTGTCGCGGCGGGCGGGTGGGGTGGGCGGAGTCGGGGGGCGCAGGCCATCGCCCCAGCGCGGGCCGGCTAATGACCTGGCTCACGGGCGCGAGGAGGAGCTCATGTCCACTCTGCAGATGAAACAGCAGCAGCAGGTGGAAATAGACGCGCAGCTGGGCCGTGAACCAATGAGGCCGGCTGGTCCACCGGACTACACCCGGGCACTGCGCCGGGCCCCAGACGACGTACCCCTCATGGCCCCAAACACCATCACGATGACTCCCAGCACCATTACTATGACACCCAGCACCATCGCGGTCATGCAACCACTGCATGCTTTCAGTACCTTCCCTGGGCCCGTAGGGCACAACAATGCCCTGCCTCATCCACACTCAACTACTCGTGTGTAGATCCTATGCTGCCACCTGCTGGAGCTCTGTGGAACTATGCTTGGGTGCCCATATTTTTCTTTCTCTCTCTATTCTTTAAAACTTTTGGGAGTGCTCCCCTTTCACCCTCTGACAATATATTCCCTTTCCCTACCTGTCTGGATGGCAGCCTGTAGAGGGTTGTGACACTGGCACTGTGACAAAACAGATGCCATGCTGAGCTATTAGGAGACCTCCACCTGGACTTCAACATCTCTTGCCTTCATTCATACATTTCAGTATCCATCTGCCTCTGTGTCTGTCTTTTCCCACCCCATCTAAATGTTATCTGTGTTCCCCAATCTGTCGCTTACCTCATCATCATGATAGACCATGGTTTTACAATAAATACTAGCCAGGAGGTGTTCTTATTTTGAACTTAAACCTTGGTCACTGGTTTGAAGCTCACATCCTTCTTTGGACTAAAAGCACACAGGAACGATAAAAGGGGTGTTTTTACTGTTGTGTGAAACAAAGGCTCTCTATCCCTTTTTTCAGAATTTATTTCTAATGGATATTATACAGGAACAAAACATAATTTTTCCCCTAACTGATGCTTATAGAAAGATACAGATTAAATGACAGAAGGAAAAATAATGTTGTCTTAAAATATGTCTTTTTTATTTATAGAAAAGACAATTTATCTTCGCTGAACTTGCAGCATTTCATCAAAAAATTCTAAGACCCTTTCCCTGTGTAGATATTTCAACAGCAACAATGCAAAAATGCTAGAACCTAGAAGCTATTCAGAATATGAAGTTGAAAATTTTTTTTACTCTTTTTGTGATTCTTCACTGCTTATTACTTTAGTTGCAGTATTTTTCTGATTTAATGCCAATCTGACAACTTAGTGTTGTTATATATGTCTGACATCACACTTTTTTCTTAAGTGCAGAAATGTTACACATAAATCAGCTTTCTGCAGATATATTCTAAAGGCTGTGTACAAAACAGTATATGGCTATAAAGAAATAATATTCAGCATTTACTGGAAAGGTATGAGTATTGTAGATTGAGTAGTCGGCATGCAAGCAGTTTGAGTATTGCAGGATGAGTAGCCCATGCATCATGTCATTTTCAATATGCCAACTTATCTAAGGACTGAGTATTTCATAATGAGTTGTCAGTGTCTTATAGGACAAGAAGCTGCCATTTTGAATATCTGGATTTTGAGAAATGAGGTACCCTTTGAGTATTATTAAACAAGTGTTCACTGTATTATACTGTTTAAGTATAAAAGGACTAGCAGTCACTGTGTTGGAGGTCTAACTACTGCTGCCTAAGTAAGTACTCAAGGTCTTCACTGTCCCTGTGTTGCACGGGGATGCATAGTGTGATACCGCGATACACCACTGTGGTGTGTGGGATTCCACACAGTATTATAAATTCAGTTTCTGTATTATATTCTTTTTAAATGTCTATTTTAAATCTTCCAGTGGTTGGCAGGTTTGGTGTGTCCAGGGCTAGTGCAGAGATTAAGTGAGGGGTTTGTATTGTGCTTTTCCGGCTATTGATGATGCACTCTCTGGGCTAACTCGGTGTGTGGGAGTTACGTGGGGGCAACGTGGAGCTACAGCTCCGGTCGCTCAGCAGCGTGGCTCATACTGGCGGCGAGCGCTCAGATTAAACCCGAAGAAAAATCTTCCTCAAGCGGCGTTAACAAATGGGCTTCTTCACTACTTCTAATCGTTTCCACAGCCAGACGTAACAGCCAAAAAGTTTGGGTTTGGAAAAAATGCTAAATGCCAGAAAGCCACAAACAGGAACAATTAAAAGACCAACATTTTTTCACATTTTTATTGCGCATCACACTCGATTATGAAGAACATACAAGAAACGTTGTCAACCGTCGTTACGAAATACGAAGGCGCAAACAGGATAAGAGGACAAACAAGACAACGGACCATCCAGCATACATTTGAATAGTCTGGGAAAACAGGAGTTTGATTTGTAAATATGAAGTTTCTTGTTTAGTTCTTGAGTACATCGCTGGAACACTTAGCGTGTGGGGTCCTGCGGTGGTGTTTGTCGTCGTCCCGTTCCGTTTCATCTCGAGGGGTAGGACTGCTCAAGGGGTCAGAAGTTTAAAGTTGTTAAGCTGTTTTGTCCATTTGTGGTGTGTGCATGCTTTTAATATGTTTGGAGTATTTATCAAGTTTTGACATTGTTAACACCAAAACAGGTCTTCACACCAAGGGGTTTTAATCAAATATTTAGTTTTGAATGAAAGACGGAACGAGTAACCAGGCAGCCAGTTACAGACAATGAAGAAAGAGGAAGATATTATCAGAGAACACTTTGCTGTATTACTATTAACTGTAAATATAGTAAAAAAAAAAAAATGTATGCTGATATCCATAAAAATACATTGCATACTTAACAAAATATTTAAATTATTGCCATTTTTATAATTGTAATAAAAATAAGCTAAATTGTCAATGTACATTAAAATATATATAATTTAAACATATTTGACTGTGTATACTTATTATTACTGACAATAATTTATATATTTTCTGGTGTATGCACTATACTATGTACAAACTGAAAATATATTTTTCATATTTTGAATTTTATATCTTAGGAAGCATTTGTACTTAGTTGGGAAATGGTGATGTATTGTCATTTCATCGGATTAGTTCCTGGATTGTACCGTTGTCCAGGTTGTAGCGGGGTTGTCTCGAGAAAACTGGTCATTCGCTCAGATTGTATTTTGTGCCACCGGTGTCATTGACTGAGCGCATCATTGTCATTATAAGACAGCGGTTATGCTGATCTTTTTTGCCGGCAAAGTGTCCAACCTGGGCCCATGTGTGGAGGAAACTCCAGCAGAACTCCCCCTAGTGGCCGTGAACATGAACACTGTGTGGGAGTGCGTGTGTGTGTGTTTATGAATTGTCATTTCTCCCATCTTGTAGAAAAGCTTATGGCCTTCACTGAGTTGTAAAAAGAAGAGACAAGTACTGTAATCATAAGTGATTTATATTAAACAAACATATTTAGAAAATAATACGTTTTCTTAACATTTGTGGTCAAATATATATTTATTTTTCAATCCATCACCAAAAACTGAAACGACTTTGTATTTTGCATTTACCCTATTCCCTTTCTTTCCTTGCCATATTACATCCTAGAGTCTAAAAAATCCTACTGTACATCTTAATCTGATTTGCAGATATGCTGTACAGTGTGAGGGGAGACGGGCTGCATTTTCACTAAGGTTAAAAACATCTGAAGCAAATAACTGGAAGTGAGAAATATACAGTTACAGTGGACAAGGATGAGATGTTAAAGAGCGGCTGTGGCACACTGTCGCCGATTCAGAACATAATAGCTGTTCTACATCATTCAAAGGGAAATATGAAAATAACTCTGCATTTCCAAAGTTAAGATTGGGCTGCCAAAGAATATTACACCTACCGAGTTAATGCTATTTTCTTTCATTTTAATCGAGAGATCCAGAACTTGAATCAAAGAAACATGTCAATAATGAGTTTAAATACTAAATACTGAAATGTAATGTAAAAATTGAATTACGATGATATTTCTTTATTACACACTGTATGCTGTGTAAGCAATTTGGGGAACATTAAAGGACGTTCATAAACTAACTGCTGACTCTGCATTTTTTTGACTCGTCATTAAGATCATGGCCTTGACTCATGCAAGGCTTTCTGCATTTCCTTCTATCCAGTTATGGGTGTGGATGGAGAACATTGCATCAAAGCAGGTAAGCATCTGCATGAGTGAAATGGATTCAGGGCTGCTCAGGTGGCACCCCAGTCAGCAAAGCCTGCATACCTGACAGGCTATAGGCAAGAATGTAGGCCTATCAGGCTGCTCACAGAACTTGACACTTTCAAAATCTGAGCAAACCATGTCTACCAGTGTTCAGATTGAAAGTGCATTCATTACCTGTAGAAGAAAAAGAACCTACTATTACAGTATAAGAAAACACAGCAATTAAATACCGATGACAAATTCAATAAATGAAAGCAAACATGATTTTTTTTTTTGGTTCTTTTTAATCAGAGTTGCTCGGGTTTTATTTAAAACTGGAGAACTTGGATGTGGGGAACATTACAGGACATTCATAGACTAACTGCTGATTCTGCCTTTTATTGACTCGTCATTAAGATGAAAACCCAAACTCTAATGAGGATACCTCATGTCCTTATACACGATTCAGTAGAAAAAGGGGTGAAGAACAACACAGATGCATAATGACCTTTCAGGAAGTATAACCAGTAATCCACCCATTTTCTACACCCACTTGTCCAATGGTCTGGAGCGCATTTTGAGATAATACCAAAGTTGATTCAGGTCATATGTTCACTCAGTTTTTTATGGTTTATTCAGTTACTCAGTTTACATGTAGGAACTTTTACCATTGTTCACATTAATAAAGCTTGGTATTTCATTAGCTCATTAGCTCATAGGCTAAAGTGGCAAGAAAGGAAACAACCCAGGATGGGGCACCAACCCATCACAGGGCACACAAGGACACCTGCGGGCAGTTTTGAAACTCCAGCCAACCTCAGTGGGGGGGGTTGGAATATAAAACATCAGAATGATACGAGGAGAACATGTTCATGCCCCACCACCCCAAGCCATGGCACAGACTCAAACCCTGGTCCCAGAGACATAAGGCTCCAGTGCTATAACCACGACTCCACCATGCCATCAAGTCCATTAGCCATTTTTCTTAATGGCACAGCAGCAGGGAGACCCACGGATTGTGGGTAAACACTTGATGAACGACCTGTCAGGCTAGAAGAGATGTTCTTGTTGTTAGGGAATGTGAGCAGACTGACATTCTGCAAGAGAAAAACAGCACCATAAACACGAGTGAGAGGATCGCTGTCCTGGATACGCTGCCTTTTGATAAGAAGCCCTGTTTCTGGTGGTGAACAATGATACCTTTGCTCAACGGGAAAATGACAGATGTTCTTCTGCCCCTCTATCATGGTGGGCAAGAAGCGATAGTAATCAGTCAGGGGCTGGACTGCATGACTCTCACTCTCTGTCGCTGTTCAACTCTGCTTTAAAATTCGTACCCTGTTGAGTTTCCCTGGTAAATTCTCTAGCCTGTCACTATCAAATTCACACTCCTTTAGTCTCACAACCAAACTCACCCCCTGTCCTGTGGTCACTGAGCATGTGCAGCCAGATCTGCCCCTTTTCTATAAGGATTTGAGGCTCAGACATTGTTTATTGTCAACACATCCATGTATAAGTGCAATGCCTTGAACTGCCCTTTGCCTTGGGTCCCCTGTAGTGCTACACATAAATACAAATGCAATAAATACAATTTCTTTGTTTCCCTTCTCCTTGATTGTTTCATTGTCTTAATGATGTTCGATGTATCACAACACACACATGTAAAGCACTTTAGGACAACTCTGTTGTGTAAGTGCTAAAAATATAAAATAAAAGATATATGTATTTTTATATAAAAATATACAAATAAATTGAACACACAAATTTATAACATGAATAACACAATGTAATCATAACCCCAGAAAAGTTGGGACGCTGTGTAAGATATAAATAAAAACAGAATGCAATGACTTGCAAATCATATAAACCCAGATTTAATTGAAAACAGAAGAGACAACATATCAAATGGTAATGGTGAGAAATTTTATTGTTTTATGACAAATTATATGCTCAATTTGAATTTGATGGCAGTTTCAAAAACGTTGGGGCAGGGGCATGTTTATCACTGTGCTGCATCACCTCTTTTAACAACTCTGTAAAGGTTTGGGAACTGAGGAGACCGGCTGTTGGACTTTTGAAAGTGAAATGTTGTCCCGTCCTTGCCTGATATAGAATTTCTACTTCTCAACAGTTCAGGGTCTCCTTTGGGATATTTTTTTTAAATTCATAATGAGCTAAATATTTCGTATATAAAGAGATGTGTAGCAGCCAGTAATGTAATAACTGCCAACAACAATGTAATTTTTCCATTCTTAATGTAATACAACTTGATAATGTAATAACCGGTCAATAAAGAGATACATTTCCTGAACCAATTACATCATAACTTCTTGCCGATGATGTGATAAAGTGATAGATTATTGGCCACTTATTACACTGTCACTTTCATCGACAGGCTGCTTTCACTAATCCTGTCCTTGCTCATCATCTGCATGCTCTAAATTCCTTGTGTATTTAGTGCTCCATGCAAATCCAGTCAATTTGTATTTATAAATCCTATTGGTTTCGTGTGACGTGCTGACATTTTTGTTCTGCGCCTGGTTAGTTTTTTTCCTAGTTTTGTAGGTAAGTTTTTGGCCATGTGAGGAAATCCCGGTGACCCTCCCCTGGCTGAGCAGCTAGAAGAAGGATGGATGACTGACTTAAGCTTGGTTTTGGGTTTGGACCCTCATATCTCGGTGAATTTATCGGGATCGACTGCAAGTCGACCTACAACTTCATGCCACTTTCCTGATCTGGATACATCGGCAACACTCCATTTCACAATATCTGGATATTTCAGCAGACCTTGGCATGCAGGTGCAGTCATGCTGAGCTCTCAGACCCCTCAATTCCACTGATAATCTGTGGGGAAAAAATGGAGGATAAACAAACACAGGGCATCATATTTATACTATAAACACTATCGTAGGAGGTAAAACAGATGGTTATTATTTTGGGTTAGAAAGCATCTATTTTCTGTAAACACTTATCCTTCAGGGTCAGAGGGGTCCAGAGCCTACAGGCACAAGGCAGGGAGGAACCTAGGATGGGGGACAACCCATCACACACTCACACACCAGTCACTCACACACACTCACACTCACACACGCTCACACTCACACACCAATCATTCACACATACCTACGGGCAATTTGGTAACTCCAATTAACCTCAGCATGTTTTTGGACTGTAGCAGGGAAGACGGAGTACCCAGAGGAAACACCATGACGACACGGGGAGAACATGCAAACTCCAAACTCAGGGAACCCTTGCAGTGACTGAAACCCCGGTCCCAGAGGTGTAAAGCGACCTAATGGACGCCGTGTATCTGTTGTTTTTTGTATAGCCATTCATATTAGCCTTATAATTTTACTTACTTAAGCGACAGACATAGTCTAAAGGAGCCCACATCTCCTAGGCAGTTGCTGGCTCGCTGTTCTCTCTCGCTCCTTCCTCACACACAGACGTTCTCATGTTCCAGAGTACAGATCACAAGTTGTTCCAACTCCCAGCTCTGCTGTTCTTCCACACTTCATGTTACCCTCCCACAAATCCCAGCATGAGGCTCTCCATCAAAGCCTGTAAGCACTTCCTGTACAGGCACAGACGGCCTGCATCTGATCCGTTGACAAGATGCATTCTGGCATCCTCTATATCTCATGCGTAGTCCTTTATGAAGGCCAGGAGTGACCAACCAGTCAAACTACCCAACATGTATGAGTTATGGGTAAGATGAACAATCTACACACTGATGCCACACAGGATGTGTTGAACAATGCCAAGATACATCTTTTATTTCAAGCAGTTACTATATCTGTTAATTCTATAAACCTCTGTGAACGACTGAATGAACAAGTAATGAATAAAACAAGTGAAATACTGACCTCATGTTTGTTCATTGTAAATGAATTGTGATGCATCTTTTATGTCCAGTAGCTACTTCATTTGTTGATGATTTATACTTCAGTAGTAACTGGGTTACTTCTAAGTATTTGTGCCCAGTAAAGTGTTACCCAGAATTCTAACCCGGTGTGTCACAAAACAACCCCGATTAATGCATTCCTAACCTATCAATAACCCAGGTTACTGAATGATAAACCAATCGATAACTAGGTTTACTGAATGCCACTCGAAATCAATAATCATTGATCGATGTTACTGTATGCTTACTCAAATGATGATCCAGGCAACTGCATCATTTTCAAAGAAATTATCATGTGCAAGAAGTACTACAGGGCAGGATGGAGATGAACATCATATCCAGGACAAAGCAATCATGGGGCAAGAAGAGCATTACTCCTGGCATTCACAGGATTTAAACCAGCAACCTTCCGGTTGCTAGCACAGAGCCCTAGCCTCAGAGCCACGACTCTACACGCGCAACTAAGTGTCTAATTTAAACCAGAGGATTAAATATCTGCAAATTCTGGATGAGGTTACATACCCAGAACCAGTTCAGCTGGAAAAGGCAAATTCCATTGCATTATCTCATCAGGCTGTCCCCTGAGCCCATACAGGTACATTAGACCAAATCCCAGCCCATTCACATGTGCATTGCCTTGCAAATAATCTGGTCATTACGACTAGTTTAACTTGCATATGCTATCAAGTCCGTTAAAATTACGGATGGGCCGATCCACATTTTTTCAGTTCTGATCCAATTCCGATACACAAATGCAGATACCGATACAGATTCCAATACAAGAGCTGTTTTCAGTTTAATAATTTAATATAATAAATATATACAATATAAGTTTTTATTGTTGATATATATATATATATATTACTATTTTTTAAGCTAGTATATACAAATGAAAAAATGTATGCCAAAAGTTTTTTTATTAGGCTACTAGAAACATACATAACATACTGTTCCACCTCATTTAAACACCATGTTTTAATCATTTTTGAGGCATTATGCAGAATATAAGAGAGTTTAGGCGAGAGCTGAATGCTTATGACGTCCCTGCGGGGGGAAGCCACTGCGCTCACACCCACTGGGTAGCAGAAAAATCGAGTGCCAGCGTTAGCATTCAGCTTCAATGCTGCTAAAAACACATGTAAAAATGTAAAATGATGCGATTGACTGTACAAATAGCTCAAATAAATCTATCTTTTTAGAGACTGAATAAGAAAGTAAAACCTAAATAAGAAAGTATCGGACGTGAAGGGGTCACTTTTGGCTGATACTTTGGGATTGTTTAAACTTCAGAACCTTAGTGTCTGCATTTCAAGCTATTTAAAAACTATAATGACCACATTTTGTGTTATATTGTTTAATTGAAAAGACTCACAGAGATAAACCAGCAAAAAGCGCCTCTCTCCTCCAGAGAGAATGGCACTGAAGCAATGGGGGACTGTCATTTTTCGGTTTTTGCCCATTGAGAGCGAAAAGCGTCGACTCTTTCTTTCTCTCTCTCCACTCAACATGCATCCATTCTCACAGTCTAATTCGAGGATAGTCAGGCTGTCCCGGAGGACTATGCCAACACCGTCCTGGAGGAGGGAGGCCATCTGAACCCAGACCAGCACCAGTCAGACCCTCACAAACAGGTCGCCACCTACACCCTGACCAACGGCAAGCCATGGCATCAGCATAAGGACTGCATCCGGCTCTGACTCAATATCTACTGACTCGGCACAGCCTTCACCATCATGGGCGTAACCACGAGGAGCCACATGACCCAGCGCCACAACCAATAGCGTCTGGCCTACCGCCGCACTGGCTTTGACCGTGACCTGCCACATTTCCATGCTGGCAAAGAATCTTTAAGGAAGGCAACATTGTCCACGAGTTCTCCGCATAAGACCAGGAAACCTACCTCACCAATACAGTAAACGTCCCTGTCTACATGCAGATCTTCTACATGACCTGCATCACCCCTTCGCTCTCCCAATGGATCCTGAATTACTGCCGGTTTCTGATATGCTTTTATTTTGTTCTTACATTTTGTTTGTACCACAGCTTGTAAAATTCGTACATCTAAAAGAACGGGTGAAGCCACCACAGCAGAAAAAATGGGAAATTAAAGACATGTAACCAGAGGTGGAAAGTTCAAGTGCAGAAAGTACAAATCCAGGCCAAGATTTTGTTTCTACGAACCAGTTGAGTCTTGGGTCGGTGCAGGTTTTTGTTATGACCTCTCAATCAACCAATAACAATGGGTCCCCAGGACTGGAGTTCAGAGGCACTGCTTTATTATTGGCTGATTGAGGGGTCAACCCAAACATGGAATAGGTTCCCCACCCCTGGTAGAAAGAGTCACAGTCCCAGTATTCAACTGGCTGGTTGAAACAAAATCTTGGCCTGTATTTGTACTTTCTGGCCTGAACTTTCCACCTCTGAAAGTAACTTCAGTTAATTTTTTCTCAAAATAACAATTTTTTTGTTAATTGTTTTTTCTCCTGTGGAATCTTAGCCTCGTGGTCTTTAACACCCCAGACATTTGCTAGATCTGCTTCTGACATTGCTAAAGTTTAATCAGTTTCAAGTAAATCCATCTATCTGTACACAGACGTTTAGCACTGGACAACCTATATTTGCACTTCAGTTACGGATTTGAAACAGCTCATCCTTAAATTAATGAATAAACTATAAACTAAATTACCTGTACTGTTTCTGCTTTTCCATTGGCTTCTTTTATTCTGCCTGTTATATGTAGATTACTTTATAAACCCTATTTAGTAGTTTGCTAGTAACTGTGAGTGGACCTCACTCCAAAAACAGATGTACCACAGATCTCAAATGAGTTAGCAATTCTTTTGAAAAACAGTCTCTCACATTCCAAAGGATTATACCCTTTTGACTTCCTCAAAATTAGGAAGCTTCTCTATCGGTGACCGTTAACTTGAGCTCAGTTTGGCTGGACTGGTGCACATACAATGAACTAAATGAGCAGTTTACATATAAGGTTTCAGAATACTTATTGAATCCATTTCCTGCTGTGGGTTTGACGGATAGAGGTGAACGTGTGTAATCAATGAGACAAAAAGCTATGCTGCCTTTTTGTGTCCTTAAATGGCTCTGTGACAGATCCATCTTGCTACAAACTTACTAGAATTGGTCACTAGATGGCAGCATTAATGTGTTTTCCTAATTTAATCTCGATAACGGTCAAATATTGGTAATCGTCAATTAGGTTATTAAGTATTCTTTTCTATTTCTGTTTGTCCTTGCCTTTCTCTGATGTATTTTGACACCGTATTTTTAACTGCATATTATATTTAATACAGTCTCTCCAATAGATTCGTCTTTCCTCACTCTTGGTCCCTGCCTCCCACCCTCGCTATCCTGTGTGATTCCACTGAACTCCTAACCCCCGTGATCTCTGCACCACTGACACCCACCTAGAAGCAAAGCATGCCATCCTGCACGTACCTTGTCCCCCGGACCTGTACGAAGCACGCACGCACGCACGCGCGCGCGCACACACACAAAGCGCTCAGGACCGAGTAAACAGCATCTCTGATTGAGGGCCGGGAGGTGAATGAGGAGTCTAAGATTTATAGACACACACGCACACCCCTTACAACTTTCAGAGCAAACACTGGGTTTTCTAAAAACACAAAGAACTTTTACATTGTGAAGAAAAGATGAGTGTGTTTTTAGTCATCCTGATGCCCCAGCCGGCGTGACTCGTGTGAAAACTACCTCTCATTACTTCACCTCATAATGTGAACACAAAATGCCTCTTTCATGTATTACCTTACATAAGCAAGTAATTGGGAACGTTCTGAAGAACAATCATGACACATTCTTCCACACAGAAAGGACCTGTTTACGTATAAACCATGAAAGGCATTTTAAATAATCTTAGAAATATGGAATCTTTTAAGGACATATAGGTCCTGCAAATGTGGTACTTTCTACTTTCGTTTTGTACTACATTCTGTACAGGCAATGACTTTCGACACTGGAAACGATTTACATTTAACATGTAATTAGATTATGCGGTATGATCAGTTTATTTACTATTTATCTTTCTATGCTTCCTACGATGCCATACAAGAAAATGCAAAACCGTTAATACAGAACACTTTAAAAAGCTTCATGTGATAATCAAGGTTTTTTTACGATTACTGATTATAAACAATGTGTATTTCCAAATGCATGAAACTAGCTACAAAATTATAAAACACATATTCGATCCCATGCACTCCTTAAAAACCCATTACAATGAAACATCGTAACGTGGCTTAATTCACCAAAATAGCGTTCAAGAAAAAATAAAATTCTGTTCAATGAATCCTCTCTCAAGTTTCTTTCAAAGGGGAAAAAAGTTTTTATGTGTGTTTTTTGGGACATTAAGCCAGTTTACCTTTATTTCCATTACGTGTTTTACAAAGTCCCGAACTGGAATAAGTTTTAGACACACGTCCACCTATTACAAATACAGCAGTCAGGAACCGTCAAAATATGACGGTACGTTTATCAATGTACCTTCTGTATGAGTCACAAGTATATAAAAGTCACAAGTTCAAAGGCGGACGTCACACACGTGCGGTTACGGGTACCGGGAATATCCGCTTAGTATCACATATTTCCAAAGCCCCTTTCTAGGGTACAAAAACCAGCTGTAATGACAGATTCATTCTTTCAACTCCCTGCCTTCTAATCCACGCTGGCTTTGGTGTCAATGAATGAAAGCCAGTAAGTAGCCTATTAACAGATGTACAGATATACGAATGAATCATTATCAGGAATACAAATCTTGCGGTAATTTAATATATTTAATATCTGAAATTTAACTCAATAGACATGTGATTTGTGTGCTTTGTGGTATTTTTGAAAGAGCGCAAATGCGATTTATAAAATACCACCCGCGCCTACCTGAAAGTGCACTCAGGCGTGCACCATTTTTGGCTCCGTGCACAAAAACCTAAAGATCTGGACTGCCGTGCATGTGGGTCCAGCCCTTTTCGCGGACTTAACTGGCGGGGAAGGACTAGAGGAATTAGACTTACCCGATCCGTCGCAGGACCATGCTGGTTCACAGTCATGACCAAGGATCAAGAGGATCAAACAGAACGCACGCCGGAGCACCTACCGGACAAGAGCCAAAACCGCAATGCATAAAAAAACTCTGGCTGCAAGTAATAAGGCTTTAGACGGGCCGATGGGCTAGGGACGCAGAGCCTGCAAGGGGCTATGCGGATTACGACATGGGGTGAGTGGACCGAGAGACTAGTGCTGTCATATATCCGTTTTACTGTCTGTCCCAAGGGCGATTAGGGTGCGCGCCTGGCTGCAGTCTTTATGCAGCAATCAAGTTGGTCCGTTCACTTACGTCTTTATCGCCTAACCGAAAAGAGATAGTTAAGTCGGTTCCTTATCTCTCTTCTCTTATCTATGGACGCCGGGAGAGATTCGATGCTGTAAATCGCTTCGATAGCGGTCTCGGTAGTGCGCGCCTATGCACCGAGGGATACCTGAAGGATAGAGGCGCTGGCTAACTTGAATTGAAACATATCCCGTCCCAAACAAGCGTTATTTTTTACATATTATCTATCCACCTATTCTCCGAAGGTTTCGCTTGCTTGTGAAACAACTTGAGCTTTTTTTACGATGGTGGTACACGTGTTACGTAAGGGATGCAAATACTGAAACGGTAAATGGACAAACGTGGCTGAATACGGTTGATAAAAGGTCTATAAAATCTAAAAATGCGCATCTAAAACCATGCACTGTTTGCACAAGTCAGTGGTCATTAAAAAAGTTTAATTCGTTTGAGTTATCTGGTGTGCTGTTACACTGAGCGCAGCACGTGTCCGAAAAGCGACCTCGACCCCTGATACATGGTTGCCAGCTTCGGTCAGTTGTCTGGAATGAGATTTTCAATTCGAGACAAGTCTGTACGCACATGCACACGCATTTACGTTTATACATCAATTGTATTACATCGTAAAATGTTTGTTGACAGTATAGATTTGCGGTAAGATTTCTTGTGTGACAGTCTGAAAGTATGAGAGATGCGTGAGAATGGGCAACCTTGCTGATCGCTAAAAGAGCGAAGCACGTGGAGCGTGCCAAAGGGACGTAAAGTCTTTCAGGGTCTTGTGATTAACACCTTATTCACAGCGCGTGCTGCGTCCATAACGTAAGCTTTATTAACGCATGGTTTTGTCCCTCAATAAATATATTTATATACTTTTTTGACCTGGAACCTAAGCTTGCATCGCTTCTTCCTCACATTTAGATTGTTTGAAGCCAGTCCAGGTTTGTTTTACATTGTTGCAAGTGGTTTATTGCATTCAATTTTCATTGTTTATTTGTGTAGGAGTCTCAGAAGATTTTCATTGTAACTCATTCTAAAAAGTTGTTTCAATTTGGAATATTTGGCAAAAGTCAGCCACGTACGATTTAGCGTCATATTTTCTGTCAGTTGCTGTTCTTGCATCCTAACCCAGGTAACTGAAGTCCAGTTTTCTCAGGATAATTTTTCATCCTTCAAGAAGGTGTAGAGCAGGGCTGCCCATTCCTGCCCCTGCTGATCTACCACCCTGCAGAGGTTAGCGTCAGCCTAGCTGACTTTGCTAACGAGATGCTACTGAAGGGCCCGTTCATCAGCATCGAGTGTGTTAAATTTGGGCTGCACTCTACGCTCTGCAGGGGGGTCAACCTCCAGGAGCACGAATGAGTAGGTCTGCCGTAGATGGTCATTCTTTTTGTTGCTGGAGTCGATGGGTAGTGAGAAAGGTTTGCTGTTGTGAAACCCCTTGTAAACATTAGGAAAGCAAACGAAAGGTCTTCCAACAGGATGGAATGTCATCAGACACTTGTGCCATGTATTAATTTGTGATTGACCCGGTGGCAAACTCATCCAACATGAAGACATACATTATACACTATACATAGTGACAGGCAAACCCCTGGGGAAGCTCTGGAAGCATCTCCAGGTTGCGCTGCATGTGGCTGACTCACCCTGGCGGTTCTCCAGTGCTAAATACAGCCACGGAGGTGAGAAGGTAAATAAAATGCTGGCAGGAAGCCGCAATTCAAGCTGCCCTTTTACCTTTAAGCTCCAGCCAAAGTCCTGGCTCAGGTTCTGTGCAGCACATATTGGCCTGTCTGAAACCGCTGGATGGTCACAAGCTGAGTGCCATGTTCTCTCTCTCTCTCTCTCTCTCTCTCTCTCTCTCTCTTTCTCTCGCTGCTACACCAGTGCAAAAGTACACAGTCAGCCATGTGGCCACGTGCCTCAGCCTGAGGCTATTTCTGTTACGCATATCATGAGGCATCCCAATAATACCCATGCCTGCAAACATGTGGGTGCTGGAATATGTGGGTGCAAATGAGTGCTTTTTTTGTGTGTGTGCTGTACAGGTAGTTTGGGTAAAACCACTGAAGTTGCATGCTTCACTGATTGTAGCATGTGAACAGGCATGGTGTACGACAGGGTAGGTAGTCTGATCCAGTGTGTATGCAGCATGGTGTACGACAGGGTAGGTAGTCTGATCCAGTGTGTATGCAGCATGGTGTACG
>JAABNY020000037.1:10385026-10399468 GCA_015164015.2 Brevimyrus niger
GACCTCCCTCCCCTGGGTACATGGCGTCAACTTTTGACGAACCCATGGGGACCTAAAGGCAAATGCACCAGTGTGGGTAAAAACCCACCCTCCCCCCCCCCCCCCCCCCCCAGGACTCCATGCGGAGTGTCAGCTCTAGCGCCCTGCAGTCCATGTTCCAGTCAGCCCACGTGGGGAAGGGGGGGCTGTACGACAGTCAGGGAGCCAAGATGAGGAAGAAACAGCCCATGATGTTGCACTCAGACCCCAGCATTCTAGGTAGGTTTTTCCAAGTTACCGTTGCCCCTTGTGATTTGCACATGTACCCTGCCAGGAGCCAGTGAAGAGACCTACCATGCTCTGTCAACACGGCAGGTTCCTCTACAAAACACGTTTGGGTTTTTGTCATGCGTTGCATTTTCTGGTTAAAGAGGGCACCATGGCCTCTGGGCCAGACAGAAACACTGAGGTTAATGGAACGTTTGTACGTAATGCTGTGTTTGATAGAAGGGGTCAGTCTTTGGCTGATCCTCACGCTGTCTAACCTCCTCCCCACCCCAGGATATTCGTTCCATGCCGGAGATCATCTAAGTATGGGTGAGATGGAGCCAGTAGAAGAGTACTGACCCAGAGCAATATCTTCCTGAGGCCTTCAGACAAGCACACCGGCCAGGCGTGTGCACAGCTAGGGCAGAGAGGACCAGCAGCCCTCTCCTGCTCCTGGACCCAGGCTGGCACTTAATACAGTAAAGCACCTTAAAATGATGCACTTTAACCTGGGGGGGATTGAGTATGGGACTCTGCGAGTGCAGGTCGCCTGCCTGCATGCGAGTGTGAGTGTGTGTGTGTGTGTGTGTGTGCTCACACTATATGAATATACACACATGAGCGCACAACAACTGGAATGCAGATGAGTGACTCCAGTAGGGGGCATTTTCTACTTGTCAGAAAGCAGTTTCTTTCTTGAGAGATACACTGTTTTGTTTTTTTTTTTGTTTTTTTTTAAGTTTATATAAAAGTTGAAGCTATAAAATGCTGAATTTAAAAACTTGAAGATTTGCACTTGTGTTAGAAAAATCCAACTAAATTTACTAGATGTAGAGATGGATATTTTTGTTATGTGTGTGTGCACGCCTGTTTACGAGAGAATGCGCTAACTTTACTCTGCACAAGTTTTTGTTTTTGTTTTTTTTTTTTTTTGCTCACTGAGATCATGTACAGTACAAGGCCATTTTCATTGTGTTCAGATGAAAATCTGAGATCTTGAAGTGTATGTATGTGATAAATACTGGGTGGTGGGGGGGGTAGTCGCTGAAGCACCACCAGTTCCCGCATTCACCTGTTCCTTGGTGCTGTAGTGCTGGTGTATGCCAGTAGGTGGCGACTGTGCTCTCCCTTTAACTTTCCTGTGACTGCCACTCCAGGTTGTGCAAGTGTGTGTCCCCGTTTCCTTCAAGTCGTTGTGTAACAAATTTGTATTACTGTCGATCTGTGCTTCATGTTAATTCAAAGAACCATGCAAAGGTGAATGTGTGTGTGTGTGTGTGTGAGAGAGAGAGAGTGTGTGTGTGTGTGTAAGAGTGTGAACGTGCCCAAAAATGCACGGTGGCTTGCCACCAGGCAGGGCGATGCTTTGGCAAGGTATTGAAAGTATTGGCCTGAGACTTGAGGTACTTTCAGGGCTGCTACCTTGTTTTGTTTTCATTTCATGGCCTCTGATAAATGCATGTTTTGTGATGCTGAATGTATTCAAAAAAAGACAAGAGTGTGTGGAGGCAAGAGGGAGCAACAAGATGCAGAAGCGAACTGTCCAGACCGCAGGCTGTAGGACGAGGCTCTGCGATACCAGAACCCGTGGGCTGGGGGAGCGGGTCCGCGAGCCCTGGCCACTGGGCCCCCGCCACCCGCTATGGGGGGAGTCCTGCTTGTTTACACACATTGATTTCAGTTGGTGCATTTGTGTTTCTTCTGAGTCGTGGTGAATTGGAGACGAGACGGGCGGAGTTGGATGTACAGACAATACTCCACCCAGCGATCACGAGGGGATCTGGCCCTCGTGTGGAACATAAAGGATCTGATTCTCATTAAGCTCATATGGAAAATTTAGGGTGGGGTGGCAGTTCATTGTGTCATTTATTTATTTGATGTTTTTTTTTTTCTTTTTTTTTCTTTCTGTGGTTTGAAAAGTTAGTGCAGGAGGATTTTTCTCCCTAAATGACAGGAGCATTTGGTACTTCACCCACATTACTTTTTTCCATTTTTGTTTTTCACTTTGTTTTTTTTATTATTATTTAACTTGTTACCTACCTTTTTTGTTTGAAAGAAACTAAAGAACATTAGAAGCAAGGAAGTTTTCTCCACCTCTGCCAGCTGACGGACAGCTGGGATACGAGTGGCTGGTCCCTGACCTTCGGAGCAGCTTTCTGCCCTTTTTTTAATGAGTCTGCCCAGCTCAGATAGATGCCCCCAGTCAGGCTGCCAGCTTCTCTGTGCCCTCGGCCAGCTTGCGGAAAGGGAAGAAATCCTCTGAGGCGCAGTGCTGGGGGATGGTACCCAGCAGTAGTACCCCCTCCCCCCCGCCCCGCCCCACCAAAGGACAGCGACCAGACCTGACGCTGCTTACTTACAGACCGTTACACACGTACGCTGAATGCGGGCGGTTGAGGGGGGGGGGGTGTAACATAAATGTGTTTTATGGGGGCAGCAAAAGACTGGAACAGCCCCCACCCCGTCTGTCGCATCATTTCAGACTATCAGAACCTCAGCTTCCTCCTGAGAACCAGTGAACAGCAGGCTGCAGAAGACTGTCTGAAGTGAGGACCTTACTGGGACATCATGCCAGGTGAGAATCACCGCCTTGGCTGATCTGCTTCCTCAGTGCCTCCCCTCTGCTATGCAGCTGGAGACGTTTAGGCCCAATTCATCATCTGCACCATTGCTGAATGTTTTAGATTGTCTGGAAATAATTGTTTTCATTTGTACTGAGCTTCTGTCGTCTTGACTACAGGTCTGCAGCTGCGCGGCCTTCTGGAGAGAGTGGTGCTTCTACCCAAAAAGGCGTTCTTGGAATGGGGCAGAGACTGTAGAAGAGCTCAGGCAGAATATCCCTGGGGGGGGGCACCTCACGTCAAACTCTGCAGTCTGTTACCCCAGTTGTACTGTGGAGGGGTGGCAGGGCGGACAGACTGTGCCCCCCACCATAGAGGACTCGCACAAGGCTTGGTCTCCAAAAAAAAAAAACTGGTCTCTAGTTTCTGGCACCAGCTTGTATTTGTAAATAATGTATTTTTTTTTAGTTGGGGGAGGAGGGGTGATAGTGATTTAATTTGGTTGACATGCCTTAACTGTATAGAAACAGCCTTTGTCCTGAATCTCATACACACATGTAACGGCTTGTTTTTGAGGTGGAACACGGCACGTTGCTCTGTCCCTCTTCCAAATGCATCTGCGTACTGTGTAACACACTGGCTTACAGTCCCCATGCAGGTGCATTCACGAAGGGCCACCAAATTCTGTGAACTCCTATGTGTGCTCTCATTTTCAAAAGCAGTCTCGTGTGGCTGTGCTACCCACAGTCCCCTGGGCTGTCCGGTCCCAACTGGAGCTGAGCTGACTGAGACCCTGAGGGTGACTGAGACCCTGGGGGGGTGACTGAGACCCTTGGGGGTGACGACCACGTCAGGCTCTGTCTTCATACTGATGGCGTTGCAGGGACCTCAGACAGGAGGGTGTGTAGGAGAGCCTCGTTTCCATAGGATGGGGAGCCCTGGATCTTTTAGCAGAAGCCTCAGGCGCTGCCCAGTGCGATTTGCATCCCATCAGTGTTCTGTGTTCAGTATAGAAAAACTGTCTTCTGTGACGCCGAACTGAATGATGTCGCTGTTTGTCTTGTTCTGAATGTGAATAATTTCCTTTCTGTTTCGCATTTGTTCCTGTGGATGCTTGTTTATTTTAAGCATTTTTTTTTTATAAAGGGGGGGGGGGGTTAGTGATGCTTGGGCAGCAGTGTGTCGGGGGGGGATCTGTTAGTATTCTGCATTTTTTCAGGGATGTGTGTTGCTTCCTTGCTTGTTTAAAGATGCCCACTGTGCCCTCGGCACTTTACTGATTTATTTTTTTTTTCTTTTGCCATGTCATAAAATATTGTCTTGTTCCTTCTGAGCTCCTGTTGTGAGACCATTTTAAGGTCTGGACAATTCCATTTCAATTCCATTGGAATTACCGTGAGACTGAACATTTCCTAGAATTACAGTTTGCTGTGGTGCTGAAATGGTGTTATTGTGGAATTGGAGTGGAATTGTGTTTTTCTGAGGTGCCTTGCGGCAAAAGACGTGAATTTTACAGAAAGAAAATGAAGTCATAATGGATTCGGATATTAACAACCATCCCCCTCCTGAAATCAGTCGGCTCATCTCCACTGACTTATAAACCCTATGAAGGTTTTAAAAATGGAACACAAATAACATGGAAAACAAAATGAACAACCTACAGTTAAATAGTTTGAGAACAAAAATGTAAAACAATAAACTGATTTAAGCATAAACCTGGCTTGTGTTTGTAGCTGCTGTGCTGAAGCCCAAGTCTCGTTTTTATGGTCGTCTTAGTAATGCCGCGCCTGTTGAGACACGTGACCGTGTCCTCAGCTGATCTCTTCCTTTACAATTCTAATGTGGCTTGCCGGATCCCACTTGCTAGTTTGAGGCTGGGTTTTATTTCAACAGTCGGACACAAGTTTTATAGGTTGGCAGAGTTCAGGATTTGATCTGCGCTATTGGATGAGACTACAAATGATTTTAGGAATTCAGCAAGATGTGGTTTCCAGCAGAGATGTTAATATTCTGTTTGGGTTGGTTTGCGAGCAAAAGGTAACGTCAGAACTATTGTAGATTCTTTGGCCCTATATTCACAGCTGTTGCAATGCAATGGCCCCTGCTTACATGACGACTCCAGTGAAGAATACTAACGATTATATTGTGTGCTGTATGTGGAAATGAAACAAAATGCATACAGATTTTGAAACGTAAATTAGCATTTCAAATATATCAAAGTGTTGGTATTAATTGAATAAATACCCGCCCCTAAGTGATGGTGCATTGACCGAGCCCACGTCGCTGACACCTAATTTCAAGCAGTGGTACACGATGCTCTGAATAATGTAGTTGGTACGTTCGTGCCAAAGCGCCGCCCCCGGCCGCACGGCGGTCGAACTGGCGGCTCTTCGTCTAGCATTCCGGCTGCCTGTGGCATTTCTATGTGAAGGAACAGCAGTCCGACACCTACATGTAAACGGACTTGTGTGGTCCGCCGCTGCGTCAGACTCCCCGGTCCCTGTCTAAACACCAGTTATACACGGCGATACCAAGGTGGCGCAGACCCAGATGTAAACCTGGAAAGGATATGACCTCTCTCCTTTCCATCAGCACGGCGTGAGGACACCGCGTGCACGTCTATCCTTTTTGTAATGGGTGAAGTTGGCGCTGTCCTTGCGGCGCGGCTCCGCTAGGGGCGCCGTAGCCTTTCTTTTGTAATGAAGTCGGGGTTTTCAAACGTAATTCCCTCGTTCGTGGTGTGTGTGTGTGTGTGTCTCAACCCGAGAGGAAGAACGGCGGTGGACTGAGTGCCGAAGTGCAGCGCTCAGCGTCCCGGGGGCCAAGGCTCGCATCCAGAGGAGAAGGGGTGAAGGGAGGTTGGAGGGGCGAAACAGAGATAACAAGGAATTTAAACATACACGTGACACTGGCATCTAAAAGCACGCGGAGGGAAAGTGTTTCCGCCGAAGACAGGAGCCGGTTTCGGACCCCCCTCCCCTTGTAAAGGCTCTCTCACACACACACACGCACACACCTCTCACTCCCTCCTCCCAGCTCCTTTACGAATATCCCTCCCCCTTTCCTCATTCAAGCCGCTGGACCGCCATGTACCCGGAGCGCTCCTCAAGTGCGGGGATCTGAAGGCGAAGACGCCGAGGGAGAGCGTGTGTTGGGGGGGGCCGGAGATCACCCCATTAGCGCATCAGCTTAAAGCCCCGTTATGGGAAATTATTTTGCGATTACGGTATTTTGCTTTTTAAAAATAATTCTCTTTTAACTTAGCGGTGTTTTAACCCTGCTTTTCGCCGATGATCACTACATCTTTATTCAGATTTGTAAATATTTACGATCGCCTTTTTTCGGTGGCGTAAAAAGTAAAACGATCGACTTTCCAGCAGAAGGGACCAGTCGGAAATTTGCAAAGAGGCGAAATGTAAAGACTAAACTAAACAGAGTTGGAAGTATCCAGAAAGGGTATGAAAACAGCCCGCATCTCAACCAGTGTTTTTTGTTTGCACACTTCATGTATATCTGCACATCCATAAGAAAGACGAGTGTGACGAGAAATAGAGGGGTCGGGCTGAACCCGAGGAAGGACAAAGGTGCAACGAAAAAGAGTGTTTTGTAAACGAGAAAGACCTGTTCGCCCCCATTTCCCCCACAAACGAGACTTTAAATCCCGAACTCACAAATGAGTTTGTGCACGGCGGCGCAGCAAAGAGCCCGTTTCGCGAAATCCCGGCACTGAAGACACTGCGTTCATCCAGGATCCACGCTTCTCCTACCGCCAGGGAGGTCAAACTTAAAATAATGCCTTTTTCCAGGGTTTGGACAGCTCCATAAAATATTTTCTTCCACAGTCGCTGCGTTTCCTTCATATCATTGCAAACTGCGGTCCGCTGGTGGGGCACTTTGTCTGAATCTGCCCCAGTCCGAACTGCCCCGATTAGGGGAGCCGCGATCCGGGGATGGCGATGCCGGCTCGACATGGCGCAAGTAACCTGAGTCTCCTAGCCGTGTTCCTTATGGATATACTGGGCATTTCGGCCACCAACATGGAGCCCATATACTGGAATTCACTGAACAAAAGGTGAGCGCTGCACTTGCACACACGGTACCCGTAAGGTACGTACGGAGGTGTTTCTCTTTACTGAACATCTACCAGTGTACAACGTTGGACCAAGTGTTGATCCTGTTAAGGTTCCATAAAATATTTCTGGAAAACTACCCATTAAATGTGTTTCTCATCTGTTCTGTCGTGTCCGAATTTAGACTCCGGTGTGGGTACTTTGTCCGGTGATGTGCTGCTGGACGCATTATTCACAAAGTACAGCAGTTTAGTCCCAGAGGCGTGAATTTGACACCAAAAAAATTTTAATAGTCGAAATGCATTGGCTGCTTTATCAGTTAATCTACTTTTGGGTGCGTTTGGTGAGCTGCCTTTAAGCCAGGTTTTACAAGGTCTCCCGGACAGATGCGCCCTGCTTGCCGAGAGAGGTTGTAGGCGAAGGACCAGGTTGTAGTACAACCGAGGGAATCTTAGTTCCCACAGGGACTGGAATAGCCTTTGATCTCATCTCTTCATAACATCTACTGTCTCCACTTTGAAAAAAGTGTGTGATGCACAATCACACTCCACATCGTCACGCCTCTTCGGACTTCTTCGCATCGTGGGTATGCCTTTGGTTTCTTTCGGCCGCTGAACCGGGCAGACGGCGCCCTCGGGAGTTGTTCACTGTAACACCTGGCTGCCGGTAATGCAGCCCGTCTCACATGGTGAGCTGTGAGCGACTTTGGGAAAAACAGGGTGACTGTGCATGGTTCTGTCACACATGGACCCCCATCTGCACAAACCGTCCGATAGCAACGGTCATACTTCCAAACCCCAACAGCACCGAATGAATCCGCAGGAAGCGGGAAACGAGGATGCGAGGGATGTAGGTCAGCCCTAGAGGGTGGAGACCATTGCATGGGTGTGCTTCATGTTCCTGAGGTCTGCATGCATTTCTCATCGTCTCCATGGCTTTGGGCTCCTGACCCGGTCATGTCTGAGAGATTCCTGCCTTTCCTCTGGCATGTTACTTGGCAAGATATCACTGCGACGTCCCCTTGAAGTTATGCGCCGCTTTGCACGTCGTCAACAACTCGGCGCGCAAGAGCTGTTCTCCACGTCCCTCCACTGGGCGACAGGACGACCAGAGTTCCACCGCCCTGCACTTTGGGGCTCATTGTAGTACAACCCCCCCCCCCCCCATATGCATTAAAAATTAATCCCTGGCATTTCAATAATTAATGTACCGGCAGCTAATTGGTTGCAGATAAAAGGCCGATTAAGTAGGGTAAGTGTTTCAAATTAAAACATTTTAGAAGTCAAAGGAAGAAAGAAAGAAAATCCCATAAGGGCTCAGGGACCGGGGCTGCAAGAGAGATGTGGACGTGGTGTAAAGACCTCACACTCCCATTTAGAGGCGCGTGTTGGGCACAGTGGGGGGTGGAATACGGAGTAGGTCATTTGCACATGAGTTGGAAGCCTGTTTTGGGATTTAGGAGGGACACCTCAGGGGGTGCTAATCGAGCGTTCTCCAACACCTGACTTGTCATAAGTTTGCTTATTTGCTCAGCTGGGTTCACTGCAGGGAGGCAGGCCTCCTCTTGTAGGTGAATCTCCGCAGTTTCGGTTGGAGGTTCTGGGTCTACTGGTTTTTTTAGCCCCTAGCAGGTGGCCCTTTTGTTAGCAGGTGGTCGCTGGTTGTTCTGCAGGACATTCCCCCTTCTTATCCTACCCCCCCCCTTTTTTTTTTTTTTTTTACATCCTTCTTTGTCTTAGCATTCTCAGGCCTCTCCACCTCCTTTGTCTGGGGGGGGGTAAGAACCATTTTCCCACCACAGATGGAGTCACTTAGTCTGCACGCCGCGTCGTAAACCGGCCGGATCTCGCCCCGCTCGTTTTCGCCGACGGGTCTGTTTTTGCTTTGCGAGTTTCCGCAATGAAGACGCGAACGCGACGAGACGTCCAGCGTCGGGCTGACACGCCGAGGCGCTTCTGATGGCTGCCGACCGGAACGTGCAGCACCAGTGAGATATCATCAGGCTACGCGCCTTCAAGGTCGTATGCCCCTCTGTCTCTGCTGTTTTGACAGTTCCAGGTGTAGGAGGTCAGGAATCTAAATGCCGGCCTTTTTCCTCCTCAGCCCCCATGTGGTAGAGCAGGCTTTCTTCGTGACACCAAATACCTCCCGCGCTCCATCTCTTAATGCCAAATGTCCGTTTGCATGCAACATAAACAACTTTGGCATGCTTTTCTTCTTCCTTGTTCTCCAAAATGATAGATTCTTTTTTTTGACATATTTTCATTTCTTTTGATTTTAAAATCAGATTGTTAATGACCAGCTATGTCAGCTCTGCCTGTCTAATGCTTTTGATTATAGATTTCTTGTCTTCTTTTGTAAGAAATAACTGGATTTTTTTTAACAGTTAATCTGGTTTTTGTAGTTGAATTCTGGGGAATGTGTCTTGTTTTGTTTAGACCACACTGGGCATGCTATCTTGTTCTGAAACCTGCTCATGCTGGATGTTCCCTCGCTAGTTCCTGAACTGGATGATCAGTTAGACCAGTGTTTCTCAATTCGGTCTTCAGGGACCCCCGGACAGTCCACATTTTTGCTCCCTCCCAGCTATCTGCCAGACTGTCCACATTTTTGCTCCCCGAGGACCAGGTTGAGAAACACTGGCTTAACCCGTTAATTGCGCTGAGGCAGCTTAGATGATTATGCCTGGTCTCCACTAGTGTTTGCAGAGGGTCACTCTTGATGTGTAAGACCAGTGGCGTCTCCCGGTAAGTGGTTAAAGATATTTTACGCAAGTTTCTTTTCACTAAACTGTACCCACCACACACACACACACACACACACATACATATACAGACGCATGGGCGTGCTGAGAAAATATGAGTTTTGATTTGCGGATGATGTGTTTTCTCAGTTCAGGGATCAGGCTAATCATTCTCCTAAACCCTGTTAGATTTCTCCAACAAAGCCTGAATCCCCCATCCTCTCTTGAGAGACTGATCATGGCTGCCAGCCCCTCCCTGCATTTCGAGCTTATTGCAAGATGCACTGAGCTCTTTGAGGAAGAGTGATGGATGAGGGGGAGAGAGGGATGACTGGAAATAGGAAGGATGGATTTAAGCCTTTTTCACTGGTGAGGAAAGTTGCAAAAGTTTCTGTGAAGGCGGGTGGTACATTCTGCGCTGTGCAGGATCATGCAGCAGGATGGTATTATCCGTATTTGGCAATATCAGATAAGTAACTCAGTATCAGTATCTGACTGTGACCGACCGAGCGATGATTACCGCCTTCGTTGATGAAGTAAGCTTAGGCTACACACAGAGCAAGATAAAGATTTACGGTTCAGCTTTCAGTTGAGCCTTCTAACCCATGTTTCTGACATGGTTTAAATGCATGTAACTCCATGTATGGTACGTGAAGGCGTCAGTGTATGCAACTTCAGGGGTACGATATGATCCCTAAAATAACAAAATTAGGGTTAAGGGCCCAATGTGATTATGACATGTTGCCACGGGGCCCAAAATCACTAGCAACGTCTCTGTGTAGGATATGGATTCCCAAACTTTTCCAACCGCACAACCTGCGAAATGACAGTGCCTGACTCGTGGCGCCCTTTTCTCTGACCTGGGCAGGGGGGCCCTGCTTTGTCAGCCCCTGGCCTTAAACATCAGCCATCAGCCATTATGGTGGTACACGTCTATTCCTCTCCCCCGCATCTATAGGTCTTTCACTCATACTCAGAGAGCATAATATTATCCGAGATGTTACACGGCGAAAAAAAAAGTTTTTGAACCACAGTTTTAGACAACATGATTTTAAATCGTCATTAAATCCAGCTTTCTGATCGATTGACTTCCACGGAGACTAAAAATCGATGATCAGCCTTGCTGATCAGCACCCCCCCCCCGCACCAAGTAGGCAAGGCTCAATGTGTCTGCTGTTTAGCAGATTACCCATATATCGTGTTTTTTTCCCCCCCATGTTTTCACATTTTTCTTTTGACAAAAAAGAGCGCTGTACGTGTAGGGGGTGTAGGGGGGTGTTTGACGGCTCAATAATATCGATGATATTAAAACTGAAATATCACAATGTTCTCGTGGACGTCGCCCAGCCGTAGTGCCATGGTCTGCCTGAGCCCCGCTTTGCTGTGTTGCTGTTCGCCCTGTGCCGCCCTGTGCCGCCCTGTGCTGCCCTGTGCCGCCCTGTGCTGGGAAGCCGTGTGCATGACTCGCATGTGTCCACGTCCATCCACTCTGGCATGTGAGCAGGACCCGGGGATCCGCGAGGGTTCCGACCCGCTCTGTCGTTCCCCTGGCCGACGTCGCCGGCACCAGCTGTTTCTGTCTCCGCAGGTTGTGTCTGCATGCTCTCTGTGTCTTCGTCTTCTCCTCTGTCTGCGGTGGCTTGGCCCGGACCGGCGGCCTCTGGACCACGCATGATCCTGTCAAGCATGGCGCCGGGGGGGGGAATTGTAGCTGTGTGGGCTTTCAGGGGCGCTGAGAGGTCTCCGTGTGTCTGTACCATTTGAGGGGGTCTGTTCCCTTCTCCCTCTCGCTGTCCCCCGCGTGAGAGGTCCGTCCCGTCCTGCCCGTACTCAAGGTCTCCATCCCTAGACTGCCGCCGTCCTCCCGGTATCATTTAGTCCTGAGACCATTTCATGTTTGATTCTAATCATCTCGCATTGTTGTAGCTGCCAGTCACTCTGAAAGAAAATCCATCAGCGGAGCCTCTGCTCATGAATATTCATGGGAGAGCATTTGCCCGTGAATATTCATGAGCCGCGACCGGAGCCGTTCTGGCACGGCGTTCCGGCGAAGGCAGCCGTACAGGCAGAGTCTGTGCTCCGTGCTCCGTGCCAACACTCTGTCGCCAGCAATACCCTAAATATCACTGTGTTTGCGTGCGAGCGCAGGGGTCGGCGCCCAGCGGGAGTCTTCAGCGCCCTCCGCAGTCACACGGAGGCTGGAGAGAGCCGGGGCGTTTTCCCGAAAGGCCCGATAGCGATTAGATTCAAATTCAAATCGACGGCGGGTAGCTAAGCAACGGCAGACAGAGCAGCGGCGGGAATGGAGCCCCCACACTGGACAGGAAGTTAGGTGTGCAGCTGGGGTGGCACTCGGCCCGTTTAATTTTTCATTGGTTCCCCTATCGGCGTCTCGGAATCGGGCCCAACATAAGCGTGGCGTGATTTTCACGTCGTCGGCCGGCGTCTGTAAGGAGCGGTAGGAAGGTTAGCGTGACGGTACTGGGGTGAGCTGAAGGAGACGCTAATCGCCGGTCTGTTTGGGGAGGTGCGGAGCGATGCGCTCCGTCGTGAACGTGGCACCGCAGGAGATCATGAGTCTGCGTTGGCGTGACTCAAAAGGTGTCCCCTGTATGCGGCCATGTGTGCGTGTTCTCCCCCATGTCCTCCTGGGCTTTCTCCCAGCTGCTCCAGTTTCCCCTTCCGCAGTCCAAAAACACCCTGAGGTGAACTGGAGTTACCAAACTATCTGTAGGTATGAATGAGAAACCATCCTGTGTTTTCCCAGCCTTGACCCCGGATCTTCTGCAATGGGCTCTGGATCTCCCTCGCATGGGTGGATGATGTAAAACTCATGAAAAGGGACTGAGGAGTTATTCAGTATCTGACAGCAGAATAATATTTCTTTTCATTTCATTGCAGGTTATAATCTGACTGTACGTCTTGCATGTGACGCGCAAAAAATCTGTCTGGTTGTGCTGGGGTCTGTCCTGTAGGGGGCAGTATTCGGGAGCCATTCCTGTCTGTTGTTGCCTTTACAAAGCCTGCAATGTCTGTCTGCCACGTACGGAGCAGAATTTATGGGTGGGCCTGGAATTGGCGGATGACGGGGAGAGCAGCCCCACCCCGGCGCTGACTCCGCCCAGTGCTGACTCCGCCCAGCGCTCCACGGAGTTCGCCATAGATGTGGAAGGCCAACGGCTGCTGGTGCGTGTGATGTGGTGGAGAATACAAATGCATTCATTCTAGGGAGAGAGAGCAGTGGGGGAAACGACAGCCGGGAATAGCGCTCTTCCGAAGTGCTGTTTCCACAAACAAAGGGGAAATTGTATTTTTAGACCTTTTTCATTTTTAATTACTGCGATGATGCCTGTTTGTCTGACTCCACTGCTCCCCCAAGGCTGTTTTCCTGAGGGCCCAGAAGTTTCATTCCTGCACTTGTTTCACGGCTCTTATGCGGAGTTCTGATCCCTCCTTAGTCTGGCGGCGGTTTCCCGTCTGTTTGCTCGTAGACGCGAAGGATCTGAAGAGTTGAAAGTCTGCGTCTCCGTCAGCCCGGACGGTGCCCGAGCCGCGGCGGGCGAGACAGGAACAGACGCTGCGCCCTGACGGGCCGGGGTTGTGCGCCAGTTTCATCAGTCATGAGCTAATAAAAGAATCTTAGAAACCTTTGAAAAAAATTTATGGTGTGTGATTTAACAGAAAAGTGTCTGGGTGCTTGGGGGGGTTCGGGGGGGATAATATTTATACTTCTCAAGGTTGATCGGGGATGGTCCATGGGCTCACAGGTGTGGTAAGAATGTGTCGACCAAAATGTATACGCCCCCCCCCCCCATTCAATGCTATTTCACTGGGCATGAGTAGAATATCCAGCTGTATGACAGGGTGACTGAGGAGCTCGTGCTCTTCTGCTTGGTCCTCCGGTCTTCTCCTGTCCCCACATGGGATGACTGGATCTCTCAGTTGCCCATAACTTGTGTTTGTATGCGTCAATGGAACCACTAGCTTGCCTATTGCATGCACAGCGTCCGACTGACCAACCCTCCCCCCCCCCCCCCCTTTGTTTAATTTGGCTTCATTTACCCTCCCCAACAAATAGACCTTTGTATTTCAATTATTGACTTGTGTCCGCTACACTTTTTCCTATTGCTGATGGCTGGATGGATGGATGGATGGATGGATAGATGGATGGAGTGGTGATAATATTCACTATGATGTGAGATGATCACCAAGATCTTTTGACGAATGACCAAACTCTCCTACACACTCTCCTTTCCGCTCACACCGATTAGCAGACCAGATTAGGCTGTGACAGGGGAGGGGCTGGACCCCCCACGCTGGCCCGCTCTGGGATGCCGGGTGGCCCTGTTGGCGTCGGCCCTGCTCTCCCCCGGCCGTGAGCGTGCACACGTGAGCGAGAGTGAGGCTGTCTCTCGCCTGGGCTCACTGGGGTATCAAACAGCCGTGTTTACATGCTAAATTTGCAGCGTTTGCTCAGTTCTTGGCAGGCAGGGCTTTTGGATTCCCAGGGGAGATGCACCCCAAGTTGGTGGTTAAACAAACCATGTGTGAGCTTTAGTCTTGGTGGCAACATTAGCGATAAACACACGTGTACATGCGTGTGCGCACGTATGTGCGCGCATTTGGGGAGTCTCTCCTGCAGTAACTGACTATCTCATGTCTTCTATTTAAGTCCTGGCTCTCCCATTTCCTGCAGTACGAGATCCCACCCATTCATGCCCCCCCCCCCCCCCCCCCCCCCCGCCGCGCGGGAAAGGGGGCGCTTGCCCGCATGCCCGGGCGGGGGCGCCGCACCCCAAGGGCCCGGTCGTCTATCTGACCT
>JAABNY020000037.1:10436281-10447221 GCA_015164015.2 Brevimyrus niger
GGGGGGGGGGGGGGGGGGGGGGGGGGGAAGGGGGGGGGGGGGGGGGAGAGGGGGAGAGAGACAGAGAGAGAGAGAGAGAGAGAGAGAGAGAGAAGGAGGGCACACGTTTGAGTTGAAAGTTGTGTGATTAACATTTTTGGACTAGCTTCAAATAATGTAACAAGCATTTGATACATTTTTTGGATCATTCCAAACAGCAGGTACAAAAATGCTGGGGCCACATTTTGCTTTTATCTGAAACTTATTTTTCTTAATTTAACAAGATGCAGAACAGATTTCCTCTGCTTACAAGCACTGCGTCGCAGCACAAATGACTGATTGTAGGTAACTGTGGATGAATTTCCTGCTGCGCGATGAGGGATGATGTACCTGGATTACAAGAATGCCGTTACATCCTATAAAACAAATATGAAACCTGGAATCTCTGTATATCCGTAAAAGTGAAGAACAAACTTGACAACAAAACATATCAATCCTCGGTGCTGTTGCCTGAAGAATAGACCGGCAGCTAGGAATCTGCACTCATATTAAGAACAAATCTAATGTGTCCTTCTTTCATGCTGAGGATTCAGCCAAGGTCAGGAAAAGACAGGCTGTGATTGGTGTGCAAAAGCTACTCCCTGAGACTACATTACCTTAATGCTCTGCTATCTGGCCACAAAACATTCCCTAAATGTCACTAGTAAGTACAGAAAGAAGCTGGAAGACTTCTTACTGCAACTAAAATGTGCGAACATATCTGTTCCTGTATATTACCCCAGCTGCCTGTCAAGCAGTGAGTAGAATATAAAACGTAGCTTCTCCTTACCTCGCCTTAAACACACCCACGCCAGGGAAAGCTGCGATCTGCTTCTCCTATTCGACTTTTTTCACAGGATGCTGGATGTACATAAAGTAGGAGCTCAGCATGCAGTACGGCCCACCTGCTCATGCCAGACTCAAACCCACTCTCTCTATCCATCTTTTTGGTCTCCCCTACAGGTAAAAGGGGGGGGGGGGATCCTGACTACAGGGCTGCCCAGGCATTGCAGTCAGGGGCACCGGAGGGCCACAGATACCCTGACAGATTTAGGGGGTGTAGCACTTGACAGGGGCCCTTGGAAACATAAAATGATATGATGGGGTGGCCCAAGGTGACATTTACTCAGAAGAGTCAGAATGTCTAAGTACAGCCCTGATTGCTGTCACATGTCGGCATGTGCGTGAGCTCACACATCATGCATCATGCTGTCACCTTGACATGTTACACTGTCTGCACACACAGCCAGGGCTATCGCGCTAACAGCCTATGTGATCAGTAATCACAGGCTAACGCTACCACTAATGAGCTATATACTAATGCTGAGTTCTACACGCTGTTAGTTACCTCTCTTTCATACTGATCTGTCCCAGGCTAATCGCCTTGCCCTGTCTCTCATTATTTATTATTATTTGCTGTTAAGTCTCGATTCACTGAACAGAACCGGTTCAAAAGTATGATTCGTTCCCAAGTCGTACATATTTATCACTTGGATAGCTGCTTTGCGTGCAAGTAGGGTTTCTCGGTAAGAACATACCGCGCTGTATTTTGCGTGGTTTTCCATCCGATTGAAAATCGTGCAAAAACATAGGTGATTCCACGTTGCACTGGACTTGGGTACTAACATAGTTCTATCGGTCACGTTAGAACAGATTTACGATTAAACTAAACGCGTTGCTACAAAACTGCCTGTACAGTACTGCTGTAGCATTGTCTATATTCTACCTGCTCCGATACTTCATATTGCAACTTTGCCACGTATAACTTTACCACCTCGTGTGGAATTGTATTATATAATAACATATATTATATATGTTGCTAGATATCTTGTAGTAGTTATAGTACTTCGTACGTAGTATTTATTTCATTGTAGTGTTGCACTGTCCGTGCACTGTTCATTGTCTGTAGCTCAGGTAAACACCTAACCCATGTCAGGAGGGGCACTGTGAGCTACTGTAGGTTTTACGAACTACTTTTAAACTGAAAGGATCCTGTGCTTTGCTAAATTGTTTGGTTCGTCTTGTACTTTCACTGGGTTGTTTTTCTGATCGAAAGACTTCTCCGGCTGTTTCACATTAACAATAGCGACACATGCATAATTATAGAACACTGACCAATCAACACACAGCAAAATTTAAGTGAAGTCAGGGTTCTTCTAATCGAAATGGTAGTTTTGTAGCTCATAGTCTCCATCCTGACATGGATTAGGTGGTCACCCTACAGTATCTGTAGTCTGTGGAGAAAGATTTCAAGAAAGAATTTCATTGAACTCTGTACATATGACAATGAAATCTTGCTTCTTGAATCTTGATCACATTTCATCCGTACCTCATCTTTTATTATGCCGCTGAACGTCTCAGGTCTCCCTCGTGCTTATAAGGACACTTTTATTCTTTTCTCTTTATTATTCTGTGATTTTTAAGCTCTCTCCTCTTGGATAACTCAGCTTCTGTGTAACTATTTTTCACACAATTCTCAGCACCTTTTTTTTTTTAAGTTTCTCCCTTCTGCCTCCTGCTTGGGGCCATCTGGTCCTGAACTAACAGATCATCAACTGGACCCAGACATCTGGCCTGCAACGGTGTGTAAAGAATGGATCCACATGTTGGCATGATGTAGTGCTCTGACACAATCATCTGCACTGTCCCGCTGTTGCCGTCCTGCCCCCTGCTGTTGTCTTACATGTTCAGCTGTTTAAATTATGTCTGTCTCTTCTATAGAGTCTCTGCAGAAGTCTCCTCGTCTTTGAAGGGGCTGCGGAATTGTTTTCAGCTTTTGGACTTGACAGAAATAACGACCGTAAATCTTTGAACTTTGTGACAAACCTAGTAAAAATGCATTATGAAATTTGATCAACCGAACGTCTGAGAGATACTATCAAACCCGTTAACCCCAAATGTCTAAGAGTATGAATATGCCAAGCCTATCTGAGATGGAAGACGATAAAATTGTCCAATAAATCAGCCGTCAAAGCTGACGGTTCAATGGTAAAACGAAGGCCTTAAAAAAAACGTGAAAGTTGTTACGTGAAGCCTCACTGCAAGGTTAAAGAGACTTTCCCCTTGAGGCAGCTATTGAGGATCCTCTCCTGATGCAGGAGGCCCCCAGTGAGCAGATGATAGCAACACTCATTAAGAGGTAACAAAGCAGGCGTGACCGCAGTGTCATCATAGGGGCCACTGCGGCCTTGACTCCCTGCAGCCTGCTCCAGTCCTTATGCAAGGTCCTCCTTAATTGGGGCTTGATTGCACTAACGCCTGCTGGAACTTCCCACAGCCCGGATAAAAGTGTGACACTGGCTACCGCAGGTGCCATTCACACGACAGTAGAATCCTCAAAGGTTAGCACATAGAAGGCCATGGCAGAGATAAAATCACCAAGTTTAAAACCATTATAATGAGGCGTTTGTTAGGAGTGACACGCTGTAACTGCCAGAGACACCAAACTGATTATCAAAAACAGTGAGAGAAATTCAGCCATGAAGTGAACGGCACCGAGGAAAACCAGCCCACACAATTCACACAATTCACACAATTCTCTAACTGCTCCGCTGAAGTTAATCTGCTCCAAAACAGGACACAGTAGGCTCTGTTTCCCTTGCACAACTGAAGAAAGTGGCATTTTCTTACTGGGGCCAGTCCTTTGAACAGGTTGACATTAATCCATTTGAAATGAGGTCCTTCCATCTCTGTCATCTCTTGTGATATTATTGATCCTTTAAAATACCTTCACTGAATCAAGCTTATGTTTGATGTCAATGTGTTCATAAAAATGAAAGCAGGCACCTGTTAGTTTACTCTCTTATCGGGGTTATTGGGGTTATTGATTTGTTTTATCATTTTCCTCTTAACCATGTACTCACACACTGGCAGCGCAATGTTGCCACCTGGTGGTTACAAAGAGCAATGTCAACAAATTCACTGCTAATAGCAATGGGCTGTCCTTGTGGCAAAACGCAGTAATGTTTGGGCCAGCTGGCTCAGATTAGTCTCGAACCCCTAGTCTGATGCGGTATCTAGGCAGACGATGGGGTGGATACTTCTGGATGAGCTCCTGATCCAACAGGAAGAGAAGATTTCTGCGGGGATGCTGGATTTAGTCACATCTGGATGAACTTACAGTCTAATCATAAGAGTGAAGTGGCGCTGATATTAGTCAAATCAGAATGAGTTCCATGTCAAGACTTAAAAAGCACATATACACAAATGCAGGAACAAGTACTGTGTCTGTCAGCAGAAGGTACTCAGATGCAGGTAAGATCTGTTTCTGGAACGGTAAACTATGTGCTTCCCCGAGGGTCTGTGTGCACACACAGCATCTCTGATAATATATACACATTCAGGAGAGAAGTGAGGTCATTTCCAGTGATGTGTACAGTGCCTGTGTGTGTGAGAGAGAGAGAGAGAGAGCGCAAGATGATGAGAGGGCTCCATCCACTGCAGGTCAAGTGTGCGTTTGTGAACAGCTCGAGGTTTTCTTTTCTTTTCGCATCACCAGAATGTTTGCTGTTTGCTGCCATGGCAACCATTTCTGCTGCTCTCCCAAACAATACATGGAGCATCGGGGTGGTCTTCACACCCGAGTGAACCTCAAAGGAAATACAAGATATGTGTATGCAGGAAGATACATTATGGGATTAAGTGTCCCTGTTACTTAACCAGACATTCCTGAGAAGCTCAATTTGACCTCCATATTCCTGGGGGAAATGCAGTGCATCGCTGTTGAAGCACCTGGGCGTTCGATACGAGATGCCGCAGTTACGAAAGTGACTGGCAGCCAGTGCAGGGGAACAGCCGGGAGTCACATCGCAGGGCCTGAGTGAGCCCGCCGTCGCCCGCCGTCTCCCCCAGCATGCCATGGCTTCTCCAGAGAACACGGCCCAGATATATTACCTTCAGCTGGAACTGCAGATGCGCAGACATGAAGTTCCCCGGCGGAGGAGGATAAAGAGTCTCAGCTCACATCTGCGGCGCCTGACTGCAAGCCTCCGGCTCGGCGGCCCGCCATGACACTGCAGCCATGGTTACAGAGAGCAAGACTGGGGGTCTCCGGCTGCCCACATTCCACACACCGGGGTAAAACAACAAGGGCTAGGAGGAGAAACCCCACGCGTGTTTATGGTTATTACTGCTCAGGACTCGGCACAAATTTGTTGCCCTGAAGAGACTCTACACTTCAATATTACGGCTTTACTCTAGTGCAACTGAGCAGTCAGACTTTTACACTCTGGCTGAGAACCTTGCCAATGGCTACCGTTGTAGTACACGTCCTGCTATTGGTTCACCTACGTGCTCGTATTGATCGCGAGACCCGTTCCAATTCACCCGAGCACCTAACACGAAAAGAATATCACCTGCAGGTTATTTATGGAATGAGGTGTTTGATTGGCTGGTGATCTGTGTGCCAAATATGGTAAAAAGAACAGTACAACCCGAGAGGAAAGAGGGTTACTTGGGTTCCATTGTAGCTTCTCTCAGCTCTGCAGAGATTCCAAATAAATCTGAGTCATCATGCATACTGAGCCAGCTTACACTATGTGGGAAGAGGTAACCAAGAAGGAAACCACAGTGAATCAGTCTGGAAAGGCAAAGAATTGGGAGGCAAACACACAAAAAAATTATATGATGACGATGGTGATCTGGATGGTGGTCATCTCATTCAGTATAATAGGTTGTATCTAACCTACTGTAATATATTAACCATGCATTTGTTGTTGTACACCAGTGGCATCTAGTGATCATATTTGTCATTACATATATTACATGTTCTTTTTATTACATGTTCCTAGTATAGTTGAATGTATACACAGATCAGTCATAACATTAAAACCACCTTGTACATCACTATCAATAACTAAAATCATCTAATATTGTGTAGGTCCCCCTCATGCTGCCAAAACAGCTCTGATCAGTTGAAACATGGATTCCACAAGACCCCTGGTATCTGGCATCAAAACATTAGCAGCAGATCCTTTAAGTCGTGTAAATTGAGATCGGGCCTTCGTGGATCGGACTTGTTTGTCCAATGCATCCCTCAGATGCTCAATCGGATTGCGATCTGGAGACTTTGGAGGCCAAGTAAACACCTTGAACTCTTTTTCATGTACTTCAAACCATTCCTGAACATATTTCTGCAGTGTGGCAGAGCGTATTACCCTGCTGAAGGAGGCCACTGCCATTGGGGGAAATACTGTTGCCATTATTATGACTTTCAACACATTAACTTTAAGAACTGTCTGTCCTTGTCTGTTTGCTTGTCTGTTTGCCTGATATATAATGGAATCCCTGACAGGTGCCATTGTAGATAATCAATATTATTCACTTCAGTGAATAGTCAGTGGTTTTAATGTTATGGCTGATCAGTGTATGTGTGTGAGGGAGGGGTTTGTGTATGTATGTGTGCAGGTTCTGCGTGAGGTTGTCAATTTTCTGCTTGCTGCTCAGTGGCAATGACATGGTGTGTGTCGTAGTAGGAAAGCTTTTGTCCTCCATTGTCACATGAATTCTTTGCACAAGGAATTATGATTTTCTTGCCCAGTCACACTTCAAACAATGCAGCACAGAAATGTGGAAACTGCTGCATGCATTTCTGTATCCGTATGCTGCACATGTGTACCTAGATGATTCAGTCATATTCCTGGTATATGATCATATGTGCAAATCATTTTTATTTTTGTCTTTCATAAAAAAACAAAAAAACAAAAAAAAAAAAAAACATTAGGCTGGGGTAAAATATTTAACCAACATGCTTATCATCTATATTCAGAACTGTGTTTTATGCATGTCTCTCTACTGCTTTTTTGGTTTCTGTCATTCTTCTTCATGGTAGTCCTGTCTATGACGCATAAGACGCTTGAATACGAACGAATCAGTTATTCTTCTTATTATTATTAGTCATCGAAATTCCAGGCAAGTGTACTTTAAGCAAGATATCAAGGCAGGGCTTAATCTTTTCTCATTCACTAAAACTGTGATTCAGAACCGATAAGGAGAGACATGGAGGACGGGAAGAAGGGAGGGACGAGGGAGGTTTACACGCGAGGAAATCGTTTCAATGGAAGTTAAACTGTGCGGCTTCACCGGCCAAATGATGTTGTGCCGCTATTTTGCAGCTTTCAAATGATGCACTGATGCAGCGTACTGTAGATTTGTTGTAGTTTATGGTTATATAAAGTAAAAAGGCAAACATATCTAAGAATAAATACTATTCCTGACGACGTGCGGCCTAGCGCTCACTATAACACTCTTGAGCTTCCAGAGACAGATACGTGCACAGAACTTGCGTAGCCGCTGCCTGACGTCATCATTTATGATTGAAAACAACGTGACCTCATAGAGGTGGCCGGGTTGCAAAACTTTCGTGGCGATTTAAAAGTAACTTGACAGGGTCAGGTGCATTGCAATGCCAATCAGTAATAACATGTAACTTCCAACACATCAAAAAAAAATTCAGCCCTAGGTTCAAAAATTGCGGGGTATAGTTTGCTCATGCTCATTTTTCTGATGAGGGGGAGGGTAGATTAATTCTTCAGGAGTTTCTGTAAAATCCTAGGAAATCTGTTCCGTTTTAAATTAAATGATTAACCTCACTGGCGTCGTTGGGGCTATTTCTCTTTAGCATCCCTAATTTAAATTGCGTGCTCTCATTTATTTTCATTAAAATCCCACCCCCACCCCCCAGTAAAGGCTTAGTGACGCTCTTAATTCACCTAGTAGAAAATAGTAGTTTCTATATTTTTTTCTTATTACGAACTATGTAAATTAGTGTCGCATTTTGCCTTACCGGCTGTGTTAATTTGAGCGATGGGCAAGTGTTTTTTCTCGCCTCGTTTTACATAAAAAGCATCTTTCACTTCGGCCACTAGATGGGGATATTTCGACGCAGTACTCATATTAGCTTGACAAGATCACACACGGGGAGAAAGAATCATTTAACGCATTCAAAACAAAATTAAAACCCAACGTGTGAAAGAAATGTTTCAGCTAATGGACTGACAGGCTGGTAGTCTATGGTATTACTGTCTCGCCGAATCCGTGTCTTTTCCTAATGGAGTAAGACCTTGAATTAGCTTAGGTTTTGGAAGCAGAATTCTCACTATGACTCAGAAATGTGTGAGCCTGAGATTGGATATTGTGTATGACACTCTATAACCATATTACAAACGACTTAGAGCGTCAGGAAAGCATGTATTTTTCTCCATAGCTAGAATATCTCCACCCATATCAAGAGGTCTGAATAAGCAATATTATCTGTAATTCAAACCAACAAAAAATGTCAGTCAGAGTGACAAAATGACTGTCTCAAAAGCATGTGGGCCTTCCCGCTGTGTTACAGATGCCTTTTCCTCCAGTTTACATGTTGGAGGAGGGGGTGTGGGATAGAACCTGGAGGAATATGCCCCTTTGGATGACCAAGACCCTGCCAACTCTCCACAGTGAATGGGAGTTGACAGGAGTGAGCCAAAGCCAACAGGAGCAGCCAAATGGTGCCCGAGAGGGAAGGCTTAATTGGGGCAGATTTGATGGGGAATTTGGCAGTTGGAGAAGGTGAATATCTGAGTGAGCACGACAGGTGAACGTGTTGTGTACTGTATTCCTGTTGAGTGAGACACCTCACAAAACAACATGTGTTGGTATAATTCAAAGAATGCTCATATTTACATATATATATATATTTCTAGTTTTTTCACTCATATTTACATATATATTTTTCCAACATACATAAACCTGTATTGCATCATATTTTATTCACATGTAAGGTAAATAGAAACACCGTTGCATGTTTCTTGATTGCTTTTACTAAACACAGGTTGTGCATGTTTGTGTAACGGGCCAGAATCCCTCTCTGTGTGAGGATGCTGTCGGCGTTGTTGTCTGAAGATTGTGTGGCGATACTCTGGTCTGGTGTTATGAGAATGCATCAAGCCATCGTGAGACTTATAAGCCCAATGTGAGCGGGCTATGAGGGCAGCGTGAGACGGGTATAAGACCGGGTGTGCGTGTAAGACGGCTTCGAGGCCATGCACACAATGGCGTGATTTATCTTTGGCCCTGATTACTGGGTCTTCTGGGCCTCTGCCTTCAGCAGGACGTCCCATTCTGTGTCATCCCTGTGCTTACGGAGGACACACCGCAGGCCGTTCTGCATGCCTGCTTTGTTTCCGTGGCAACTTGCATCACCCGCTCATCGTGTCGGCGGCTCTCTTTAGCGCGCGGTCACGGGACCGGTGTGCATGCGCCTGCATGTCCAGTCAGAAGGAGCGATATGTGAGGGGAACGGGTGACGCGCTGTCGCTTTAATGAGCCGCGAGGAGGGAAGGGATGTGGACTGGATGGAGTAATGAAAAGAATCAGCAGCGTGACAGCGACATGGGAGGAAAGGAGCGATACGGAAAGAGCAAATGAGGAAGACGCCAATGAATCAGCCCCCTGAGTGTAACCGGCACCAGGAGTGGATGGGGAGAGGGGCAGGGGGCCTGAGGCGATGTGGTAGCATGATGAAAAGCCCGGAAAGGACTGGGGAGACATGACATCGTGGCAGTACTGACACTTTCAGCCTTCAGCTGCTTGTTGCATGTTTGCAGGCAGTTATGCGAGACCGCTGAGGTTTATGGATTTCTTTATGTCGTTCGGGACGCAGTGGAGGCTCTGAGGTCAGGTATCTGTGCTAGCAACTGGAAGGTCGCTAGTTCAAATCTCGTGAATGCCCAGAGTGATTCTACTCCATTGGGCCCTTGAGCCAGGTCCTTAACCTGCAGCTGCTTCACCCTGGGTATGACATTAATCTACATACAGCGCTGTAGGCAGGTCCTCCAACTTACAGGGAATAATATGGGGGTTGGTGGCAGGGTTGGCACTCTAGCCACCAGAAAAAGCCTCCATCCAGTCTAGCGTGGTGCTGATTTATCACCCGCCACATGGCTGCATTCAGGGTCTCACCCCTGAGGTGGATTGTCGTGTGGTGGGTGCAGCAACGCACTGTAATCGGTGGATGCTCGTTACCTCTCTCTCCTCTTTATGTTGTTTCTGGTGAGAGTCAGGCAGTACTAGGAGGTTCCTCCCTTGTTTCCACTGGTAATTCAATGATAATAGTTATGATAATAGCAATAACAGTATAGCTTATCACTGACCCACCGTGAATCAGATGAGCCTGGGTTTCGTTCGTTATAGTGCTCTGGAGAATGTCCTACATGCATTATCAGCTTTTTCATAAATGATGTTTTTAGCTCAGAATTTGAAACTGGGGAAAATGATTAGAAAATGGTGTAGCTGTATCAGTAGCTAAATTGGTCCTGGCCAGAGGAGCTATTGGACTAATTATGGTTAATTAAGAAGATTTATTGATGAGGTACAGTAATGGGCACTACGCACAGAAGCAGGGGGCAGCAGACACTGAGAAGGAGCAGATCTAGGCCCCAGCCACACGCTGCTAGGCTGCCTCCATGCTTGGGATAGTGTTCTGTTACCATGGCAAAAATATAATCCGAGAGCAGAATGCTCTACAACCGGGGCTCCTGATTGGTCCAGGGGTTTGCATGGGTTGGTGATGCATGTGGCCTTCCAGCCAATGGGAACTGAGGCAGTGCAGTGGTTGTTGCTAAGGGCCTCTCTTGCTCTCTACTCGTGTTCTCCTTCCTGTCTGTTTTATACATGTGACTGCCTGTCTGTCGGGGGTGGGGGGGATTGTGTGCGGGGGGGATACATGTTAAGAAATGTAGCAAATGCGACCCACCATATGTGGCATGTGAGAGAGGGGAGTGTGAATGTGTAGCGGGAGTGAGGCAGACAGACAGGGTAGAGAGAGAGAGGCTCTTGGGGGGGGGGGGGGGGGGGGACCCGGCGGAGGGGGTACAAAAAAAAAACCCTAATCCAATCGGGGGCGGGGGCTTAAAGCCAAGGGTACTGAAGGTGGGAAGGGCCCA
>JAABNY020000037.1:10460474-10478080 GCA_015164015.2 Brevimyrus niger
CAACCCCCCCCCACCCCCACCCCCCGAGCATCACACAATAACCTTTCTTTTCCCTGCAAAGTGCTATTATAATGTTTCACATTATGCAATATACATAACACAAAATTACCGTGCTGTGTGAAATAAATGCCCCCCATACACTTTGCACACATTCTTCCCGGTCATTACACCAGGGCCATATTTGGTAATGTGCTTGCAGTGGCTGATATCACAGGAGTCTTGTATTGGATATTATGATACCCAGCTGGCTCCAAGACGCAGATTAAATCCAGGAAAGTCAAGAGGTTTTCAAATTCAGCTTTATGAGCGCTGCAGTTTGTGTTCGAGTGATTTAAGTATGTTATAAAAATATGTTGCCTTCAGATAAATGGAATCGGTGCATGAGCAGCTACCAGGAAGCGGAAGCATTTGAGGTCCCGCCCTTGAGGTACTGCCTGCACTAGGTCAGCCACATATGGCTTCGCTGGCAGGGAATCAGGGGTTTATAACCCGAGAAATAAGGTCATAGCGACCAAAGCCGCATAACCCATTCAGCGGCACCTTTAGGCTTATCTCTTCTATACATATGAGAGCAGGGACAAACTGACATGGGTTTTGTGGTTGAAAATAACAGGCTTTGAATGCGGCTTTCCTGCTACAGAAAATGGAAGCGCCAAAAGTCTCTGTGAGAAGTGTAGCTTTTTTTTTTTATCTCGGAAAGTGGAGCATCCTTCACCCAAGATCACTCTTGTTCTTTTCCCTACCCCTGTCATGTGATCATAAACAGAGAAAGGAAACTCAGAGCCTAAATACTGCAGATGTAAATTTTAAACTTGTCTTGCTTGACCTATGGGGGGGAGGGGGGGGGTTAAAGGGCAAATGAGTAAGAGGAGATAAAGCTCAACTCGAGAAATGGCACGGAGCTGCAGTAGGGGCAGAAATGTTATTGCCAGACACTGCAAATAGACAGTCTTCCTTCCGCCATGGGTGAGGGTGAGCAGCAGCAAGTAACACAGCGCGTGTGAGTGTTTGTGTGGGCAGGGGGAGCGGATGTGTTAAATGAGGGAATGTGAGTGATGAGCAGTGGCACTGAGGCCAGCCAGACACTGAAACAGCCCCTAATAATGTTTAACAGGAAAACTCGTAGTGTACAGCGCATTTCCTGTGCTTATGACCGCAGCTTCCTGTCTGCTCGTGCATTTAGCCTCATGATAGACTCGTCTAAAGACAGCGCAGAGTGATGGCCATTAAAAAACAGTCGAATACAATCATCTCAAGTACATAATCAACCATGAGGTGAGCCTGAAAAATGGATGACTTTGATTTCCGACCTTGTGATTTTTTCTTCATCTCTGTCCACAACTGAACTGAATGTGTAAACTGCTTTACAGAGACCTCATGCATAGACTTCTAGATCTGGACAGGAAGGAACAGTCGCAAATCATTGGGAGTTTAAAAATATAAACCCCAGTTAACTGTGGCAGCTCGGCTCAGGCAGCTACAGGGGGCCTACAGGACAAGGCAATGCCCTGTTGCTTGTTTGCACGAATGAGAGGGAGAGAGATGTGGTGCTTAAACAAACATTCTGGTAATGCAGGGTTATCAAGCAGTTATCAGGCCTTGTTATCAGGCACTGTTATGTACAACAGACCTCATTAGTGCATCAAATACTCCAACTGCCCCCCCCCCCACACACACACAGACACACACACCACAAAAGAAAAATGGCCACTGTATAGAACAACCAGAAATGTGCATCCTTACTTTGACTTTAGTGTGTCACTGGTCCGCTGATGAGTGTGGCATACATCATGATACGAACTGCGACATTACAGGTGCCGCTTTCAATCTGCAGATTCCCACAGGCCGGTACAGAAAACTAACTCACTAATGGACTTTGGCTTTGATCTTGACCTCAGTTCACACTAGGAAGCAAGCTCGCTCTTTCTGCTCTTCTATAATGTTAGCCTACCCAGAGCGGGTTGTGCAGCCTTGGGGGGTTTTTTTCTCACTAGTTGTAAGTTTTAGGTTCCTCTCCTCTTGTCTTCTGGCTTAGTTTCTGTCTTCATCTTTCCCCTCTTTCATATTATATTCTGTATAAATCATGTAGTAATTCATTACCACACACTCATGTAAAGTGTCTCTGGGGTCACGCTGTTATGAAAGGCGCGATATAAAAATAAATGTGATTAGAATTACATTAGAGGTAAAGGTGGGTTTTCTCCATTTTCATGGGAACTTTGTATTTATGCACATGGGAGTGGCACAAACTGAGAGCTGTGTGGTAATGGAACAAATCATGTGTGTGTGGGAGACTGTAGTGATCGGAGAGTGTGTGTGTTATTTTCCCTATGCCTGTTATACTCATAAATAAAAATTCTTTCTCTCTCTCTGTCTCTCTCTGTCTCTCTCTCTCCCTCTCTCTCTTTCTCTAGCCCCCAGACTGACAGCAGAGCGAATCCCAGAGGGATGGTGATTGACATCTGCAGCTGATCCCCTGGTGAGACTGGAGGTAAGATGGAGCTTCAAGTGTCTCATATACAAACAAAGAGCCCAGGACCAGGACCAGGCACAGACTGTACCAGGACAGTGACCTGCAAAGAACGGGAATAACATCCAGGGCACCTCCTGCTTTGTGCCTTATGGTTGTGGGATCCAGGCTCCCTTGTGACCCTGTACTGAACATTCAGAAGATGGATGGATGGATGGATGGATGGATGGATGGATGGATGGATGAAATGAATGAATGCTGGGTTGTATTTAACGTGGATTGTCAGACTTGGTAAGATGCCCATTAGGTAGGCAAGGCTAAAGGGGGCACTTGTGCAACAAGGGAATGGGTGAGTGAAGGAGGGGATGATCACACTGAAGCTGCCATTCATGGGTGGAGTCGTGATCAAGGGCTGTTCACGGGGGCCAGACCAATTTCACAAGAATAACACCATAAAATCACACATGACGTCCAGCCAGACATCAGTATGGGTCTCTGGGTAAAAAGGCCGGAGCCGTACCGCTTTCCCCTGAGCCTGCGGGAGACTTGAACTATGTATAATGTATACAGTAAAAAATAAGCAAAACGTGGAGCTTCAAGAGTCATTTTTGCCTCTGTCCAGCAGAGAGCAAGGGATTGAGGCTGAGTGCAGACACAGACTGACAGGCCCTCTGTGTGCTACAGTGGAGGGCTTCACGGTGAGTCTCATGGACAGTGGTGTGTGTATGGCATATGCGTTTATTACACTTCGGGGACTAAATGTCCCCATAATATGATAAAAAAAACCTGTTGTTTTGACCTTGTGTGGAGCATTTTTTCAGGAAACTCAACACAAAACATCTGTGACTGCAATCAAAAAGCTAAAAATACCGAATGACGTATTTTGTTTGGTTACTTATGGTTAAGGTTAGGGTTGGGTAGGGGTTAAGGTTCTCATGTTGGGATTATGGTTTCACCCATACAAATGAAGGGACAGTCTCCACAAAGATGTGAATACAAACCTCTGTGTGTGTGTGTGTGTGTGTGTGTCTGTGTGTGTGTGAGCGCGTGTGTGTGTCTGTGAGCATACATCTGTGCATTTGTCTCACCTGTACCCCGCCCCCCTGGCCAGGCTGAATGCATCACTCAGTGGATCAGTTCAGTGGGCGTGGCACACGGGACCCCTACCCACATGACAGACCATACCGGGGGCCATGGCTTCGGGCTCCACCCCCAAGGTAAGCTCAGGCATTACTCTTATACATTTGAATCCTCTCTCCGAAATCCAACAACATTTGACCCCATGAGAACTTGCCATAACAGTCCATCACTGTTTAACTCTTTATATAACCAGATGTGGCTTATGTTTGTGTGCTTCGTTGTCATGTATAGTAACAGTTTTTCATTTGTCAGTGAAGTGGCTTCTACGCTGTTTGGTTACCTGCTGATTATTATGTTGAGGAGCTGATGAGCCATTATAATTACTTCGGTTAAACTGAGGTGTGCGACGGCGGCTCTTTTCACGGTCACCCTTTTTCAGCCCCTTTTGGTAGTGGCCGACTCCCTTCCCATTACTGTAGGGGGGGCAGTACCACTGGGGGAGGAGAGAGATTACAGGGAGAAGCTACATGCCAGGGAGAAGCGACACTGAGAGTGTAACCGCTGTTTCCGGCTTTGTAATCCGGCATCCCTTTGTGTCCAGGTGCACTGGCAGTCAACCCCAATTCCCCCCCCACATGACTCCATGTCACATGACCGGACCGAGCCATCCTCGCAAATTCCACAAAAACAGGTGAGCGCCGCCCGAGGCTAGACACAGTCTCTGTCACACACTCGCGTGTGGTCTGACTGGTAACGGCTGCGGATTTTCCAAGTTCCCCAGGGTGCGGTGGGGGCCAGCTGGAGCAGGGGGGCTTACAGGGCCCGGGGATGCAGAGGGACATGCGACTCCTCCACCGGGGACCTTGGCAGCCACATGGGCATCAGACAAGAGTCCTCAACCACTGCTACCAGAACGGCCCTCACCCGCATGGCGGTTTTGGACCCAGCCCGCGGGCCCATCACCAGCTTAGGGTAAGAGTGGCTAACAATGGGTTGTAATCACATGAAAAACGAATCTCACCCAGTTTGCTTTGGTTTGACTACCCCCTTCCTCTTCTGTAGTATGGGGCTCCTCACCAGCTTCATCACCCCCGAAATCACACCCCTGTGGGCGAAATGTGGAGCCCCCCCCAGCAGGTAGGGCCTGTCGCAGCCCCTGGGACACTCTACAGTGTTCTTACCAGTTCTCCTCCACTGCTCTGAAACAGACTCGCACTTTTGCCAGTGAGTCTCACAATACTGGTTTGTGTACTCAGCAGTGCAGGGGGGGCCCAGGAAAAATGATGGGCGGACACCTGAAGCGGCCCGCCCCTCCCCACACAGAGCACTCCGTCATACAGCACACCCCTCCCCCTGCTGAAAACTGCCCCAGCAAGAGGATAAGGAGCTCCAGCTCCGAGCAGGTCAGCATCCCCCCCCCCCACCACCACCTCACCAAAGCGCCATGTTAAGCACCAGGGAATTCAGGTTCAGAATGTCAGCCTTTGAAATTACATACAAGGAATGAGCGGCAGGCAGCCTCACGTAACATAAAACACTTCAGTTAGCTTCAAAGGCTTTATTGGAAAGGAGGGTCTCTGTAGGATAATCCATGTGGATTCAATTACCCCCCCCCCGCCGCCACAATCCCCCTATTGTCAGCACTGTAGCGCCCACTGCTGGACACGATCAAGTCCACCATGAGAAGCAAATGATGAACTACCTACTCGTTCTCTAGGTCTTCCACCCAGCTCTGCAACGATTCCCAACACAGAGCCACCCTGCGCCACCAGCCCACCCCTCTGCTCGTCACATGTCCCCAAAATGGGCCTTCCGGACCCCTACCCATAAAGGTGAAGCAGCCTGGGCTCAGAGCGACAGGAAGGCTGGACCTCTGGAGTTCCAGGTATTTCTGATGTCCCTGCCACCACCCTTTCCTTAAAAAGAGCCTGACGCTTTTCCCCACAGTGACTAACAGCTGTCTCCATTTGTACAGCTGGATAGTTTACTGGAGCAGTTCAGGTTTTGTATCTTACTCAGTGGTACAGCAGATCAACCCAGGATTTGATCTACTCACCTTCCCATCGCAGGTGCTTGTTCTTGACTCCCATGCTATATGCCCATGTGTGAAACGCAGACTAACAGCATAATCACAGGGCAAGTGAGCCTGCACACTGATTGGCCGCCGTGTTGGTACTGATAACCCGACACAGTCCTGTATTTCATGCCTAACATCCTCATTACCTCCAATCCAGCAGGAGTCCTCCAGTCCATCTTTGGGAGGGCCCCCATACAGACCCCCACTGTGCAGGCCCTGGCCAGGGTCCCCAACCCCACATTCCACACTGAACTATGCCCCCCGACACGGAGCACAGCCCAGCAAATCCACAGCCCCGCCCTGTCCACCCCCCCATAGCCGTGAGCCCCGAGCCTGCCCCACTCCTCGGGGGGTGGTGAGCGACAGGCCCCACCTCATACCAGCGAGCCTCACCGGCGTGCCTTACAGTCCCTCCCAGCCAGCCCCTCCCACTGGCAGCAGCACAGTACCCGAACAGCTGGACCCCGTCGGAGGCTGGGCACCAGCAGGCAGAGGTGGAAAGAGCGTGTTGGTGAGCTTCACCCCACCCAATGGACTGCAATGGACAGAGGTGGAAAGTTCTGGAAAACTTCACAAATCCAGACCAAGATTGAGTATTCTGTGACTGGCTTGCTGAAACAAAATCTTGGTCTGGATTTGTACTTTCTGGGCCAGAACTTTTCATCTCTGGTGATGGATATGGATGAAGGAGTATACATGTTTCAGAAGTGCACAGGTATCAGTCGGGGTCTTTAACCACTTCTTTCTCACAGGACATGGGTCCCTCCAGGGCAGGGATGGAATCTCAGGGTCAGCAGCAGCACCGGGTTGATAAGGCGCCCAGGGAGCCGGTCTGTGGAAACACCTCACAGACTGGCCCTCAAGACCCAGTGAGCAACGCCACCACGTCCACTGAACCACTAAGCCAATCAAGCGCTCTTCAGAGTGACAGCTGGGTGGTGCTGACCCAAGCCAAGCCCACTGCACCGTCTGACATCTCCCCAGTGGATAGCACTAACTTCAGCAGTAGTGGAATTAGACAGGTGGAATCCCCTTCACTGCAGTCAGCATCTCAAGAAAACGCTCCACCCGCATATGGGCGCTCTATCGCCTCTGGACACTCCCCAGCATCACCCCCACATTCAGCATGCTCAGGATACCAGATGTCAGAGGAGAATGCCATCACCAGCAGACCGAATGGCTCACAGCCTCACTCGCCACAGGGCTCCCCTGACCCAGCCGCCACCAGGTCCTGCCCGCAGAGCATGGCTGAGGCGCTGGATAGGCTGGAGGCAAAGCTACAAGAACACCTTCAAGCTCAGGAAAGACAGCTGCAGGAGGAGAAAATGGAGCAAGAACGGGAGAAGATTATGGCAAGAAGTGACAAGAACACAAAGAGCAATGAGCTGGAAAAAAATGAGGGAAGTTGGAGGAAGACAGACACAGGGGAAGAAAAGAAGGCGACCAGCCAGGAAGAGAAGCCATCCTCTCCTTTGACGGCCTCTCCCCCCAGCAACCCATCTCCTTACCCATCGCTGAGCCGCGCCGGGGCCCTTCCTGTCCTTGCGGCTTCAGAGAATCATGGGCCACCACCGCTGACCCCTCAGACGGCATCTGCACGTGAGAAGCAAAGACAGAGGGAGGGAAGAGGGACTGGAGCATCACAGGGTCCTAATGCCAAGAGCACTTTGGAGATTATTACAAGTCCTAACAAAGACCGAGAAAAAGAATTACCCCAACTTTTCCTCAAGGGCTCCCGCCTGGAGACCCACCAGAGCACCAGCAGCAGTTCCATCAGGGAAACCTTCAAACCTTCGACAGCCAGCAAAGAACTTGTAGCCTCCATCAAGGGACCCAATAACTGTACTAGGAAGCTATTGACACCCACTAAGGGGCCTTTGAAATCCCAAACCTCCAACAAGGAGTCTTTAAAACTCTTAACTTCCAGCAAGGAGTCATTGACTCCGCTGACACCCAGACAGGAGATTCTGACTTCTGACAAGGATCCTCTAGCCTCCCCAACATCTAGTTGCAAATGCATAACTCCAGGTGGAACTCGTTTTGAAGATGAACCCACTGAGCTGTGTAATGTTCGACCAGATGGTCTGCTCTCTGTCATGTGCCTGCTGGATGAACATATCCAAAAGGAAGACAAAACACTCTCCCGTGGAGACCCCCTCTGTGCCCCTGACCTCCTTCCTGCCCCTAAGCTGCACTGTGGAGATGACCTGAGGCCGGATCCCCTTGCCAGTCCTCCCGTGCTTAGCAGGCAGGGCTCCTTAGCATCTCTGCCTTGTGAGGAGGATGACGAAGATGATGACCGGAGGATAACTAAGCATACTTTGAATCTCAGTTCCACACAGTGCCCATCAAGGTTGCCACAACTGGGAACCACCTACCGCCGTAGTGATCTTGCCAAGCTCTACGGACTGCCGGATTTGCCCAAAGAAGGTGAGGGGGAGGAGGATGACGAAGAAGAAGAGTCAGAGCAAGATGACAACTCACAAGAGATGTCCCAGAGGCCACACCTTCACCAGACTGGGATGGGTGGAAAGTTTGAATCACTGGATTCTGCTCCGGAAGGCCAGAGATATACCTACCGTGGAGGCCCCTTTGGCAGACCTCCACCTAATGCCCTTGCAGGGGTCAAGTACTCTTCATCCCTGTCTCTTTGCCCCGAAGTATGCACCTCACCTACTACCCTTCCTGGGCAAAATTCCAGCCAAACTCCAGCCTACTCTGATCTGCCTAAAGGAGAATGCCAGGAACCAAGGGGAGAGCATGATGAAAAGAAAGTAGCTGTTTTAGAAGACGGAGGGAAGAAAGAGAAGTGTGGGAAATCGGGCACAGAGACAAAGAACATTTCTTCATCATCCTCTCTTCCCTTCGGACTTCCAGCTACATCATTTCATTGTAACTTGAAGTTAACCTCTATCCCAAGAGCCTCACTGAAGGAATTGGGTCGCAGCTGTGAGGTCCTGCTTACCCGACATCCCCTCCCAAATGGAGCTGGAGGTCGGATCAAGATGGAAAGGGAGGTGGAGGACACTGCAGAACCACCAAAAGGCAAAGGGCAAGGGAGGGAGAAGGGTCAAAAACGCAAACAGAGCAGCACACGCAGCAGAAGAGAACAGCAAAGCACAGAGAGGAAGAAAAAGCACAGAGGAACAAAGGAAGGGACTCAAGTCTGCTCTTCCTCGTCTTCATCCACTGCCCCTCTGGGGTCCAGCTTACGGTCCATGTCTAACAAGCGGTTGAAGGAGACTAAGTCGCGCAAAGACCGGAAGACCCGGCAGGTCCTGGGAAACCTTAACCTGCAGACCAAGGGGGTACAGGAGATCCAAAGGAGGACAGCCCCTGGTGACAATGAAGGGTGTGTGCAGCTTGACGACAAGAGAATGGAGGTGGGAGAAAGTGAGTCTTCTGCTGCAGGTAGCACAGGATCCATAGCCACCCCAGGTAGCAGCACAGCTACAAGTGTAGCATCAACGACAGCACTGACCCCCGCAAGTGCTACCCCTACCAATGGGCCCCCAACTCTGGGTGCAGCTGACTTACTGAAACTGAAGGCCCTGTCAGATGGACCTCCCCGAGAACTGAAAATACGACTGATCAAGGTAGAGAGCGGCAACAGGGAAACCTTCATCGCCTCTGAAGTTGAGGAGAAGAGGATCCCACTCTCAGATATTACCATCAAAAACACAGCGTCTGAGGTTGTCCAAGCCTGCAGGTAAGCAGTTTGGAGACTTGAAAGGATGTTTCTTTAATGCTTAAGGTTTTGTTACTGCCTGCCGCATTTTGTTGTATACTTTTACCTTTTCGACTTACCATATTCTGGGTATGACAAAGATTTTCTCATCTGCCATTCCAGGGGAGCAAGGGTGAAAGGCAAATTCAGAGAGTCCTATTTGCTACCAGCACTCTCTGTCAAGCCCAAGATGGTCAGCAGCATGCCTATTCCACGGGAGAAGCTCAATCCCCCCACCCCGAGCATCTATGTGAGTATTTAATATCCACATACCACTGCGCTACATGAGAGGCTATTCAGAACATCATACACCTTTTGTATAAAATACTTTCCTATTTCAAATCTCAATTACTTTGTATCACAGTTGACTTCATGACATTGTATTCCAATTTTCCCCTCATTCCCCTTTGCTAAACTGAGATTTAGACAATTATGTAAGACTCATTTTTGCTTGTAAATTGTCCTTACCTAGCAACCCACGAAGACCTGTAAACCTCACCCATGCAGGCGCCTCACTTTTCCTTTTGAAAGCTTAGTCAGTATCTTGCTGAAATGCTTCTGCGGCTATTCCTGCGTCCCCATATACAGTCCTACCTATGGTCCCGTTTCCCGGGTGACTTATTTGCTTTGCCTTTGAATTTCAAGTGACTCCATAAAATAACACATCTGTCTCACATTCGGCATCTTCCTCCCCACATGTCCTTGTCATATAAACATGCATCTGGCAGAGAGTGTCTCCGTGCTGAACGGTGCATGATGTATAGCACTGTGTGACGTCCACACTGGAGTTATGGTCTTTGAGAGGTTTTAACGTCTGTGCTCCTGCAGCTAGAGAGCAAGAGGGATGCCTTCTCTCCAGTGCTGCTGCAGTTCTGCACTGACCCCAAAAATCCCATCACTGTCATCCGAGGTCTGGCCGGCTCCCTGCGTCTCAGTGAGTTCCTCAGTCACCACAGTGCTGCCCCTTCCATTACGTCGCACTGCTCCTCACCCAAGCCCATGATATCACAACACGTGGCATCTCCAACACGTCCTGATTTCACCAAGTTCAATGTGTCCCTAGGTCAACGAGAGGGGGACCTGCGTTTCACTTCTTTAACCAATCAGAGTCTTTGTATGACATCACTGCATTGATTCAATGCAGTGTTTTCTGTTAAGCTGCAAAGCGCACAGATTTCTAAAGTACCTGTTTCATTGTGTGCGCCTTTTGTTAAGATAAACATAGAGAAAATGCCAGAATATGTTTACCTATAAAGGCTGTACACGGCAATGTAAGGGTGCGTCATTATTTCACTACGATGATAACATACATAATAATAACAAGGCTTGAATCAGCAACCTTCCAATCACAAGCACAGAGGTGTAGCCCGCTGACCCACACACTGCTGTTGGAAGGTTGGAAGTCCGCATTTTGAAAATGAGATAAAACAGACCCATATGGTGATGTCATACAATGAAGACTGATTGGATGATGTAAAACGTAAAATGTAAACCCCTCCCATGTTGACCCAGGAACATATTGAACTCCACAAAATCAGGATGTCTGACATCTCCAAGCAGCACGTGGCATCGCTGAGTTCCCTATCCCACCACAGTTTCTCTTCACCCTACTAGCCTGAATGTGTGTAGATCACTCCCATAACTGAACAACTCATTAATACACACTGGACACTTATATATATATATCATTGAGACATGAACAGATCTGTACTCTCCAGGTCTAGGCCTGTTTTCCACCAAGTCACTGGTAGAGGCCAATGGAGAACATGCAGTGGAGGTACGCACTCAAGTCCAGCAGCCGGCAGATGAGAACTGGGATCCCAGTGGCTCCAGCCAAACCTGGCCCTGTGAAAGCAGCCGCTCCCATACCACCATTGCCAAGTACGCACAGTACCAGGCCTCATCTTTCCAGGAGAGCCTGCAGGTGTGTCATAACTTTCACTTTCCTAAAATGCCACTAGGTCGATTGTGGCTTTGATCCTTCGTTTAAACCACTCAAGTATATCTTAGTCTATTGCAGGTATTTTTAACTAAGAATGACACTTGGAATCAGAATTAGAATCAGAATGACTTTATTAATCTCCATGGGGAAATTCTCTTACATTACAAAAACTAACTGATGAAAATAGATTTAGGAAAGTTATGTACAGATGATAGAAAAGATTTAGATAGAGCTATAAGAACAATAAAATTAAAATAATAAAATAACCAATAAAAGTAAAACCTATAGGAGCAATTATATAAACATTGGCATAAATTAAACATAATTTGCGTAAAAATTATAGGTCAGTGGCATCAGGAGTTTTATATTGGGGGAGGGGACCAAATTTACCCCAGTAACGGCAGGGAGGGGGGTTGGGATGGATATCATCACATCGCCATGGATACAGATGCCATAGTTGCATTGTGAAAGGATGTGATGTCAGAAACAATTTTTAAATAGTTAAAATGATCTAAAATACATGGTGTTTAAAATGATCATTGTACGAGTCAGTGTGTGTATGTGGGGTAAAATGTAAGAATGCGGTAGTCATAAAAAGCCTTACAGTGTGTGACCTTCCTGCAGGAGGAGAAGGACGTCGGTGAGGATGAGGAAGAGGAGGAGGAACAAGGCCATAACCCAGATCCTACAGCCAACGTACCTACCAACACAGGCACCCCCAGGTACAGTCCCAACCCTAAACCAGCCGTCTGGAGCAAAAACTTGTCACTCAGCCTGGTTGTAACTCCCAGTTTTATTATTTTCTTATTGTACTCATTTGATGAACAAATTAATAAGCTACAGTAAACAGCAGAAAATCAGTATTTCAAACCCTGGGTTCTATTTCACAGCACGGAGCAGAAACCGCTTGGAAAGATCATCAAGTTTGGCACCAATATTGACCTCTCTGACCCCAAGAGGTAAGACTCTACAGCTGTATCCCTGTAGCAGGTGCCTGCCTAAAAGGCTAATCCCCCCCCTCCACCCACTATTGGTTTATTAAAAACTGACCAGTCCATTAGTCTGGGGAAGAACATATTGGGAGTTATTCAAAGCGACAGTTGACACAGCCCCACATCTCCACCTCAGGTGGAAGCCACAGCTGCAAGAGCTTCTGAAGCTTCCAGCCTTCATGCGTGTATCATCCAATGGGAACATGTTAAGCCATGTGGGCCATACTATCCTGGGCATGAACACCGTGCAGCTCTACATGAAGGTCCCGGGGAGCCGTACCCCAGGTGTGTGCCTGTGTCATCCTGGGTACCATACGGCAAGTGTGTTTGTGCCTGTCTCACTCTGGGTACCGTACCCCAATTGTGTGCCTGTCTCACTCTGGGTACCGTACCCCAGGTGTGTGCCTGTCTCACTCTGGGTACCGTACCCCAAGTGTGTGCCTGTCTCACTCTGGGTACCGTACCCCAGGTGTGTGCCTGTCTCATCCTGGGTACCGTACCCCAATTGTGTGCCTGTCTCACTCTGGGTACCGTACCCCAAGTGTGTGCCGTCTCACTCTGGGTACCGTACCCCAAGTGTGTGCCTGTCTCACTCTGGGTATTATTCCTTCTGGTCTGCTGTACCTTCTTATGATGCACATGACCTTCCCCTGTCCACATGCAGCTATGAACTGTAAGTCTCTGTCACACTCAGGCCATCAAGAAAACAACAACTTCTGTTCTGTGAACATCAACATTGGACCAGGCGATTGTGAATGGTTTGCTGTGCATGAGAACTACTGGGAGGCCATCAATGAATTCTGCGAACAGTGAGTGACACAGCATTCGATCCTGCTGCCGCTTGCTGGCTCGTCGCGAAATATTCAGTTTTGTAGTCCAGGGATCCCCATTTCCGGTCCTGGCCAACCAGTCTGTGACACAGTTTGCAAATTTCGATGCTCAAACACACCTATTGCACCTGGCAATTAGCTGGTGAGCTACTGAAGATATGTTTGAGTAGGGAAATCCAGGATCAGAACTGGAGAGCCCTGGGCTAGCCTGTCAGCCACTATGTACGTCTATCATAATGAGGAAATATATTTTGCTAAACCAACATATTGGTATTAATAAAGCGTCAAATACATAATACCTGTATAAGTATGAGGCAGCACTTAGCAGAGATTTGATTAAATGTTTTCTCACTTCAAGGCATGGGGTGGATTACCTGACAGGATCATGGTGGCCAGTCCTAGAGGATTTGTACCGCTCCAACATCCCAGTGTACCGGTTCATTCAGCGTCCAGGGGACTTGGTGTGGATTAACGCTGGCACAGTACACTGGGTCCAAGCTGTGGGCTGGTGCAACAACATTGCCTGGAATGTGGGCCCACTGAATTGTGAGTCCAAGAAGAGTTACAATTAATAGGCATTTAATGGTGTGTGACTTTGTATGTTTAGAACTCTGTGCCAGAAATCACAAGGTCACTGGTTCAAATCCCATGGCAGGCAGTGTGATAATACCATTGAGCCCTTGAGGAAACCCCTGTACCCACTAGCTTAAGGGACACTGGCTTATGCTGCTCTCTGATCCTCATTTGCATTTAACCTTTGAAAATACTGTGCTAAATAAATGCAATTACAAGAAAGTTCATGGTGATTCACTATTGTTTTCTAAATTGTCTTACAGTACAAGGTTTTCATTAGTCGTACTGTATGGGCAGGCTAGTGGTTTAGACTAGATTGACCAGGGCATCCAGAGTGTGTCCCTGGGTCGAGGAAGTAGGGTGACCAGATAATCCATGTCAGGGAGGACACTCTAAGCTAGGACAGGAATTGTAAATGGCCATTTCAATTAAACGGACCAATTAAACGCTCACTTGAGCACTGAGCTTTTGCTGTGTGGTCAGTCTCCTATAATCATGCATGTGTCACTAATGCTAATGTGAATGCTGGATGAATCTTTCAGTCAAGGAAACAAACCTGTCCAACCACAAGAAGATCTGAACTATTTAGCCGAGCACAGGAGCCTTTCAATTTAAAGGTAGTTTGTAAAACCCGAAGTAGCTCAAAGTGTCCTCCCTGACATGGAATATCTGGTCACCCTACAAGGAAGGGGCTTGCATTTCACTTGTTTAACCAATCAGTCTCCTCCCTTGATGACCCAGAGGCACGTCGAACTTGGCAAAATTGGGACGTGCAGATTGAACATTTGCTCTTGTGTTCATATAGCCTACCAGTACCAGCTGGCCCTGGAGCGCTTTGAGTGGAATGAGGTCAAGAAGGTCAAATCCATAGTGCCCATGATCCATGTCTCGTGGAACGTGGCCCGTACCGTAAAGATCACTGACCCGGACAGCTACAAGATGATCAAGTGAGTGCAGTGTCGACTGTGTGTGTGTGTGTGTGAGTGGGTTTACCTATCCTTATGGGGACACAATGTCCCCATAACGAGATAAATATCTGTTTTTTTCCCTTATGGGGACCGGTTTCCTGGTCCCCATAAGGGAAAACCCTATTTTATAAAAATCGGTGACTGCTATGAAAAAACTAAAAATGCAAAAACTCTTGTATTTCATTAGGTTACTTATGGTTATGGTTAGGGCAGGGTAGGGGTTAAGCTTGTCATAGTTAGCATTAACATTTTTCCCATTGAAATGAATAAGTGGTCCCCATAAGGATATGTTTACCCTACATGTGTGTATGTGGGTGTGTGTGTGTGTGTGTGTGCACGAGTGCTGCCAGCATGGTTCTGCAAGAGCGCTGCTATCCAGATTACTGCTATCCAGATTATTGCTATCCAGATTACTGCTATCCAGATTATTGCTATCCAGATTACTGTTATCCAGATTACTGCTATCCAGATTATTGCTATCCAGATTACTGCTATCCAGATTACTGCTATGCATTCCATGCCCCCTTAGACACTGCCTCCTGCAGTCCATCAAGCACATCCAGATTCTGCGGGACCAGCTGGTGGCGGCTGGAAAAAAGATCTCCTACCAAAGCCGGGTGAAGGATGAGCCTGCCTACTACTGCAACGAATGTGATGTGAGTTTGACCCCATGCGGGATTTGACATGAAAATCCCAGCATCCAGCCTCTTGAGCATTTCCTGCTTATCTACAAGATCTGCTTTGTATAGCAGGAGAGTGTTACTCCTGCCTATTTTAAGGCCTCTGAATGTTTTCACAGGTGGAGGTGTTTAACCTGCTATTTGTGACCAGCGAAAACAGCAGCAGGAAGACGTATGTGGTGCACTGCGAAGACTGCGCACGTCTGCGCAGCCAAAACCTCTCTGGGGTGGTGGTGCTGGAGCAATACCGCATGGAAGAACTGATGACCGTGTACGACAACTTCACTCTGGTGAGAAATTATACGCACAGAGTTGAGCCCCCTGTATGTCCATTAATATCAAAACACTCTGATCTCTTATCCCTGTGTCTCACTCAGTCTCCAGCTCCCAGTTCGCGGTGAGAAGATCCCCGTCCCCTTCACAGCCATAACCAAAACTCGCTTGGAGAACACAAGATATCGTATTTATTTAGTTTTTTTGATACTACGACTGCTAATACTTGCTGAATCAGCCAATCAAAAATCTGTTTACTCAACATTGTTTACATAACACTGCATCAGCTAAGAAACTGTTGTCTTCCCTCCTCCATCAGCTGCTGATTGGTTTTCTAACCACAGAAAATAGAATAACAAGAACGGCTCCTGTGCTTAGAAGCACCAGGAAAACATATTTGTGGAGCCAACGCCAGAAAAGCGTGAATCTTAAAGTGAGACACAAACAATCTCCTGCAGAGGTTGGTCTGATTTAACCGAATATCAGGGAACCACACCCACAAGTCCATCCTTTTCTAATTTCAAATCTAGTAGGATGGGTTTACATACGGAGACAATAAGCCTGTGCTTACTGAATTGCCATGGCAACATTGTTTTTATGCGAACGGCAGGGCAATCCGTCTATCAGCTAAAGAAGCTCAGTGACCTGCTTCTTGGATCTATTGGTTGCTGTTTTGTTCTCAGATTTTGAGGTGAATCCTGGGATTTGTAAATGTTATTTGTATTTCTCGTGGGGTGCTATTTTAAATTTTATTTATTTCGCATATTTTTGAGAAATGTTTAAAAAAGCCTGGTTGTTTACCACATTGGCCTTGTGACATTTGTTTAGATTTTAAATAGTAATTATAGAGATTAATACTTTTTTTCTAAAGCATTAAGGAAAAAAAATTGTATCAAAATACTTCAAAACATACGGGTTCTAGGAAAACTGTTTCTCGTTAATCTGTATTTGCAAATCACGTATATGTTGTCTCCATATTTTAAATAATTTTATCTTTGAAACTTAAGATTGGATTATTGAAATACACCTATTTAGTGACTGTTTCACTATTCTGATATTGGTACTATTATTAACTATATTCAAATTGTTTGTTTTACCTCATTCGGCATTTTTGTCCTTTTATCGGGAGTTTTAATTTTTGGAATTTATTTATGTACTTCTGGGTCTCTATTTATTCGCATTAATGCTCTTCTCCTTCAGGTTTGAAGTAACATTTGATGATCTTCTGTTCATATTCTGTGTGGTATTTCAGAGGGGTGACTGGGAGACTCTCGTTTAAATGGTGCTCATCTCCCCTGGCCTCTTCACAACTGATACATCATTTATAAACATATACAGAAATACATTGTTAACCTATAGAATGGTGCTTAGAACAGGGCCAGTATGCATAAATTCTAAAGAATGCTGTCTTTGTACTGTATTAAACATGAATACCTTCTGATATGTGTGACCGACCTTGAGAATCTTTGGGTAAAAGGATAAAATTGTGAGATTTGTCAATATTAATTATTAAATGGTTTTAGTGATGGGGCTCTCACTTTTCTTTAAAAAAAAAATCTATTTTCCTGTTGCAATATACATTTGTCCTTCTTTGGTGTTTATTTAAACTGCACTGTTTGGAAACTAAAGACAGGAAACTGAGCCGGATTTGTCTTCTATACTCTGTGAATTTGTGAGATTACTATGACTGAGCATAAAAATAAAACTTTTGATAAACTTCAAATGATGCAATGTTTGGGTAACATGAGTTTTAAAAGGTTTTTGCACAGAGATATTCTACATTTGCATGTCACACACAACTTTTACTGAAAATATACTAAATACTCACAAAAACAAACACATTTACGCTATGTTCACCATTTGAATACCTTTATTAGCAAGATAATGTCATATCTTCGATTCATCAAAGTAACCTCCTTGTTACGACCGTGAGCAGATCGCAGGAGCAAGAAAAGCAGGAGTCTTCAGGTAGGGGGAAACACCAGGGTTTAATT
>JAABNY020000037.1:10481742-10492222 GCA_015164015.2 Brevimyrus niger
CCAGGCGGAGACTCGAACCCGGGTCCCAGAGGTGTGAGGCAACAGTGCTAACCACTGCACCACCATGCCGCCCCCAAAAATATATATAGACAAAAACTATTGTTAATTGTGTATGAAGGCAGGCAAAAGCAGGCCTGGTGCTTTGTAATACATAAACTATTTCAGGCGTTTATACTGACTACTTCATCCGTCAAAAAGAAGAAACAACCGCCCTCGTAATCAGAAATCACATGGTTTAGCCTGTGGTGTGTGAATCTATTTGTACTATGAGTTGTACGTGGAGTTCAGTGAAATATCTTTAACAGTACAAAGAAAACAGGAATGCAAACACACCAAGGTTATCAAGGCGCTAAAAATTAGTAATGTCGTCACAAGTCTCTCATGATTACCGACTGGCAAAGCTCTTATGACGCCGTGTTAGTGTTCACGCCTAATATTTTTGTGCCCTACCTTAATTTAATTAAAGTTATTGATTAAATGAAAATGCGATCCAATAATAACCTTCAGCAATTGACGGCAAATACGCATTGTCATAAATCTATAATTACTTTTAACCTATGGGTAATTAGTCTCGACCTTGGTACAGAGTATACTGTCTTTTACAAATTGAATCATAAACCAAACAAATTGCAAACTTCTAATGATACTTTGCATTTTTTATGATAAAACACTGTGTGCTCAGACAGGTTACATCCTCAACATAGGCGAATGGCCTACGGTCGTCTCACAACCTGTCAATATTGACTAACTGAAGCGACCCCTATCCGCAATTACAAGAACTACTAACATTACAAGTCACAAAACAGTCTGTTATCTGTAGGAGAAACAGGGCTGGGCCATTCCGTTTACATAGGCATGTATTATACCCATTGTCAGCCACAAATATTCTGGTTTATTTGGCACATCTTGTTCCCAAAGTCAAAACAAAACTCTGCAGATGGTTTCATAATTAAAAATATTCAGAGGACCACAAAGTTTACCAATCTGCTGACCATTGTAACCACTATGCAGCTTCATTTTGAAACGTAATAATGGATTACAGTCAAAGATGTTTGAGGGGCGTGAAGTGTGGGCAGCCACAACTAATACCAAGAGAGTTGCAGCCTTTAAATAGGGGTTAGGCAACCCTGATCCTGGAGTGCTGGTTTCCCGGAGGTTTACTATACTACCTGGTCTTTGATGAGCCTCACCTGATCTCAGGCAGATAGCAATGCATCAGGCAGGATGGAAAACGTGCTCAATATAGTTTAATATATGTTAATGTTGAAAACCAGACATGTTTAATATCTTCTGTCTTTGTTTAATGGCAGAATGTTGAACCTATATGCACTGTGTTATTTTTTACCTTTCAGGAAAAATCCAGAGGTCGAAATTTCAGGTCCAGAAAGTACAAATCCAGACCGTGATTTAGTTTCAACCAACCAGTTCATTATAAAGAGTCACAGGTACAGAGTACTCCACTAGTTGGTTGAAACAAAATCCTGGCCTGGATTTGTACTTTCTGGACCTGAAATTTCCACCTCTGGAAAAATCTCAGAAAAACATATAAGTAGTAATGTATTAGTTGCCTTACTTGTATAAAGCTTTGGACAAAAGCATCTACTAAATAAATAAAAGTGAATGTGATCCCACAAACACTTATAGTCTGAGCTGTTGTATGTATTGGGCTGGGGTGTAGCTAGCAACTCTGGGCCCCCCTGACACAGTATCACCCTTGCATTATATAATTTTATAATTTAATATATTCAAGGGCCACTGTAAAGTCCATTGGCTTCTAAACCACCCTTGGTGCACCTCTGTATAACACACACACTGTCTGTGGTGTTGGTTGTTAGTGTTCCCCCACCTATGTCTTATTTACAACAGTACTGAGAGTATGTGAATCCGGGGAAGCTAGAGAGAGAGAGAGAGAGAGAGAGATGTCAACAGTGGCTTGAGGCGGAAGATGAATGTGTCCACAGCTGTATTTGTAGCAGCATTCATTCCGTGGAGCTTAAAAGGAGAAACTGTATCTGCATGAGGCCTCCATGCAGAGTAGATCCACAGATGACCAGTGAGACATTGAACCCGCATGCTGTCCTGGGTTTGTGTTTCTCTGTCTCTGCCCCTTACTGTGAAAGTCTGGGGGAACATCAGACAAATAAGCTAAATCTGAGATCAACAACCTAGTGTTTTTTGAAAGCACCCTTCTCCCGATGAAATGCTATATGCATTCTTTCACTTTCTTTAAATGCACAAATAACATGAAAGTATGTTATATGGTGAAGGTGGAACAAATAAGGTTTAAAGGTGAATAATTCAGCACAGGTGGAATCATACAGCTGATTTATTGCCCATCAAGACAGGTGGGATTAGGGACATGGAGAATGGAAACACTAAACATGCACATAGCAAGCAACAAATAGGCAAGATTCCATTTTTACACTGACAGAACTGAGCACATGGTACACCAGTAGCATTTAGGTGGTACTACAGCTGCAATAACATAAGAAATGGCCATTTTCGTGATCTTTAGAATTCACATCCTCTGTTTTATGCAAAAATGTGCATAGCTCGCTTTTCTAAAGTGGGATCTCCATGAAATGATGCATGAATTTGTTTCTGTGAGGAGATCTCACAAAAGGACATGTGATTTGGCAGGTGTGAGCAGGCCTGCCTGGAGAAGCAGATGGTGGCATTGTCTCTCTCTTCCCCCTTAAGGTGGATCACTGCACTCTGAGCTCCGGAGCCTCCAGTGGACAAAGGCTCACATTCCCTCCCCAGGATATGAACCCTGTTTTATCCAGTAATAAACTTGGAGCATAAACACCAGCACTAACAAGATTTAAAACATATAAACATACAAAAAAGCATAAACAATATGAAATGTGGACAATAAACAGACTGTCTCCAACAAAAGATTAATGACATGAGGGACATCTTTTTTACGTTTCATACTTATTCTAATTATTTTACATTGACACGCATTTTGTAACGTTGCGTTTTCATCCATGGCCTAAGAGATTAACAAAGGAGACATTATTATAATATTTCTTTCTTTGAAGTACGCATCCCCGCACGTTTTCAAAATGGGCGGAGTTGCGTTGTTCATGACTGGAGTCACGTAGAGCCTCATGGCCTGCGGCCTCAGCAGAACCGCATCTGCAATACATGCACGTCATGCGACCACATGATGGCGCCAAACAAATACAAAAGTGTTATGTCCCGCCCACATTGAAAACCAATGAGACTCGTTTTATTAAAAAGAAATGCCCACGTAAGTAATACAACTAAATGGTTGCTAACTGGAACCTTAAACATGTAAACGTGCCCCTGAACGATATTAACACCAGCCGCTGCTGCCGTAAAGCTCTCAGCATCATAAAACACGAAATCCATTACTGTTCGAACTCGATCTGGCCATCTGGGATACGTTACAGGTCTTTTCATGCCTGCGCAACCAAACTGGAAAAACATCTTTCTTTGCACAGATTTAAGAGTTTTTTTTCCCGTGGTTCAGTGTGCACTAACTTGGGGCAGTTTACCAGGCTGGCATCAATTTTGCATCAATTTTGCACTAATTAAAATATTATTTCTGTATGTTACATAATTCATATTTACACTGCATTTTTACATGTACTGTTTATTCTGGGCAATGCATGTGTGTGTGTTTACATATACGTTGAGTGTATGCTTGTTTGTGTAGGCCTACTGTTTATAAATTGTTTGCACTTTTGCACGTTTTTTTACTTGATTGAAGTGCTGTTAAATTAATTTTTACTGCTCTGTGAACAGTGACAATAAAATTCCCACTGACCTCATCAGAATTAATTACATCACAATATAGACAATTATGTATAACACAATGTGCTGAAAAGTTCTAGTGAGCATATTGTGTTCACATTAAAGGCACAAAGGCAAAGGTACACTTTGATGGAGCTACAGGGAGAAGTGGACCTTGTGTACCATGGTGGTGAAAAGATCAATGGATGTTCTGCTCCGTACTTTGATGTAGAAGACTGTAAACAGCGAGAGGGGAGGGAAGGAAAGCAGGGGAGACGCGTGAGCCTTGAGGTGGGAGGAGCAGCCCAGAATGTGCTTTCCAAAGACAGAAACTAGCTGAGAGCAACTTGAACCAGTCAAACCCAGTCAGGCTATACTCACCAGCTGCAGGGTTAATGGCATGTCAGGACAAAACAGGCAGTAGTCAGAAATCAACTTTAAAGGGATGCGGAAGATTTTGAGAGGAGGTTCAAACATATTTTACTACCTAGCTACGTGCCTGGTTTTGAGCAAGCAAATTTCATGGGAGGCTCAAGTCTGTAATTATATTATGTGGCTACGTGCCTGGTTCAGAGGACTGGGGCCTGACTTACTGTGATTTAAATTGGATTTCTGATGCCCAATTCTCATTGGTCACTGGTTGCTGTTGGCAGTACAACTTGTTGATCAGCGGGGTGTGGGGTGTTGCTTGTGAAACATTAACTTTTGTTGAATGTGGGTGCTGACTGCAGATCAGTGAGCAGGATGGATTTAAGTTTCATTTCAAGGTTTTAATAATAGGATGTGATCAGGATATGTGAATATTAGGGATCATAAAAATAGAAAAATGTGGCATTAAAATACATAATTAATTTTATAATTAACCAACCCTTCCCCAAAACCCCCAGCGTTCCACAACCTGGGGGAAAACTGACCAATCAAACATGATTTGTATTATTCATGTCCATTACGCTGTGGATAAAATCAGACAGAATATCTGCAATGTTAATATGTCAGCTGGACGTTACTCCAGCAGAATGGATGACACTACTCTTATAGCCAGTGTGTTCCATGTGCCTTAGGTCTTTATCAATGTTCTTGTCATTTTTGTCTAGTATAAAGGCACTCAGTCCAAAACAGCTGCGATGGCCAAATGAAGCTTCATGAACCAGTTACTATATTTTCTGACACCACTGGATGGTATTCTTTATTCAAAAAAGGGCTAATTTCTGCCCTAAATCGAACGAGGAACATCATCTAATGGGGTCAAAAATGCAGGAAATTTGGCCATCACTACAAAACCGTCCACTGATCACATCAGCAACAAAGCTAGATGTTGCGCTGTGTTAGAGTGGCAGCATATGTGAAACCTGTAGCTTCATCTCTCTGTGAGTTTTTCAGTGTCAAAGAGATGATTAAATATCTAAGACAGTAAGTGGCGTGCAGGTGTTAGTGGGGTATCTGTTGAGTAACAGAAAATAAAATATTGTGTAAATAAAAATAAACAGTACAAATGGGTGGAGTTAAAAACTCCTAACTAGGTACTGAGATGCCAAATGAAGCCAAGTCCAGTTATAATTCTGTAATTTATGTTTAACATCTTAATCGTCAGATGAGGATCAACAGTGCCAGGGAATGATTTCTGGAAATGACTGGAACAATAGGCACCGTTGACAGTTAGCTCGCACTGTTATACCTACAGCCCACACAGCAGGCAACTTTAATTTCTGCCTGAATAACCCATTTCAGGACTTGCGTTGTAAAACCCTGTGCTTTCAGACGAATTAATAAAATAACGCAGAAGTATATTTTAATCTTGGAATCAATGAAAAGATCGACCAATCGTCATCGCACTGACGTCAAGCCGCGACTCCACCCCCTAGCACACGGTAGGACGATCACACGGAAGAGGACGTGTTGAGGTGGGGGTGGAGCTGATAACAAGGGTTCACGGTCAACTTGTAATCCGTCCGCACCGCATCATTTATAGTTGCAGCACTGGGACGGTGTAAAATAAGTTCCTTATGAAACTATCTCGATGGACCCTTAGAAACAACAACATTTTAAAAAATCCCAAAATAAACCAAAATATTTTATTCACAGGGAGCAAAATAAACCCACCAGACATGATGTGCAAATGTAGGCCAAAATGATAACAAAAGAGGGGAACAACACATTAAAAGCATCTGTTAGTAAACATGTAGGTCTAATTAAGAGTCAGAATGTACTGCGGGTGTGTTTACAGTACAAGTGTCGTCCAGGTACGTGGGCGTCTATCCTATTCTAGAGTGTTGACGATTCGGGGGGCGTGTCGTCACATGGCCACGCGCAGGGGATAAGCCATTTAAGTGCCCCAGCTTACAAAACCCTGAACACAATCGCCTAATCGATATAGTTTGAAAGGACTGCATTATTGAGCTCCGGTTATTAAAAGGGCACCACGACAGAGAGAACATAAACTGTTCAGTTTGAACAACGATTTGTTTGTTGACAGTAGCTGAGGACGAATTAAGTTGACCAGACAGACGTTCACTGCTGCTCTGTTAGAGGTAAGTTAACTTTGGTTTTGTTTTGTTTTGTTACGATATCCCGCGTTAAATCAATCCGTATATTAAGTTTATGTTTCAGTGGCTTGGCGATGAAACCAAATAATTTCCCTGAACAGATTTCCAAACTGGATGCGGAACCTAACATATTTTAATATCAGATATTTATTGTATGATGATTTCTAATAATCTACATTACACTGGAAATTAAGAAGTGCAATCCATTGTGAAATAATACGATGTTCTTCAGCTGTTCAATATAGGCTACCAATCATTTTACTAAAAGCTGCATAGCTCAGTGGTTTAGTTTTTAAGCAAATACCAAAATTACGAAAACAGCAGCGGGACTTTTGATTTGAGGTCCTTATGTCCTCATCGTTATGTTATGAAATACCAAATTATATGAAGGGGTTTTTAGGTCAAAGGCGTATCAGTAGAGCACGCTCAGTCCGGTTAAATGTAGTCTCCGATGTAACCGAAGTGTGTGCGTGTGTATGCCCTGTCCCTACATGTCCCCTATGCTGCTTGGGACGAATTTAGATAATGTCAATGCCAAAAATCTGAAAGACGGATGGAAGGTTAAGGACACTTTTAGTCAGAGGTGGAGATTTTAGGTCCAGAGAGTACAAATCCAGACCAAGATTTTGATCCAACCAGCCAGTTGAGCGCTCTCTGACCGTGACTCTTTATGCTCAACTGGCTGGTTGAAACAAAATCTTGGTTTGGATTTGTACTCTCTGGACCTGAAATCTCCACGTCTGCTTTTGGTGTATCTATGGAAGAAAACTGGATTCATCTTAATAATGCTAAAATATATTCATACGTTATTAAAATAACTATAGGCTAATCTGGTCCAGTACATGGTGATATAATAGCGTTCTAGATTACACGTACAGGGTTATCGGCGATTAAAGTAAGATCGTGGGCAATAGAAATAATGCCAATCATAAACGTCACTGCATTATAATAACAAACATACAGTAAATCACAGCGCTAGGCTGCGACTCTCCCCAAGTGGGCAGCAGGGAGTTCTGGAATTGTACATATATACGTGCTTTGAGTCACGTCTGGTCACAGCCATTTGCTGCTCCGTGTGACATTCTGCTGCCGTCTATTCGGATCCAGCAGCGTTCAATTCGTCAAAATCGAGGAGCGTCGGTGCCCTAGATAAGTAAATAAAGAACTTAATTTCCAGACCTCATCTTGCTTAATGACTAACCGACCGTTCGTTTAAGAGTATTAAAACTGCAACTCAAAACTGAGAAGGAAATTCTATACACAATTGCCATTAAGCTTTTACTTATTAAACAGCTATAAATTGCTGCTTATCATAAAGTATAAGGACATGTTGAATAAAACTGGTCACTATAGTATTTTATAATCCCAATTAATTTGGCATTTCTTTTATTGACATTTCTTTGTATTATTTCTTTTGTGTATTGTATGTCTTACTGTTACTTTTGGCGTTGTCTTATCTGACGCTGCAATTTATTGCTTGTTTATTATGGCATGCAAATGAGTGTCACATTTTACTAACAGTAAACAGTAAGTCTGACAATAGACATCAAACTTGATCTGAAAGATTACCAGCGATGCTAGGTCTAAATTGGAGCAGAACTTTCATTTGAATGAATGGTAGCCGTGTGATGGTGCTCGTGACGGACTGTGCTAAAATAAGTGCAACCTTAGGTCAGGTCAGCCGAAAAATGGACAAGGGATTGGGAAAATAAGAAATGTACTAGGACACATGCAAATGAAATAACTTAAAAATACTACAGTGGCTGAAAGAATATCTAGCACATGGATTTTAAGAATAATTCATACAAAGGACACACAGTAGTCACAGCTGTCTGGGAATGATCATAGGTTCTGGTTCTGGACCTGATTTCTGCCCTGTTCCTCACAGTCTCAATTCTCTTGGGAGATTCAGTTGAAAGGTGCCTATATTCACGGCAGGATATTCCTTGGCTCCGTAGCACTTCACCACCTTGTCCTTTTTGAAGTTTACACTTTCGATATGTTTGATAGAAGAAAAAATTCATCAGTGCCCCCCCCCCCTTTTCCAGCTGCTTCTTCCTACAACTATGGGTGTGAAAGTGCTGCAGTGCTTTCCCTGGTCCAGAAACTCCAAGGAGAGGAGCAAGAGTAGGCAAAGCAGCATCCGCGCAGGTAGGAGCACCAGGTTCTGCAGCAAAATGTAGATCTCTGACCGGAACACCTTGTTAGCTGGAATCTGTCATGCAAGCACCTGAGATTTGGCTTATAAATAGGCAACATGTGACTATTTCACAAAGCCTAAGGATGCCGGTCTTTATTTCCAACCACCTTCCTCAGACACCTCCCTGCAAGAAGAGAAACCACAGTCACCTGTTTCCCCAGTATGGCAGGACGAGGGAGTGCAGAGAAGGTCGCGGGAGGCTCGACACGTCTGCCTGACTCACAAAGCCCTGATCTGCCTTCGGCACCGGCTGGACGGTAACGTCATTGATTCCACCAACTGACGTCTCCATTGGACGACCGGAAGGACCCGGGACTGTTACTAATGCAAGTTCACAGCCCCTGAAGCTACTCCTGCATTTGGGGTCAAAGGGTGGCTACTAATCCAACTTATAGGGCAGCACTCATTAAGTAACCCTCAGTCGGCCATGGGCCTGAGGTGTGAGCTGCTACAGTGACAGGGACCGCCTGAAGAGGCCGCCACTGAGAGACTGGGCCAGGTGCATAGGAGTGTCCACATATACCCCGTCGTGTATTCATCTAACTGCTTATCTTGGTTTAGGGTGCTGCAGGGCCTGGAGTCTATCTCAGGCAGCATATTAGACAAGGTTGGGGTATGTCCTGGATGGTATGCCAGTCCGTAACACGAAGCCTACATGCAAATACATACGCACAGCCATATTCTGTGGGTAACAGAGAGAGACCTTTTAGCCTAACTGCATGTCTTTGGACCATGGGAGGAAACACAGATAAAGAAACTCCTGTGTTGCCATAGTGACTTGGTTACTAAAATTTGTATAATTTGTGTGTGTGTGACTGAGATGTGTAGGCCTCTCCTGTTGGGATGACTCCTATTTCCCATGGGTACCCCCTCTGCAGTCTCTGGGCTGTGTTGTCTGTGAAATAAAGAGCTACCAAGCTTGCCATCATCACTGTGACTTGTCTGCTCTGGTGGGTGGATTTAAATAGTGCTGTTCACGCTACGCCCCTGGAGACGTGCTGTGTTTCTTCCTCAGATGCCACAAAAGGAATGGTCTGGAAGTTCAGTGGGTCCCTGTACCTCACTACATGCCTTACCCATAGGCTGTGTTCCCCAAATCAGCAGGGAGCTGGGAGGGAGCAAAAACATGGTCTGTGCGGGTCCCCAAGGACCAGGTTGGGAGACACTGTTGTAGTTGTAGGGCTATGGAGTGGCCATGGAGAATACATTATGATTGCACGGTGGAGGGTGAGATCAGTCTTTTTTAATGCTTGAAAAGGGCCAAAACTGGACTATGAATCAGGTGGTATGTGGATTCAGAGCCTTCATGAACTGATTTTTAATAAGCATTATTCATTTTACCTCTCTACATGCGCTGCACATTTTCTGATACAAGTAATTGCTTTTAGTTATATTTCTGCTGTAAATAATGCTGGTCTTTACTATATGCACAGTGTCTGGATTTAAAAACAAAACAACCATGCGGCATGGTGTGCTGTTTGTACTAAACACAGGCTGCCAGTTTTACACCTGCATAAGAATTAATCTGTTGTTGGGAAACATCGGAGCGTTGTAGGTCATGCGAACTATGTTTTTTTTTTTTGTTGGTTCTTCTACACACTATGAAATATGAGCTATAAATGTAAGACCTGAGTGATGGACAAAGGTCATTTTCCCCTTAGGTACAGCTGACAGCAGTGTCGTAAACTATACAGATATTGATCTTCTTACACCGTTTATCCAATCAAAGAACTGAAAGGCCTGTGCTCATGGAGACAAATATTTTAACACATGTTATTGAGCAAATATTTGGCACTGGGCATAAAAAATGCATGGAAATACAATATTATAAAAACTGTCACATAAACCCTAAAGTACAACATGTCCTGTCTGGATTTTTTCCCTTTCTGCTTAGTGTTTATTGACCAGTTTGACCAGTTCACACACCCAAGTAATTATACACATTCTATGGCAGACGTACATTTGGGTGACGGGG
>JAABNY020000037.1:10492322-10506714 GCA_015164015.2 Brevimyrus niger
GTTTTTCTCGCGGTGGGGGGAGCGGTGGTGGGGGGGGGGGGGGGGGGGGGGGGGGGGGGGGGGGTGGGATCTCAATCCATAACGTCTTTTACCCTCCAACACAGACCAAGTATCCACGCAAACTCTGAAGGCTGAGGACTGAATTCTGGTAATCCATGGTATGTACTAACACAGCATGAAATATACCAACATAAGGGGCTATATTAACACAGGGTGGATTATATAAAGACAGCATTGACTTCATCAACATAGTATGGCTTCACGGTCACTGGGTTATCTATACCAGTACAGTGGGGATATACTAACACGGGGTGAATCATAACAACACAATGGGGTTACGCCAACATGGGGTGGGCTATAAGTGTTGCAATTTGGAGCACAGCAACAAAGAAGAATTGCAGCCTTTTGTCTTCTGATGTTCATACAAATCATTCCTTGATCTTACCGCAGGAGGAGTAAAGAAGCAAGGAGGTGTAGGGCTGTGGGTGAGACGAGGAAAGGCACCTCCCAGTCAGGTCCTGGGGGAGTGCGATCTGTCTTTGTCAATCTCAGCATGGTGATGTATGTGGCTTCAGCGGCACCCAAGACCTGTCTGGTTTCTCATATTTCTTGTTTGGCTCTGCTCCTGATTCACGTGGTTTTTGACTTCTACTCTCCTGCCTGACACTCCCCTACTTCTTCATCATGTCTGTGATAAGCCATGTCAGCATGTGAAGGTTATAGTGTGACATTACAGAAAACACCACTGCAACCACTGGCCTAAAAATACCATTGATATCGACATATTTATGGTGCCCTACAGATTTCTTGATAAAAACAACCAACAAGGCTATGAAAAATGTCTTAATTGGCTACATCTTAAACTCAAATGATGAATTGGTCACTTATAATGCTGAAGGAAATGGAAAAACACATTTAAATCACATTTAGATCTAAAAGCCGATCGAAAAAATCTCTCTCCAATAGAGTCCTTGGACCCCTCTTGTCTACCTGTCTCTTCCACGTACTGCACACATTCTCAATGGGGTTATATCAGTGGAGTGGAATGACAACTGCAAAAACTCAGCAGACGCTTTCTTTTAGCAAGCCTGCCAGATAGATTGTTGACATGATGTTTCATTGTAGTTTTGAAGACCTGGTAACCCTAGAATGCAAACTACTGAGATTCCTGGACAAGGCTTTGCCTCACAAATTATCTACCTTACTGTGTATAGTTGTTTGAGACTTATTAATTATTTATTTTACAATGGAAATGACAATTCTTGATGTGTGCAGGTATTTTCAACAGCCTTTGCTTTATGTAGGTCAACGACCTTTGGTCTTACTTCATTTATGAATTTTCCGACTTTTTGATGGAAGGCTAAAGGGGTGGTTTTGATGTATGTGCTACCTTATTTTTTACACCAGGGAAACAGCAATTCAGTGCTTAAGAATTCCCAGGACTGCCAAAGAGTTGCTAAAAATTGAAGTGTGCTTGTAAAAGGTATAATTAGATTTTGTTCATGAGCATTTTTAGGGCACCAATAATTGCGACATATCTTTTGAGAAAAAAACTCAAAAATGTCTTGTGAGAATTTTAAAAATTAATTTACTCCATTTAAAGGTTCGATTTCTCATCATGTGAGTGTTGGATGAAGCTAACGGACGATAAACACATTGATTAATTAATTTTGGGGGTCATTTTTACCACAGGTGCTGAAACTCTAGAGGGCATTGTACCTTACAATAAGATGCACCACTGAACCTGTCTACCCAAAAATGGAAATAAAGTCTCATCTTAACCAATCAGTTCTGCCAGAATTGGATTTTTGGGTCCTATACTGTCATTTAGAGCCAGTTTTACTATGAAATGAAGTTGCAACTAATAGGTAATTGCCCGTCCCTATTTCTACAACAGGCAACTACACTATATTAGCGATATGGGCAGAGACAAGATTCAGCGTGATAACTTCCAGATCACTCCCATTCATACGAGCCAGATCCCGAATGTCACCGATCTCCATACTAAGGAAACGATACAAATAAACCTAAAACAGAAATAAAGAAAAAATAGAAAACACTACAAAGAAATGCCCACTAGGTGCCAGTGTAGTATTTTTTTTTTCTTGATAGGAGCCGTTATTTCATTCGTGTTTTTTTAGGATGTAACATTTGGGCTTATGATATCAAAATGCAAAGAGAACGAATAATTAAAATAAATAATACATAATACATTAATATACATCAATGGCACGCCTGTGCAAATTTTATTTGGCAGAGCTCCGACGCTTTCTTTCTTTTCTCCTTGTGTCTGTCATCCTTTCTCTTAAAATGCAGGATATTCATTTATTATTTACCATTTAGTGCTTGTTTATCTGTCACTGTATCAGGCAGCCTACAGACAAATACACAACACAGAGCAACTCACCTACGGGCTGAAGCAGGGAAAGGGGAGCGAGAGAGAGAAAGACGGGAGTTCTCTGGACAGACAGTGAGACCAGCTGCCTCTCATTAGCAATGCCCTCGATCGACACATAACTTAACCATGTTATTACATCCACCCACACACACATTCGCAGACTGTCTGAAGCCCCTGAGGGAATATGAAGCACTGCAATGGTACCGAAACTGCACCGCAAGGTTTTAGCGCTCGCTTCAAGCCCCAGTCTAGGTCAAAACTGCTGATACAACGTAAATCGGATACCGCGAAACCCTCAGGTGTTTAAAAGAGTGGAAAAGAAGCTAACTAACGTAACGTGTTATAAATCCTTTAATTGAGACAATATAAATTACAAACATATTAGAGGGACATCTATTGTATAAGTTTGTAAAATATGACATAATAGAACCGTATTTGTATTAATAATAGAATGTATTAACGTATAGTGTTTGGCTTGTTAGTACCTCCTCATCAACAAATACAAACAATTTAAGAAAACAGACGACATCCAGTTTAGTTTTGTTTTTTGGTTGAGGGGGGTCTAACGGCAAATTGTGATCGGAACTGAAATCAAAATGATCGATTTAGTTACAGCAACTTGCAGAAGTTTCTGTTTCAAGAAAAGTAAGGGATGGTTTGTTATTATGTCACTTCATATTTGGGTCTGTAGGGCTGTGGTACTCCTGGATGGAGGTGTGGCCTCCGATTGATGTATTCTTTTGAAAGCTCAGCAAGGTCGTTTGAGGAGATTGGTCAGTATCTTCTGTTGTGCGATCTTGTAAGGCACTGTGAAGCTGCTGGGTACCAGAATGCCCCGCCCCTCCTCATCCACTTGACCCATCAGGGAGTAGCTCATACCTGTAGAAGCAGACACCGGTCAACTCTGTGTATGTTTTAGTGCATAAGTATGCATGAGTGTGTGAGCACCTATGCTTATATGCGCATGTACATAGTTAATGCATGCTTATGAAAAGATCTGAAAAAAAAATTAAGAGACCACAGCAAAGTTTTTCGTTTCTCCCCATTCTCAATTTATGGGTATGCGTCTGTGAAATGTACATCTTTTGTAAAGTCAAGCCTGGTTCTTCTCTGTTTCTCATTGATGAAGGACTCTAGGGCTATATGGGACCAAAGTGCTGCTTCTAGGAGCCTGATACAAACTGTCCTAGCTGTGCATTTTATGCTAATGTTTTCCAATCTTTTTGAATGTCACTTGATGTCATCCTCCAATTCATGAGGCACTGCCAGATAAGTTGACGGTCATCTCTGATATTAGAACATCACTTCTGTCCTCTGCCTGGCTAGTTTTTGCTTATTCCCATTGTCTCCTGGATCATAATATTCTTTAATACTGCAGTCTTAGAAACTTTGAACCTAGGAACCTGCCGCTCAGTGTAGCCTTCTGCCCATAGAACCATGATTAAACCAGGATTAAAAATGCAGATTTTTTTTGTTAAATATAGAGTGGTCTCTTAATTTTTTTTTCCAGAGCTGTATCTGAGAGACACTGACCTCGCCGCAGAATAGGACAGTTCTTGCAAGTGGAGGTTATCTTGATAGACATGGTTTGGCCAGCCTGAGCAATCGTCAGCCGTCCAGCTTTGAAAGCTTTGATGAGGGAGACGGTCAGAGTCATACTGCCCCTAGGGCCTGGAGCCATGGCTGTAACTGTACCAATCACCACTGGGAGGCAAGACACACACATTAATGGACTGTGTACTTGTAGTGTTAAAGGCATGAGAGGGTGTCATTGTATGTTTTTTTGCTTTTAAGTTACCGTTACTCAGCGATGGATAGTTAAGATCCAGAAAGTAAAAATCCAGACCAAGATTTTGTTTTAACCAACCAGTTGAGTTCTCTGTGACTGTGACTCTTTATGTTCAGCTGGTTGGTTGAAACATTTTTACTTTCTGGACCTGAACTACAACCTCCACTATATGGTCATATATGCTTTAAAGCATAACAGTTTCCTTCCTTACACTCATACTCAGCACGTTTTGTCCCCTTTACACCCATTTATTTTTAAAACCAGTGTAATGTCTGGTTTGGGATTGGAAGAGACTAAGCTATTCTCAAGGGCTTGATGCAGTCACTACTCACCAAACTCGCTGTCACAAAAGTTCCTCTGAATGGTCCCAGCCTTCTTACATGGCTGAGCACATACAGGGTTCATGGGACCTGTAGTTGGTAAAAAATAAACACACATCACAAACAAACACAGTCAACAATACGCAATAAACTCAGACTCAAAACCTAATCAACTCAATGTATTCACTCAGACAACCAGCTAGATAATACAATCAAACACCCAATCAGATCACTCACTACTGAATACACTCTATTCACTCAAAGACCTGATCGGATCAACAGATGAAACATCTAGTCAGATCAAAAAACATCAATTTAGTCCATACTTACCTGGTTTCTTCACAATTGTTCGGTTTTGACTGGGTTTGATTGGTTTGGCTGGTTTGGGCCTGAACTGTGGTGTCTTAGGCTTTACAAAGGGCTTTTCCATTTCTGGCAAGGAAGGAACACCGGGTGCAGGTGTTGTGGTTGTGGGTGTGGTTGTTGTGACAATAATGGGGGGTCGGGGGGGCTGTTTCGGTTTGGTGTCAGGATTCAGGGGCACGGATTCAACCCTGGACTCTGGTTTTAGTTTCGGGGGAATAAATTCTGTTCCACTTCCAGGCCATGTATCACCCTCTCTAGTCGGGGTCTTGGACCCTCGGGGGATGCTGGAATAGCTGGCCATGAAGCCGTCGGAAGTCATACTCAGATCAGACACAAACTGGACCAGCAGCTGATTCCCATCTGTCACTATGGATCTATGGATCAAAGCGAGAATATGAAAGAGAAGAGGGTAGTTTACTGGACCCACAGGGAGGCTGACAGCCACAGGTATCAGAATTTGTTATTCTCTAAGGAAACCTTTTAAAAGAACATTTAACTCAACAACGAGGAACCACATGCAAATGTCCCTTCATGATGGATATCTAACATGTTAAGGTGATGTTAGATAGGGTAACTTTTTGAGCAATGTTGCCGGGCAACTACCAAACAGGTAAGACAAAGGGCAACTCATCTAAATCATGAAAAGTTGTTAGCTGCCAATCAAAGGTTTTCAAATAGAGATGTGTTGCTCAGTATCAAGCAACATTAGTTAGCAACATTGCCCGGCAACATTGCTCAAATAGTTGCCCTGTGTATCATCACCCTTGCAGATTCAAGGCACAGAGTGATGTGGTGGTTACAGAACTGTGACCTTGAGACTGGAGGCTCGAGGCAGGACTCACTTAGGCACAGAATCCCCGCAGTACTTCCCAATGCGCCGGGAGTTGTCATTCTGACCTCCATTGAAGAACACTACATAGTCAAAACGACAGTAGCTATCTGGCTCCAGGTCAAACTTGTCAAATTTCACCTCAATGACCTTGGTTTAAGAGATTAAGCATGTGGGAGGTCAGGATATCATGTTCGACATAGGTTACATCACAAATATATGTAGACCATGATACTGCATCACAGTATAATGTAGAGGTTAACGAGGAGAACAGTCCAAAGAGATAACAGGGTCAAAATCCCGGAGGGAATTGTGGTTGTACTCTTGAATGAAGATGTTTAGGTAAAGCAGTGTTTGTAGAAGAGGCAACTGAAGAAACAGAAACAGCAGTACAGGCTGGGGGGGATCCCCTGAGAGTGAGCAGAGCTGATATGATGGGACAACAGGTGAAAGGTAGATAAAATGGATCTGCTTCTTAACCATGTCAGGTTCCACAATGATGTGCCAGGAACAGGTGATGCCTGCAGGGTAATCCTTTTCTGGCCAGTTGGGTGTCTTCAGGGAACCCTGAGCTTTTTGGATCTTGCCTCCACAGAACTGGTGCTCTGGGGATGGGGGAAAGATATTATCAACGGGAAATACCTAATATTATGTCTACAAAGCAAGATTGTTTCTTACAAGCTGTTTAATTCAACTTTCTGCAAATGTCATTCACTATGGGTTTTGTGCCAGTGGCCCTCTCACCGTCCACATGTGGCTTCCCCCCGTTGAAGGAGGCCAAGAAGCCGCGGCCACCCGTCGAGGAGTCGGACACCATCTCCAGCATCATGGTATTGCTAGTCGACATGAGAGCGCCAGGCCGAAATGTTCCACAGAACCGTCCCAATTTCTGCGCCGTGTAGGAATGTCCATTGTAAATATCCAGGTAGTCATAGCTGCAGAGTGGGTCGGCCTCAAGGTCAAAGATTCGGAAGGAGAGCACAACCACGTTGCTTTCAGGGACCTGTGGATGGGCCACGGGTTATGATGAAGCCTTTGGAGGATGAGCCTACCTGCACTCTAATATGCATCCTGCCAGCTTTGTCTGGGTTTTACTTCCTTGTTCTAGCTGCAACTATGGTCTACAGCTCAGTGTTGACTCACTCATGAGCAATAAATTATCATGGCAGGATGGCAGCAGCGAAAATCCAAGATGATATCCGATTAAAATCAGAGTAATATAGTTTGCAAAGTCAAGAAGGTGGCAAGGAAGAGTGGGTTGATACAGTTGGTTTTCAACGAAAAACCAAACAATCATACGGCCAAGATGTCATCCTCAAGAACTGCAAAGAAATGTGGCTCGCTAAAATCTCACCGTGATGTACCAGGTGCACTTTTTGTCAGGCTTGTAGTAGTTGGGGAATCCCTCACTGCCAACGAACCCTGAGTCTGCAACGAGATTGCCTCCACAGTGGAATACGGGCCTAGGAGGTGTCAGGGAACGAGGGTTTGTTAGGAATGAGAAGAAGCAGAGCAAACAATGTTGAAAGAATGTTGAAATGACACACCACTCACATTCTGCGAGAAGACAGCTGTGGATGTACAAATATAGCAGCCACACAGAGATAGTCACACGCTGTCTATGATGCACTCATATCCTGCACACATATACTTAGATAGCCCCTCTCCCCCAAAATAGGGTCCATTCTTCACTGGTTTTTGTTACACTGGTGGTTATATCTGTGATTGGAGGAGTAGTGAAGAGTTGAAGCCAGGATTGGTCCCCTCTGTATCTCAATTCCTTATCCTCCCCCCATTATCACCAAGTTCCACATCCATGAGTTCTTTACATGCTCTCTGCCAAGTAACCCCCCCACCACCCCATACATAAAATCTGTCCACTTACACGACAATGGAGATTTCTCAGCTCTAGTTCTGTAGCAAGCACAGCATCTGGCAGACAACAGAGCTGTGTCAATCAGTCCCTGGGGAGGGGGGCAGGGTTTCTGAGCACTCACTGACTTGGGGGGGGCAGGGTTTCTGAGCACTCACTGACTTGGGGGGAGCCGGGGTTCTGAGCACTCACTGACTTGTGAACTGACCCTGACCAGGCAAAAAAATGTACGGCTGCACCCTTCTGGAAAATACTAAACCTCACTGGCTGCAGTTGAATATACAGTTGTTTGAGGGTAGTAGTTACTCTGGGTTAAATATTTAATTCTAAGCATGTGGTACAATGCACAATGCCGACACTGGATCAGTGGCAGGAGAGCAGCATCTCTAAGTCAGAGTTCTGAGGATGCCATTTTCAGCAGCTCTGATGGTCTTACCAGGCATTCATATGTCTTCCTTGGATTTTTCATGACAAGAAAAAATCCAAATATCCTTGTTCCAATTCCATATGAGAAAAAAATGGATTCCAGGAGAGCTGCCTGGAAACAGCCTGGGGGAACAGTACTGCCCAGAATCTAATAAAATACCCCCCTCCCCCCCCCCAATTTTGAAAAAAAATTAAGACCTACAGCTGTTGTTGCACTGTATGATTTTAGTCTAAGTGTAGTCAAGTCAACCCAGAAGATCAATCTCACAATAACACATCCAATGTGAAAGCACACACAAACACACACACACACATAGACCCACCTGAACAAAACCCATGGACTACCTACATGGATGGAGAGTGACTGTGGGACGGAATACTGCAAAAAAGTTAACTATCAGAGGAAAATACATATTCTCCCAATTCTGATGGTAACATCCCTGTTAATATTCCAAAGACTGGGCAGGTTTCTGAGCCTGAAGACCTAAAGCTTATCTTAGGCAGAGAGGGGCATAAAACTCTGGTACAGCCAGTACAGGATGTCCCCCCAGTGCAGGACACACACAGAGCCATATGCTGTGGGCAATTCAGAGATGTCAACTGGCCTAACTGTACGCCTTTCAACTGTGGGAGAATACTGGTGTGTCCAAAGACAAGCTGTATGGCAAAGACAGAACGTGCAAACTCCATAGACACAGAGTAGACATGAGAGTCTGAGAGCATTATGCTATTCCCTAACATTTTCTTTTTAATTAAAAAATACAAATATTTCTTTTACTTGTCCAAATATGCAAATGCAAATAGGTCCAGGATAATTCTGAATGAATATAAAGCACACTTACTGGCAAAGACAAGCACATGCAAGTATGCATATGAGAGAGATTAAATCATTTTCCATCTATTGATCCAATCATGCACACACACTCGCACTTTTGCAAAAAACTATAACACTTACATATACATATAGACCCACACCCACACACACTTTCAGATTCACATGTGACCTTACACAGACCCATACGCATGCCTACACACACACATACACACACACACACAAAACTTCACAGATTCACACGTATCCCAAACCTGCTGTTGTTGCCCGTCTGTCTGGGCTGACTCTCTCCCTGCGCCCCTGTCCGCGGTACGAACAGGCTCAAGCCGGCTGCCAACACACATACAAAGACCCTTCGATCCATCCTGCTATCCCAAGTCGCTCTAAAGGAGCCCCGGCTTGTGGAGGTGAGACAGAGACAGAGAGAGGCGGAGAGAAGGAGAGAGGGACCAGCTCTGGTGGTGGGAGAAAGGGGGGAACGGTGCGGGGGGAGTGGGTAAGGGATCGTATAATTATTGCCAGATGGCAGTCAATGCTAACCTCCAGTTGAAACAGAAAGAATGGCTGAAAATGAAGAAAAAACAGGAAGGGAAACAGGAGACTAAACAAAAAGTCTAAGGTTCTGAGGAGAGGTGCAGAGACTCATAAGCAGACGTCATCTTTTTCAGCTATCCGATTCCTATTCCATTGCTATTCCAACCACTCACTTGGTAGGGCATGCAAGTAATCTGTCTGATGCCCTCTATAAATAAATGATCAAAAGGTTATAAGGTCTGTGAGCCTTGTTCTGCGCCAAAATATCCAAAAAAAACATCACTGATATGTCCCTTTGCAAACCCTGTGCAGAGCCTCAGTTATTCAAAGCTGTTTATAAAGATAAAAGAATAGTTTCCATATGCAATGCACAAGTTACACAGTGGTTCACATTGCTTGAAGCCAAATGTTGTCCTGCCTTGTGGCTTGGCCTTACCTTCACATAGCCCTGACATAAACAAAGACTATCTGTACTTCACACTAAACGGAAACACCTCATTACACTTCACAGAAGAATTGGGTGCCAAGCCACGAAAGAATGCTTTCTTCACTAAAATACATACCCTCACCGCACTCATCTTAAAAACATCTCTTACTAAAAAACAAAACACGCATAGACCCCCACAAGAGAACAAAGGCATAGGATTTTATCTCTGTGAATTACACAGCCATTATTAGAAATAACTGTTTTTATTTTTCTTGAGCCCAAATTCCCTCTGTTCCAAATTCCAGTAAGAAATTGTGATCCAAATCTAAATTCAATATGGGAGGTGAACACCCCCAGAGCTGTAGACTGACGACCTTTTCCCTGCTTATTCGCCATCAGTTATTCACTCGCCTGATTTTTATTCTGCGGCTCCATTATCATCTTCCTCTTTTAATCTTCTTCTTCACCGTGGTCATCATAAAAATCACCATAGCAGTTGTATCCCGTGGTGCCTTCACCGCTAACATTGTCACAGCTCAAACCGAAGGCTTGAGGGCAGCGCTAGCAAACCGTCGCGGCCGCTGCTGCTCTATCAGACTGAACACCAGCACAGGACTTTACAGGTATTTAAAGACAGTCAAGAGTCCAGCCCAGAAAAACTAAACAAATGTGCCATGCTAAACAATGTGTAACTTGACATGCTGTGTGTGTGTGTGTGTGTGTGTGTCCCACAAAGTAACCTGTTTTTTACGTTGTGTGTTTCGTATTTTGTTTGGTTACTTGTTTGGTTAGGGTTGGGTAGGTGTTAAGGTTGTCATTGTTGTGATTAGGGTTTTGTCATAGAAATGAATGGAGAGTCCCCACAAAGATATGAATACAAATGTGCGTGTGTATGTGTGTGTATGTGTGTGTATATGTGTGCGTGCGTGCTGGTGTGTGCATGTTTATATTCACAGTACAGACAGTACAGACCACAATCTGTGGCAATACCAAGAATTTCAGCAGGATGAACGAAAAGCGAGATCCTCATTCTACAGCCTTTTCCTGCTAATGATATATAAAAAGTTGCTTCCATTATTTTCTGTTACTGTCTTGCTTTCAGTATTTACCCTCTTTCTTCTGTTTGCGTTGGCTGACTAAACCTCTCTGGTTTTCTCTGTAACTCTCTGGCTTATGTAACCCCCCTCAGAGGACTCTCACCCCCATTTGCCTGCCCGTACACAGAAACCTCCTCCTACAGTTCCATCGTTCCCTTTTCCAAAAATGTGAGAGGCTCACTCCTGATGTATTGCAGACTTAGGACCAAGAGCTTGACTTTGATCTGTATCATACATTCTGGCAGCATAGCTGGAGTTCTCAAACTGCTTATCTGTTTTCTGCAGCGAAGACCAAAAACACACTCACGGCTAAAAAGGTTTAGCAACAGTACAGTTTATCACTGGCAATACTTTGGGGTAGAGTTAGTACAGCTGTAGGGAAGTGACATTATTATGGGTATTAAACTTTTGGCAATTAATTTTTGGAACTGTAAATATATCTATCTAGACATAATCCCTGTATAGTTTTGTATCTAAAAGCCCAAAATGAGTTAACTAGTAATGAAATTAAAAAGTTAAAAAATGCCATCTCTAGGATGTAAAAAGTTAAGGGATGCCAAATGGTGTAGTTAAAATAGGCAACATAATAACCAGGATAATATTTGGCACAAAAATAATAATATTTTCCTGGCCTATACCAGCTTATTCCCTGCCTTGTGCCTGTAGCTTCCAGAATAGGGTCCAGAACCCTGCAAGGCTGCATGACAAGAGTGGGTATGGAAGATAAATAAAATATCTCACAGACATAAAAATTCACATTATTCAAATTATATTTGATCTAATTATTAACAAATATTAATCCTGTTTAATATTCCTGCTGGGATTATTATAGAGCTGTATTTGTTTTCTAGTTTGTCTGTTTTATGTGGTGAGGTAAGTTATATGAAATGTTGAATTGTGTTTACCATTTGCTTACTGATAGAAAATATGCTGGAATCTGACAGCTGTGCCTAAAGCACTTGCTGTTAAAAAGTATTTAAAGCCGTTTTTCCCAATCAGGTCCTCAGGGACCCACAGCAGTATACATTTTTGCTCCCTCCCAGCTCCTACCAGGCAATGATCTGGTGGGGATTTTGGAGGGAGCAAAAACACGGACTGGCAATGGGTCCCCAAAACCGGATTGGGAAGCACTGATTAAAAGTGTACATTTACTCCTTCAAGCCATCGCACCCCCCAACTCCCCCCGCTCGCTACAGTAGGTATTGCAAGCATAGCTAAGGCTCCATCTATGGGAGAGTACAATGCAGGCTTTCCTGTGTCCTCTTGGGTGTTATAAACTGTATTGTAACCGGAAGACCCCTGAAAGATAGGAAGCTTTGTACCTCACATCCTAACCTGTCTGTCACCTCAAACACAGGCTGCCAGTTTTGTTGGGCTGCAGGCGGAAATTTTCTTAACATTATCAAATGTGTAAGATGACTCTGTCATAAAACACTGTTTGTAAAACTAAATTTGCTGCACAAAAGGTAGCAATTAACCTCCCGGCGTCATGTTCCCAAGAGCACCACCTGGAGGAGGGTTAGGGTTATACAAGTAGGCAGATTGGGTTTCCACTCCTCTTTGGAGATAGGAGCCTGGATGGGACAGTTTCTAACTAGGCTTACATTAAAATGGCAGAAATGTTTCATTTAGAAAGAAACCTCAGTCAAGTTCACTATTGAACAATAAGTCAATAAAGCAAGACTTGAGGTGGGGTGGAGAGCAGCAGACTTACTGTGTTTAAGAAATGTAGTGAAAGTCTTGGACAATATTGCTTAATTCAGTAAAAATATTGCCATTTTATTGGACTCATAACAAAAATCATTACTTTATTCTTTTGCTTGGAAAATATATATATATATATAACATTAGAAACAACCAGTAGTTTTTAGTAAGATATTTATTTCAAGTAGTAATTAATTGAAACCCTAATTATAGCTCTAAAAGAGCCATTCTGAGCTAATACGTTCATTGCCAAGCAGTCTCATTGGGTGCGTTTTAATTAGTAACACCTTTGCAATAACATTTAACACCAAACATTTGTGTTTAATATCCCTATGGGAGCCAACGACTACAACTGCATTTAATATCAAAATGGTAAGAACAGAACTGAATGAGTCAGTCAGAAAAATTATGACACTTAATAAAAAGAAAATGTCTGTGCAGGAGATAAGTGCTAAATGTGTTAAATGTTGCTTGTCAATGGATTTTTGTTATGAAACCAATAAGTTTGCAACATTTTTACAGAATTAAGCATCCCAAACCTTCCTTTGAGTACTGTATGTATTGTAATAAAATACATTTTTAAAAATCATGTGACTTGTATAGCCTGAATTTAAGTAAGAATTTAAGTAAGACAGAATGTGGGCAAAACTCAGCCAAGTCAGACATTTGTGCGCAAATCATTTTACAGCATGTCATGCACAGTGTTTTATTTAGATTTTTTAATTAAATAAATTAACTTCAGTTACTAGATCATTTAAACTGAATTCACTACTGAACACAGCACTTTAATTTTTATTTGGCTTTGAGGAATTTTGATGGTTGTATTAATGATCTTTCACAGAATAATGTTGCTGTGGATAAAAAAAAAACACTTGTAAAAATAACTGACAGATTCTTCAGGAGTTTTAAACAATCCTATCCAGCTTTGACAGCAGTAATTCAGGTCACACAGGACAAGCCCATGACTTTAGTTTATAAGAGTTTAAATTGTAATAAAGAGGGGTTCTTTTGCTGTGATGGTCTATACCTACGGCCAGTATTAGCCAACAGACACTTGTGTTGTGTTGCTGAGCCAAAAGAACATGTTTAGGATCTCTGCACAATCCTCCAAATATATATAATTAAATGCTAAAATAGATGTGGGATTTTTAATCCAATATTGGAAAACTCAACTGACAATCACTAAACCTTTAAACATGATCACTAAAGGTTCAATGACACATACAAAACCAATTGTTAAGCTATTTTTCTCAGGATTTTCTTACACCTGCAGGGTCAGACTCAGTTCAGCCATAACCAGCAACATAAGTAAGTAATGACTGCAGAAGGTATCACATGATAGCTTATAGTTTCCAAATGTAGTATATTCTGTAGTTATCTGACTCCATTTTAAACTTTCCGTGAATTGGTTTTATATCCACTTAACAATACCAATATAATGTTCAACATTCACAATATGCTATTACTGGAACTGAGAATGTGATACCTAAATGTATGCATTCAGCACCCATGAATAACATCTCCAGAGGCTGAGGCCATTCATTTACAAACATGTACTTTTGTGCTCTAACAAAGTTTCAGAGACTTTTCAAACACATATATGTGCTTATATGAGTTTGATGATATAGTGATGTGCCAACTAATTAGTTGAAATAATCTTCACTTAGATCAGAGGAATTAAACTGTGTTCTACTCACCAATTTACACCAATGCAGTAGATGTACACTCACCTAAAGGATTATTAGGAACACCATACTAATACAGTGTTTGACCCCCTTTCGCCTTCAGAACTGCCTT
>JAABNY020000037.1:10506760-10527327 GCA_015164015.2 Brevimyrus niger
AAGCAACTGCCATGTGAATGCTTGATTAGATAACTGCATTAATGAGAAATTGAACAGGTGTTCCTAATAATCCTTTAGGTGAGTATATGTCATGCATTATATCATGCAAGAGTACAGGAGACACTCTAGTACAGTTCTTTCTTTTCTTCCTTAATAACAGGGCTTGAGGTTGACCAGTACTCACCATTCACAGTACCTCTTTGTTTTTATATTCAAAGAACCAGGAACATTTCTTGCATACTGGCACCTCTCATGATCTGCCAGTACTTAATAACAAGGGCAGTTCTGGCACATGTTTTTTCCCCAATTTCAAGCACTGCTTTATACCATTACAAGTGCCACAACAAAATGGAAAAAAATCATTGGCATTGCATATTACTTGTGTGTTAATTGTGTAGACATAACCTTTTTGCATAGGGACATTTCACTGTCAGAAGACACCATCACAACTCAACCTGCCATCGTAGCTCTTTTCCTAGCAATGAAAAACTGTTTGCATCCATCTCATATTCATACCCCTCATCATGCAAGTTTTTGTCCAAAGTGGTGAAAAAAACTTAGGATCATACCGCAGGGTCAGTTAGCATCATGTACCCCTGCAGCAGCTGGAGTCAAGGGACTTGCTCAGAGGGCCAAAAGTAATATGATGACTCTACAGAACTTGAACCCTAGACAAACTGAACATGGGCAATGATCTCCAATCCACTGATCGACACACCGGCTCTTTGGCAGGAGATATTCAGGGCCTCTGTCTTTCTCTTCGTGCAATTTGATGAGAGCAGCAGGGAAACCTGAGGTGATGCTGTTCAGATCCTACATGCTGAGTGTGGAAAGGTCAAGAATGCAACCCAGACTTTTGTCCAGGTTCAGTGGGTGGTAGCTCTTCTGATTATCTGAAATACACACTCTGTTGTGGAAATTAAGGTTTCCTGTCTCTTGACAGAATTATGCCTGTTGATTCCATAAAATTCAGAATGGTTTGAATCGACTTTGAGCATGTGCTCAGGAGCTATAGGGTGTAAAGCCCTTAACCATAAGTTTGTAATCATTATACCAACTGCACATGACTGCACCTACAGTTGAATGATACATATCAACAATATTTAATAATTTCACAATATTAAAATATGGGTCATTCTCACAAACTTGGCAATTTTGGTGAAATACAGTGTTTGGTCTTCTCAGTAGAACATGACCTTATTTTTTAAGTATATTAAAATTGTCATTGGTCATTCTTATCGGTTGATTTTCTTAAACATAACAACCTTAAGACAGATGTGAACCTCCAGTATATTCTGACCATGTAATCCATGTCAGGTGCTAATTGATCATTTCATCTCATCTTAGATGCAGCACAGCTCGCTGTCCCAGCATGCCCTGTACCCCCTCCCTTGCGATGGATTTGCAGACCATCTCAGCGTCTGGCCTTGTTTCTGATGGGGGGGGAGGGGGGTTGTACAGTAGGGTGCAATATGATGACAGCACTAGTATCTTGATATTAAAAGCTAAGTCAAGCCCACGACTCAACTAATTTAGCTCTCTATCTCGGTGCTGATGCTGTTAGAGGATTACAGATGCATAACGATTGAATAGAAGTTCAGTTTCAGGAATGTGCTTGTTTTCCTTCCCACTCTTCCATCTGCCATAGTGTCTCCATCCTCTCTTTCTCTTCCTACTTGTTTGTCATTAGTATCAGTGGTTCCACCACAGTTGTTCCCTTCGTTACTGAAGTTGCCACAGGAATTGCAGGTGAAGTCTACTCCTCTAGAACTTCCAAGGTTGTTTCCACTTGAGGTCATATTGTCTTGAGTCTGGGCCCCAGTGGCCGGCAGCAGGATATGAGGCCCTGAGACGCGAAGCCCAGGCTGTGAATCAGTCTCTGATCCTCAAAGCCGTGCCCTGCCAATTCCTCTCCCTCGCCCGCAGCACAGTGAGAGTCCCTCCTGCAGCCAGAAACCGAATTACCATCGCTTATATGAGCAAACCTTTTATTACTCTGTGAGCAGACTAAAAGTGGAAATGTTCTTGTTCTACCACTAGGTGGTGTTGCGATGCCTGAAGTAAATCATATTTAAAGACGAAAACATAATTCATCTTGTATATTTATAGTGCATATGACATTATATTATTTTATATATGCATAGCATGGTGTACTATAATATAATTTAATATATTATGTACATGTGTAATATAAATTCACTGATTTGAATGTATGTCTTTCCTGTAGTTTGTCATTTTCAGCTAATGGTCACAAGATGAATTGCATAAGGGGCAGAGTTTCTCTTCACGCCTTCTTCAGTTAATCATAGAGCCTTTTTTAGAGTCTAATGTCACAGAAACACGGTCTACCTTTTATTACTATATGTAAATAAATAATATATTTTGATGAAAATGTGTAGCAGTGATTATCAACTCAATTTGCATCAACAACGATATATGAGTTACAATAAAAAAGGGAACTTTTCTCCAGTAACTCCACAAGATGAACTCACCATTCCCCGTTAGCACTACGATCACTTTGTGTCAGAATGTCTGAACTTATAGTTATATGGCATGGCTTGATGTCTCTACAAGCCCTGAAAAAAATGTCATATTGCATCTGTTGTAAGTCCCCATAACTCATGAAAAGAGACTTAAAGAGTTAAAGGGATTTGTTATTGTTCATTTCATCGACGTACTCATGCTGATTTCATTTTATGACACCCCCAAGTACAACATTCCCCTAACATTCAGCTAGAAACGGACTGATTTAGATTTAGAATACATTTTCTGCTGGCCCTAAAAGTAGGTGTTTCACCCTCGTTTAGGAGGCTATGCCTCTTTGCTTTCCTAACTCTCTTTGTCCTACTGGGACACCCAACCTGTTCAGCTCATCAGCTGCTCAATATATAAAGAATGTTTCTTTTTTAAGGAACCGTATTTACTGGGCTGCATAAGTAATACATCAGTGATGGGGATAAATAAATAGAAACAGAAGTGTGAGCAGTAAAATCCTCCACACTCTGCTCTCCAAGCTCTCACACACACTCATGCCAAACTGTTCGGCAAACTGAGCCGCTCCAGCAAAGCTGCCTGCTGCTGAACAGCTTTGGCAAACTGTCTCTCGGCACTCGATGGAAAATACAGAGACGCCTACATTTGCAATCGGTGTGATGTTTTAAAGTTCCCCGACACTAATATCCAAGTGACCAAGTGACTCTGGGTCAGTGTGCTGTACAGTCAAGGAAATCCAACTTGGCATCCTCTACAGCACTATACGTGACTCAGCATTGAGATTTGACCCCATGCGGGTTGAGATCCAACCTGGATCGTGAGTAATGCCTTTAGCCAAAAAGCAGACCCTGTGATTTCAAGCTGAAACACCTGTGCTCACTTTATGTAGACCTGGGAAGCCTTCTGTAATCATGCCCTTGCTTTTTCTTTCTCCACCTCTGTCGTGCTATCACGGCCACCCCAAATCTCTCACTTACGCTACCTTTAACCATCTTCCTGATGTTTCCAGGCTCCGTGAGGGGGATGCACAGACCCATGTATGAAGACGTTCCGAACATCGCGAATGCCAGTGTACGTTGGCAAGCATTTGTGCCCATTGGAGCATATAGGGTCAATAGCCAGGGTAACTTCAGGGTCATAGAATGGCCGGTTCCAGACATCATTCCCCTCCCTGAGCTGTGGGTGCACATTGATGTTGGTACAAGGAAGTAGAAATGCTGGCAGGAAGTGAACCCTCCCTCTCCCCGCCCATCCACACACACACACACACACACACACACACACACACACATACACACACAAGTTGGTCTTCCTATGTAAATGGGGACTGTCCATTCATTTCTATGGGAAAAACCATAATCTCAATCACGACACCCTTAACCCCTACCCATCACTAACCTTAACCATAAGTAACCAACCCAAATACAAGGCTTTTGGCATTTTTACATTTTTGATTGCATTCACAGATTTTTATAAAACTGAGGTTATCCAAAAGATGTCCCCAAAAGTAGGGAAATTTCAGGTTTTACTACACTTTGGGGACAAATTGGTCCACAAATGTGATCTATGCAACCCCCCCCCCCACACACACACACACACAAACACACACACACACACTTCTAATCATCAGCTTTGCATTGCCTAACCATTGGGGTTAAAATCCACACAGATACAACAAAAGCAAGCCATGCTTCAGTAAGGAGCCATGGTGCATGTTTAAAAAAGCTAACAGATTCGGCTACCAAAGGACCAGTATCAGCTCAATAAAACAAGTTCTGCAAAGCTAAATATAGCAGAAAGCAGAAGGAACAGCTTGAACGCACATACATCTCTGCTCTCTTGAAGGGCCTCCAGCCCATCACCAAATTACAAGAAGAAAATCGCCCATGCAACAGATGATCAGTCTCTGCCAGAGCGAACGGTCTCTAGAGCAAATGTGAAGGCTAAATGATTCAGAATGACCACAGCTCACACCGTTTGCCAGCCACACTGACAATTCCCACTATTCCCTACAGAATATGTGCATGCATCTCAATTTTCGGCTTCCTGCCACATCCCACACCTCATTATAGAAGTATGATGAAAGCTGCAAAGAAGTAAACGTTAAATGTTACCTGGTCTCCCCTGCCATACTGAAGCACTCCTGCCATCTTACAAACATCTTTAACTGTTCCGCAGGTGCACATTTAAAGTTTCTGTATGTTGATTTCAAATCAGCTATCAACACAATCAGACTAGACCTCCTGCATTTTATAGATATCCCTTAAGTTTTTGTATATGATAGCAATAAATCAATAAATCAAACGGAATATGGGTGGGAAATTCACTTACAGCTGTATGCTAGAACCGGTCGAGTGTTTAAAATAGGTGATAAGTGGAGTGAAACTTAACTTTGAAAGATTGTCCTTTCATAGATTAGAAGCATGGGTACCACCTTACTTAAGGGGACACAAATAATGTAATAGTACACTTACTTAATGTAATAATTAACTGGTAACTAAGTGGTAGTTATGTACTGATCTCATGTTCATTCATCATTAATCAATTATGCATGTCATGCAGTTACTATATTTGCTCATGATTTGTACTTGAGTAGTAACTGAGTTACTACGTTACTTGTGCCCCCCCCCCCAAGTAAAGTGTTACTTAAGTATGAGGTCTTGAGAAACAATCCAATATGATTGGTGCATTCAGATAATAGACGTGGGATATTTTCATTGCTTTTCATGAATAATCAGCATAAGGAAGAATTTATTTCTTTTATTTCTTCTCGTGTTTCTTTTTCTTTTTTACACATTTTGATTTTATGATATTTTGATCTAGAACTGGATTCAAAAGCTATCAACTGACATCTTGTCAATTATCCTGATAAGGGTTCTGGGATGACCTGGAGCCATTGCCAGGCAGTACAGGACACGAGGCAGAGGTTCCACCTAAGGTTGGACACCAGAGCATCATAGGGTACACATACAATCATATACTTTAGCCAATTTAGAGACACTAATTCAACTGCATGTCTTTGGACTGTGGAAGGAATCAAAAGTATTTCCACATGGACAGAAGATGTAAAGTGCACACAGGTGGCACGAGAACTCACAACCCTGAAGATGTGAAACAACAGTGTCAGCCACTGGGCCCTCGCAGCCCATGTAGTGTTAATGGTGTGAGAAAACTCCCTATCTCTGCCCTAGGAGCAGGATTCTCTTATATCAGTTGAATCACTCAGACGAAGTGAGACAGAGTGAAGTAACTAGTTGTGTGGGAGGTCTGATGTGCCAGGTCTTCTGCTGCAGCTACTTGACAGACAATCACTTGTAGCAAACAGAAGAGCGAAAGCAGCCCTTTTGTGGCGATAAAATGTAAACTGGAATGTAACACAGTACTGTGAGTCAGACTACATGCAGAAAAACTCCAAACAGGACTCAAAATTGTATGGTTCCATTTTATTATATATTTTATTTTTTAAGGTTGTCATTTGTTTTCAAACACACACACACACTTTGATTCTCTAATTCGGAACAAGAAACACAGGTTGTCATAATTATTGATTCTTTTTATATATATTATATATGTATATTTACCAGTGATTTTTGTCAGCATATGACATTGACAGAACAGATTTGCTCTACAATTTTTTATGGAATTGTGGTTTATGAAATCATTTATTGTTACATATCCATTCTGTTAATCTCCAACTAAAATGGAAATTAATGAAACTAAAAACATATTTAAGACTACATTACTCATGATCCACCAGCCTAATCCCTCCAAAAAGGCAAGCGATTGTGAGTAATGTGTCTAGACCTTGTGAGCCCCCCACTCAGCCCTTTCAAAATAAGAAAAACATTAAGTAGGAACATAAATAAATAATGATCATGAAAATACAGTTATCAGTACATCAGCCTGGCTCCTTTTTCAAAACTGTTCATTTCCAGGACATTGCTCCGAAAGTGAAAAACCAAAAAATAATTTAATTAAAAAAAAAATCATTCTAAATTTCAGTTACATGACAGTTGTTACTTTCACCCCCAATTTCCTCCAATGTCAGCTTATACTGTTCTTCATCTCATGCGTCCAAAAAAACCACAGAGCTTTTGGAACGTCACCTGCCCGCTATGCGGAGCCCGGTGTCCCTCAAATCTGTGCCTTTACTTCAGTTTCCCGCAAGTGTTGAGAAATGGAACCACACAAGTTCATCCAAAATAGAAACTCAACAAACGTGAAGCTCAAGCACTTTAACCGGCGAAAACGGATGCAGTGAATGTGGACAAGTGGGGTCAAAAGAAACAAACAAGATGGCCGCCCCCCTACTAGGGTCCAGTGTCTTCGTAGGTTCCCTCCAATATTGAAGACAAAGGACTGGGTTCACAGGGTGGGGGGACGTCTTGTTGTCCCTTCCCATCACACACCCACATCCAATAACCAACCACCGACCCAAAACATCATAAACATGTAAATGATAAACTGTTCCAACATAAAAAACACTACACCCATATAAATCAAAGTTTATCTTGTTGGTCCTCTTGTCTGTCAAGTACTGATGGAACAACGGTCCTCAGAAAGGGGTCTTGAATTTAGAAAAGTGGTCACATGTCATTTCAACCCCCTGAGATGACAAGGACCCCTGGGTGAGAGCATTTATGTCTATTTTAATCAAATCCTTGGATCAAAATTGCCTAAACTGTCTTATTATTCAGGGACAATTCAGGGCTATTTTTGTCATACTTTGGAAAATGTCCTACCTGGAAAAATAGGAACCCCCTTCCCTGAAAACACCCCCACACAACAATATCACACTATATAGATTTTTTTTTTAACAGCTATAGAGTTTATGTTGCAGTAAATATTTTCATTTATATCAGTTTGATGAAAGCATCACAGAGACACACAAATAATTCCAAGAAAGAGTTGTGCTATTACAGTTAATCAGAAGTATGTGTCTTTTACACCATATGTTTAGCTAACTTGACAATATCGCAACGTTTGCATTTTGGCGCTGTGCAGATTACCCTGATTATTGGCTCGCTTTGTGTAACTGTACCCGCAGCTCTAAGCTGACCATTCCCTTTGGGAATTTTCCACCTGTCTATTTCCTAAGTCACATGGATAGGAATTCCACAGCTTTGGTTTTCTCCTTTTTATGGGAATATGGGGGTGAGGGATACTATTAAAGTATAGTCAAAAAAAGTCTAAAGTTAAATCCAAAAGAGAACCTGGAAGCCCATCTAAAAGACAAACAGTATAATTACCTTTTTTGTTTACCATAGGCCTTGACAGCAACTGGCAGCACGGATAAAATAGCTGGTCTTTGGTCGTTTTAGTGAAAATTAGCCTAGGGCATAGGAATTGTGTTTTATAGGATAAATGTGTCCTAAGGCCTCATCTTTAAGTCGAGTGAGAGGGAGGATGGTACGACTGAGGAAATGAGAGTCAAAAACGATGGAAAAACTAATGGGAATTTATGTGTGACGCCAATGACGTCATGGCTGGACCGACACTGCGGCGCTGATCTTGAACGGCTGCAGCTGGTGTTCTGTCCTCCACCCATGATCCTCTTTGTCGTCATGACAATAGCCCACGCTCATCTTATTGGTCTAAGATGACTAATCCAGTTCAGGATTTCCCCTTCTTAAGTCAAGTGTTTGGAACAGACACAGACATACATACACACCAGTGCTAGGAGGGTCTGTATCAAACACTGTATTGGAGAATCAATGGTGACTAATTGAAGTCCAGTCCAAACTTCTTGAGCACCACTAAGCCACAGAGAGATGAGGTGACACACAGAAACCAGAAGGGAGAAAAGCAGGGCATGGTGCAGATTTGGGGTGGGGGTGCTGAACCACTCGGCATGTGGTGCCATGACAGTAGACAGCTATGGACTAAACGAATATGGGCTGGGGATGTGCTGTGTCGTCCTTGTGCATTGAAATATGTGGTTGGGGGTAGGGAGGTCTATGTGACCAATCAGGAAGAGGAATGGAAAGAGTTCAACAGAGTAAAATATCCTAGTTGCTTGGCAGTGTTCACTATAGAGCTAACTACGACTACAAAACACAGATAACACGCATACGACATGCAAACACGTCAGCTAAACTTACACTCACTATAAGTGGCAGTAAATACGGTTGTTGTCAAGCTGGCTTCCCTGTTTGATTTCCAAGCACAAAAATATATATAAAATATAATCTATTTCTATTTATAAAAAAAAAGAAGAAAAAAGGCAGCAACTAGGGAGTAAAAGAGAAAGGCAGAAGGAAAGTTAAATCAGCAACATCTGCAAGCTCGTTAATTCACACAGGAGTAGAATGAAGCGCAGTATGTCTGACTGCGGAAGGGAGAGCAGCATTTTCTGCTTGCCCTTCTGGACTGCAGTCACTTTTGAGATGGAACGGCTAGCGGCCTTCAACCAAACAGGACATTTTAGTTGCTGAAGTCCATCACTCTATCAGACTTTTTTAAGGCCATTGTGTGTCATTGTCTGTCCAAACAAGGCAGGCCAATACCATTCTGCCTGTGCTCAGTCATTACTTGTTGAACGATTGGAAACCAATATTCAACTCCTTCAAATAAGATATAGAACTTTTATATATTTTATTCTTCACCTGAAAAAAAAATGCGGGTACAGTTTTGCCCCGACGGAGTTGATGAGTCTCTGCAGATGTTACCGATTCCCCAGTGGCTGCATGCCCAGCTATAAGGTGCCATCAAGGACTAGCTTCCAAACTTCTCAGATGGATTTGGTCTTTACCCCCCACCCTGGCAACACCACCTCCTCAAATCTGCAGGCCCCACAAGAAGTGAAAACTCAAAGCTGTGGATGGGAATGTGCTTGTAGTTCCTTTCAACCAAACTAAGAATTCCTTGTTTTCATATCTTACTGTCAAGAAGCAAAGTTTTTTTTCCACCCTTCAATTCATCACTCCACTTTACATTTCAAGCTCCTACGCTACAGAGCAGAAGAGCCTAACCTGCTGGTCACATCCTCAACAGCTGGTTACCCAGCTAACAAATTAACCATCGCACATCAGTAACAATACAAATACCAGATGAACAGCCATTCTGAAAACCAATTTCTGTCCATCTTCCTTCCCCGTGACCAGCATAACGTTCTGATCAAAATTTTGGGTTACCTGATATGCCATCATATGTCTGTTCTATTGTCTTACTGAAATGTAATCTGTTTTTTGAGACATTCTTTTACGTACAAGGTATATAGACAGCATAATACATACACTGCTATTGAGGAATGTTTTAAGAGTTAAGACACTAAAATAACAAAATAAATGCATTTACATATATTGGTCCATTTCTACTGTGGCAGTTTACAGAAAGCAAGTTTGCGATGGAGTGACATCAAACAGCCCCACGAAGTCTGACCAACAGCTACGTATGACTATATCCGGGACAAAAAAAAAAAAATTACCGCTTCAGAGCAAACAGCGGCTCAGTTAGAGACTTAAATTAAATCCTCTGTACAAACGGAAAATAAAGAAGTGCGAATGGGGAGCGAGAGACACTCCGATTAACAGGCGGCAACTGAAACCTCAAGCCAAAGTAAACAGATACAAAATTTAAAAAATTAAATAAAATACAAACACACACCCACATACAACCTACAAAAAACATCTCAGAATAAAACTCTACAAAGACTGTATATATATATATATATTAATTGAATCTGGTGCGTAACAATAATCGCGTTGTCTTTACGTTAAGTAACAACAATGGGAATCAGTGTTACTCACAGATAAGAAATGCAGGAGCTATTTACAAGGAGTCGAAAGCACAGACTCACAAGACAAAGGGCTCCCAAGCTGGTGGGGTGGTGTGAGGGTGGGGGGTTCCAGAAGGGGCACATTTATGCTCTGTAGGGTGCTAATTAATCAGTTGCATGAGAGGTGGGTATTTTTCTCTTTCATCTTGTTTTTTTTTTTTCTTTTTTCTTGCCGTCAGGAGCCAGGGCAATTGTGAGTGCGGCTTCACACCCAGCTTAGCTGCTGAAATAGACTGCGGAGACACAACGAGAGGCAGAAATCAGAACCGGCACACTGAAAACTTTATAGAACTAACATAGCAAAGAACAGAGCGCCTTGGATCATGGCGGCTCTCTTACCGATGATGACGATGAGGACGATCACGCAAATCACCCCCAGGATGATCATCATCTGGCAGAGGGAGAGGAAAGATTAGTGTAAGCATCCCATCAATGATGATCCACCCCTTTCTTCCTTTCAGAAGAATTTTGTGAAATTGAAAAGCATAATCATATTTCTGTACGACCCAGGCATGTTTGTTCAAAATTCGTTTCATAGTATGACTTCAGGTTGTGGATCTTACTGTATCTTGACTTTAAGGACTCTGAGCTCTCAGATGGTTCACCTCTATCTAAGACCAAATATGCAGCTTTCATCATCACTCTCCCTGGTCTTTAAGTGGGATTAGGAATAATTTCCAGACTCTTCACTCTCCTACAAACACACACAAACCTTGGCATTCTTCCACCAGTACTTATTCTTGAGCTTGGCAGCACTGGTCTCAAACTGGGAGGCTCCGGCCTGCAGCGCGTCAGCCCGATCATCGAGCTCTGACAGCTTCTGGTCCCTCTCCAGAACTTTGTCCACGTTCACACGCATGATGTCCACCACCTAGAAAAAGACGGATACTAGTACCACATGCAAGACACAGTACGGCAGTTCACCATGACATCAATACATGTGTCTATATATACACAAGTGAGGGAGGACGGGACTATATGGTAACCCACTCTGCCATTGGTCTATGCAGTGTCACTCACCTCATCCACCTGTGCCTGTGTCTGCTGCAGGCGCCGATTGCTGGTAAGGTTGGGAGGGGGCTGGTTCTCTCCAGCTGCAGGGGCAGCAGTGGGAGCTGGAGCAGACCTGTCAATCACATGGAACATATCGTCCAACCAGGTTGTGGACTATTTTTTTCTTTCTTAAAAACATGTGACCAATTTCCAGCAACTTTTTAACTCAAACCCCGTATAAAATAACTTAAATGTTTAATGACACCTTTGGAAAGCATCCAAAATCAACTGAAACAACCCAACTCCCTAGTGTGTACAGATCTATGCAAGTATCTGTCAGACTAAACAATGATCAAGGGTTCTGACTGGGAAAATACTAATTTATCATTGCCGAGTTTTGAAGTTTCTTCTAAAATGGTGGCCAGCTGTTAATCCACATGCCTGACTCCTTATCGTGCCTCAAATGACAGGGGCAGTTAACAGCAATCTGGGACTCCGGTAACAGGCTGCCAGTGCACAGGTCCTGACGCAGAGGGTGAACTGGCCCAGAGAGATTCCAATCAAACGTGTCATTTGTCCTGGTAAGAGCCTCTGCACAGTTGTTATTCTGAGCCACTACTAGTGATGGCAAAAATGACGCCATTTGCCATATTTTTTTATCCCACTTACTATATTCTTTTTTCTTTGTACTACATATTTCCTTTCAAGCGCAATCCTGGAAGCAGGTAAAAAAATTCACTGATAATGACACTTCATTGATCCCTGTGGAGAAATGCTCTCTTTGCCCACCGGGACAGGCATGCAGGTGAGCGCGAGCTTGGCAGCGAAGGGCAGGACGCCCGCAGTTTCAGAGCCTTGCTCAAGGGCCCACAGATGCAGCTGTTCTGCTGAAGCTGCCCTTAAACCATAGACCTTCTAACTGCAGGCAGAGAAGCTCAACACACTGAGTCACACACTGCCCCCTACACTATACGCGTATTATAAACTTGAAACTTGATTACTGTTACCAGAATAAAAGCCCCCTTCAGAAATAGCAGAAACAAAGCCAGAGGCATTCTCTTTTTATACCCAAATACTGCTGAAGTGTGCAGTTGCTGGTAAGCATTAAACTCCGTAATACTGTCATATCAGGAAAACCTCCAAACGAATATGGACATAGAAACCAATGGGGGTTATGGGGGATGTGTAACCCCCAATATTTCATTTGGCTTCATTCATCCCCCAATAAATAGACCTTTGTATTTACATTATTACACTGTCAACCCCCAATGTCAAACTCTCTCCAACACCACTGATTAAAAGACCAGACATCACATGGCAAAGTTCTGTCGCCTCCACCTGGCCAGTTTGCTTCTGCGAGTCTTTTCATTACACAAATGCAGCCACACTTTCTATAGTGGTGGCGCAGAACTGGCACACATCCTTTGAGGGATGGAGGTGTCAGCCAATCCTGGCATTTGGACACCAGCCGTCATCCACCTGTTTGCACCAGGAAATATACAACTCCTCCAATCAGAGCTACCCTGAACAGAACCAACCCTACAGGGTGCAAAACAATCGCACTAGTAGTATCAGCAAAGCAAGTAAAATAAGCATGAGCATCCGGGCCTATGGTAGGCTGTCTTTGAAAACAGACGTCCCCAGTCATCCGGTGGAACAAAGAGACTGGATTAGGTTAACAGGGTGATGGGGGATCAAACAAGTTACATTTTTTTTGATAGACAGGCATACTGTCCTGAATGTACCCCTGCCTTGTACCCTATGCAGTTTGAAAGAGGGACATGAAGGGTTTGGAACCTCTTTGGGATAAATAGTTAAAAGACACAGGGAAGGTCAGAAGTCCCAAGGCTATGGTTATAATCTACGATAGTAGTGCATAACACTACCGTCTCAGCTTTAACAGCTATACACTCTCGTCATATAGCCACAAATGCGAATACGCTCTCAGAAAAAATGGTACGGAAAAAATGTATACCTTTGCTTGTCACTGGGGTTGTACTCTCAAGGGTCTGCCAATTGTACTTTTAGCTGTAGGTAACTGTACCTTTTAAGGAACATTTCTGTACCTTTGATGGTACATTAATGCTGTTTATACCTTTGGGATGTACCTCAGAGTCCATTTTTGTACCTTAAAAGATAAAATTACAAGGTTACAGCCCCAGTGACAAGCAAAGGTACAATTTTTTACCTGTTTTTCTGAGAGTGTAAAACTGTTAAATCAATTCTTACAGTGTAGCGGGGAAAATGGGAGCACAGGGTTTTCATTTTGAGTCCCTTAAAGCAGCAAGGATGGACCTAAGGCAATAGCAGAGAAAACAATGGGAACATAAAGCAGGACTTCTTATCACAGTAGATTTTATGGAGGAGTGATGCCAGGAGGGAAGCTCATGAGTTTTTATTAAATTAAAGCCTCTGTTACTGAATGAACAAAGTACAAAAGACAATGATTCAGAAGCCATCCGTTCACAGTTGCGTACAGATCTGCACCAGTCATGGTGGCTCTCATCACCAAGTCCATACTGACACAAATTCCACACTGACAGTCACACAGAGCTTCAAAGTCGACGTATCATTTTTAAAGGCCACAAAAATACTGTTGCTGCAGTAAAACAATGAAGCAATAGCGCTTACGCACGGACTCCAGAGTGTGGCGGCACGGGTGGTGTTGGGGGGGGGGGGAGTATTATACCTGCTGTAATGCCCCACTCTAACCATTAGGTGTCGACAGAACCCTGCATAAAGGTCACCTTTACTAAATACCACACTAATCCTTTCATAATAATCCTTGATCTGTTCGTATGCGTTTTGAACACTAGTGTAGATAAACTGTTAAACCAGTTCGTGCGATGTAGCAAGAAAAAGAATACAGGACTTGGAGTTCCCTAGAGCGTTAGGGTTCGACCCAGTACACGTTCTCATTGGTATTTGAGTGATTTTTTCGTGTCGTTTACATATACACTATTCTATTTTTAGACTTAAAATCCTGTCCTGTCCCGTCTCACCTTCAACCGGGTAGGCAGCTATCATCGGAGACAGTGCTAACCAACAAAGACAGAGAGAACAAACGCGCAGTTATCGACACAAATATTTATTTCAAGAATCGAATTAACATTTCTCCAACTGTCGTTTGAAATATACCTGACACCGCCTCTGCTCCTATTATATGTCCTCACGACTGGAGGCGTTTGGTGAGAAAAGACAAGACGTTTGATTAAGTTGCTCACACACTACCGCAATTTGTCACGCATCGGCGATTGCAATCCAACAACCTATCTGTCCCTGAACTGACAGCTGAAGGCGTAACTCATAAGCGGCACGTCCTTGACCGTTATAGGTCGGGGTTAATATTTCCACGTTTTCAATACAGCTGTAAAAGAATCCTGTTTTATATATCATATCGATATAGTGCGTTTTATTTTACAATGTTGCTATATAGTTCTTTATAATGCTACACTAAAACTGATCGGAAATATTTCCAATAGCGCATATAGGCCTGGAGAGAGGGGTAAAAGCAAAGTAATCTTATTTAGCACATTTATTACTAGTTATCCTAGTAAGAGTGGTAATAATGGGAAGAAGAAATAATGTGCATAATTGGCTTATGAAATAAATGGAAAATTGACGGATACAAGCAACTGAACAGGAGGAGGCCTACATCGAAGGTGTCCATTTCTAATGTCATGTGTTTGCAGGCCAGACAATCAACACTGTTTGTTATCGGCAGGATATTTTATCATTATTCCAGGGTAGCAAGAGCAATAAACGACTGATATCCCGAATCCACCTATGCCAAAGACTAACGCAGAAACATGAATTAGGAATTAGATGGCAAGACTATGTGTGACTACCCAAACCATGTTGTATTCATGCTATTGTATTTAAGACAAACAACGTCCTATTCTTGTTAATAAACAAAGAAAAGTGGTGTTTAAATGCAGCTGACCTAATTTCTGGAACAGCTCCACAACACCGGCATGGATTGTATTAAATTTATTTTGAACGCTGGGAAATTGACATCCTCAACAGCTAGGCCAACACCCCGAAACATAACGCTCAACCATGACATGAAAAAGAGAACCATTAAAGAAGCCACTCCAAAATAAACAATTCAATAAAAGCACAACTTATGGAGCACATTATGCTAAAGTATTGCCCTTTAGATATACCGAACCTGCAGAACAAGGGGACAGCTTTATGCAGACAGAGTCATCATATTTAATCCCTCTCAACTGCTTATTTCCATGTTATCCTTCCCTTTCCAATAGGTTCTGTCAGCTGTCCTAGCGGCAGAATTGCTCTCCGTCACTTAAAATTGCAAACATTACCGTCATCACCATTAGTATCAAATGCGTGTCGTTTTAAGCCAGGAAACGATTTAAGGCCTCACATGCATGCACTCCGATGGGTTGAAATGGTCCACGGTTCTGTCCACACGGATATGAACCGCCTGTTGTAATGTGAAGCCCGCTGTACAGATACAATACGGAGGACCGACCCCCGTCACAGCCATCTTCTCTCGCTCCACACAACACCTGCGCAGCGCCCAGACTCGCACCACCAACACGAATAAGACACGAATTAGAGACTCTCCTAGTTTCCAGTCTAGCTGAAAAATACCATTTTGGTTTAGTTTTCTGATAGATAATTCGTAACAGGGATGAGAGACAAACACCACACCCCTCCCCCATCTCTGTCACAAATATCGCGTAGCAATAAGAACAGCCACCTTCGTTCCAGCGAAATATTATTTTTTTGTGGAAGCAACACCCGTCATGTAGAACAAAAGAAAATCCATACATAGTGTATGCGTTATATTAAAATGCAACAATTACATATGCAGACACATTGTATATCACTATATATATTATATACGCCCTTACAGCCATTTTACTTGCTGCAATGTACATGAGGTGTTTTCATTAAAAAGACAAGTGTCGAATTAACAATTTAACATTTAGAAAAACGATTTAACAAAAGAAAAAGCCAATCAATTCAAATCAAACCAGCCCATTCTGTTAAAACATGTTCTTTGTTTCAAGACAGTGCCACAAATATATCTGTTTATTATAACTGGGAAATCTTGATCCAAACCGTGAATAAATCAATATAATTTATGAAATAGAAGGTGAAATAAACAACCAATTAAAATATTCGCTATAGACCAGCTGAATTGTTCTATTTATAGACTTTTGATACATTTAAGGATCCCCAGTACAAGACATCTTAATATGAAATGTTATAGTAATAACAGTAAAATTATTAGGCTCGTGAGCAGTGAATTGCTCAATTAATTTTCAATTTTGTTACCCTAAAAGAAAATAATACTTCTTAGCAAAAACATTTCTAATTCTAAAAAACATGCAAACACGAACGCATAAAATTGCCTCGTTTTACAGTATACTCACATCTCTTATTGTAGGGTTATTGACGTATATAAATCCTAGAAGAGTATATGTTTAATAGGATGTAGTGTGGATTGTCTTTTTTGGTCCCAGTCTTCTTGTCAGCTGAGTTTCTCTTCTGTTAATTCTAAATGAGGGAGTGATAATTACGAGTAGGACGCGTTCTCCTCTTTTTTCTGCGTTCCGTTCACAGCCTACGCCGCACCTCGTCTATGGATATTTATTATAGGAGACCCGCTACCGCTAGTCTTCGCCGTGTCACTGTGTATATATATAAAAAAAAATAGCCGTGTGGACTAAGGGAACAAAGATGGCTTGCTGACGTCATTCGTCATCCGGGAAGCTTCAGGTTGAGAGGGTGGCAACCAAAGATGGGAAAAGCATAAAAAAGCTTGGCTAGGGATAATACGGCGATGTTTCTGACACTTCTGGGTAAATATTAGAATACAATGGCATGTATACATCAGCCTTTAAATCACGGTTTGCATTTGTTGTTCTGATATGATATCACATGGGATAATTGCAGGTGTTAGGATATAAACAAAATGGCGGCCCGTGAAACAGGGGGTGGGGGTGACGTTCGTCGACCGGACAGCGTTCAATTACTGTAGAAATTTAATTGTACTTTATAGACAGCTCCAAGTTAATACTGTAAAGAAGGGTTAATTCGCTTGAATTTGAGCTAATGACGAATAACTACAGTAATTAAATATTTTTATTTTACGGGACGACGGTTAGCAGAATTTTCCATGAGCCCTATATCTAAAACACTAATTAAGGTCATGTAAAAATATTATGGCAGCGGTGGGATTCGAACCCACGCCCCCGAAGAGACTGGAGCCTTAATCCAGCGCCTTAGACCGCTCGGCCACGCTACCGTCTAGGAATGCCTTGCTAAATAATTTTAAATAAAGAATTCTAGTTTTATCTTGAAATTATTTTTTATTTTGTTACATCGACTCTGTTATTGTTGATTATCTTCCTGTTTCTAACATAATTTAAATACTTGGTCAAGTTAATGGTTTTGTTAAGACAATAATACGTTTATCGCAAAAACTTTAGTTATATTTTTCTTTAATTGAATAAAAATTCGAAGTGTACTCGACACTAAAATTTGATTGTTTCTGCGAGTACCTTAACATCGCTTTAATGCATTCGCATAGTATTGTATGTATTTTTGTCACGTGCCGGAAGAAATGTCCATATTTGGACAGTCACGAAATCGCGCGTGCCTATACGCCCACTCAGCGAGACGGGCGGTGAGCCCCTGCGTAGGGATACCCGCCTGGAAGTTTCGTTCGTTTGTCTAACATGAATCTGAACTGACAGTAGAGACAAGGGTCCAAGAGAATAAATATCCACCAGGAGCTAATAATGAGGAATTAAACGCCGAGCCATTAGGCCACATTACAATTTATCTTGTGTCGTCAGTACAGAATGCATTCAAGTAGTATCCAAATTCAACACAGGTCTAATTATCAGTACGCAGATGCACTGCAGTCACACTGAATTCTAAAAAGGCAAAGTGCAAATGATAAAAATGAATTTGTCGACCCGATTACCAATCTTAATGGAACCTACCTGAAAGCAAAGGCTATACACATGTGTAACAATTAAGAGAGTATTGAAAAGGCAAATAAAAATAAATATACCGGCAGACACGACTTCAAAACGTAGTTGTCTGGTTATTACATCTCATAGGCTTTAAGCGTGGCCTCGGGTATTAATAAGGTGGATGTAAAGCAATAGTAACAATCCCGGGAGAAAAACCCACAGCTCCGACGAAAAACGAGCGGATTGCAACTTAATGCAAATTCGATACGTTAGCGAAGCAAGAAAAAATGACTCCGTTATTTATAGATCTCGACTGATTCGGCCGCCTTTGTAATTAAACGGACAGCACAGACCAATTCGTAGGCTTGTACTGGTGAAGAGAAAACCAACAAAAATTCTAATGTATATGAAATAAGCTTATGTGATGACTCCTCGTGATCTACAGAAACGTACCCGTTTCTCCTAAGATTATAAAGCCGTGTATAGGAATCTGTCAAGTAGGCATTTTACCCACAGCTTGTAGCTAATGGAAATATTTTTATTATGCGTTACGGAAGGGTAGATACAAGCAAGAATTATGGCTTTTATTTACAAAGCAAAACGATGAGATAAAACCAGAAATTCACGACACAAACATGACACACCAGAAATCATCCACAAATTACACACGTAGGCGTGCGCGTGCACACACACAAACAGAAAACCAGTTAAAAACCAAATCCAATCCATAGAACAAGCGTCCGTTTGGCTTCTCTGTGGCATGTGATTAGCCACAAGCTAAAATAGCATGGTTAATACCACACAAAGCCAGCTGGTGGGAGCAATTACCCATTACAGTTAAAATCCAGCTCAAAAGTACTATGATTCCAGCAGCAAGTGAACCACTTCCTGGGAGCTGGGAGGATCTGCAAGTGTCAGTGGTCCCTTCAGCACATGCCGTGAAGAAGCCCATCGCTGGGCACTAGCCCTACAGAGTAGGTGTGCCCTCATGCATTCTTGGGGTGGTAGACGGGCGGAAGGACGCGGCGGGAGTTGGCACGCACCCAGGGGTGCTCAGTGACGTGTTGTAGTGGAAGCCGAGCAGAAGGGCTGTGGCGCAGCAGCCTGGAGATCAGGTCCCGTGCACCTTCTGACACCACCTTGGGGAACTGCAGGTCCACCTGCCCCAGAGCAGCACACCGGCATGGAGGTTTAACCAGACATACATGTTTGCACAGAAAAGATCCACAATGGTACAACTACACATTCGCTGAAATCTTTTAGACACAACCCACTCAAAATATGTCCATGTGACATCTGTACTAACCACTACCTCCATCACGCTACGATCGATCCTATTTCCCTCATTGATTACTGCTTGCTATGGACATTACTGTTAAAAATCTAAATTCTTTACAGGGTGTTCACTTTCTACTCCAACAATTTGCATGCATTTGATGCCCTTACAGCGACGTTTTTTAACAATTTAACTACCACAAGTTGCCCGAGTCACTGCAGTTATGTACTATTCGTACTTTTGAGTAAGCCACCATCATGAAAAGATCAGTGTCACTTCAGAACAAGTTAATTCTAACTCGGTAATCAGGGGAGTGGTTGAACATGCATTGCAAAGCTTGTATCATTCACAATCACAAACAGTGACGCGACAGGTATAGTAGGGAAGGGACATGCTGATATTTGACTGGGTTTTGTTTCCTATACATTTGACACTTGTGAATTCCTACTGCGATATTATTACAACTCTGGGTCTCAAAAACTCAGCAACTTCACCAAAACAGCCCCGACTCAAAACCCCTTGTCCAGTCACCTTGGTGATGCGTTTGTAGGTCTCTGCATGACTGGCGCTCTCAAAGGGGGGGTTCCCCACCAGGCATTCGTAGCAGAGCACCCCAATGCACCACAGGTCCACCTTCTCATCATGTGTATGCCCCTCAATCATCTCAGGAGGCAGGTAGTCCAGTGTGCCACACATAGTGCGCCTCCTGCAGGAGGGGGGCATGGGGTCAGAAGGGCAGGGTGCAGCTGTAGCATCCAGCACTGGAGGGTGAGCTTTAGGGAACAGACACTGGAGCATCTTAAATGAAAGATGGCAGAAGAACAGCCCCCAGTGGATATGATCAAGCATTTGTCCCCAGTAATAAAACAATAGGTACCTTACCTTCGTAAAGGATAGCAGATATAAATATCTTCTTAGTAAAAGGACTGCATTTATGTAGTGCTTTTTACCAAAGTGCTTTACAATTATGCCTCACATTCACCCATTTATACATACATTCACACACCGGTGGTGGAGGCTGCCATGCAAGGTGCCAACCAGCTCACCGGGAGCAATTTGGGGTTCAGTGTCT
>JAABNY020000037.1:10552816-10577204 GCA_015164015.2 Brevimyrus niger
ATACATACATACATACATACATACATACATACATATATAATCTCTAGAGAATCCTACAAGAATAGAGAGTGCACATTATGTATGTATGTCCTCAAAATGGACAAAACTTGCTTCAGGTATTATTAATGGTAATTAAAGCTAAATAAATAATCACTTTAGCTAAATAGCATTAAAATCAGTAATAGAAAGCATTTGCCATTTGTTTTAATCTTAGTTTTCAGAAACGGTATATACATTTTCTTTTAGCTGTAGTTTTATTTTAATTTCATATCTTATTTCAGTTTGTGAATATTTTTTATAGCTGTATTGTAGTTTTTGTTATCAATAGATGTAGACAGAAGTACTGGGATTGCAATCAAGCAAGTGAGGAAGGTTATGTGGCAACATCAAAATTCTAAGGAGAAATAGCTGTGAATTCTTGTCCAGGCAACCTGCAAAATGTCTTGTTTGGTTTAGTGGTCCTTGGTGATAATATAGATAAACTTTATCAATGCACAAATGAATGTGCAAATAGCCATAACATCACAGATTGATTAACTTCAATTTTGAAGACAAGCAACTTAGGATCACAAGAGGAAAAGGTATATACAGTGGTACCTCAAAACTCAAACTTAATGCGTTCAGATCGAATCCTAAAAAGTTCTGATCAAATTGTCCCATAAGGAATAATGGAAAATCAATTAATTGGTTCCCGGCCCCAAGAATTAAATATGCTAAATATGTTTTTTTAAGCATTTAAACACAAAAATAACCAAAAAAAACAAGAAGAGCATATACTGTACTAAAGACATTTAAGCACATTTATCAAAACAGTAATTTGTTAAGTAAGAAAATAAATGTATCCAAACAATGTATCCTGCCCCGATTGTCTGCTCCTTCCGTGTGCCACGCTGCCTCATTATCCCTGTGTGGAATCCCTGTGTGATCAGCTGTTTCTGGTTGTTTTCATTAGCCCTCTGTATTTCGTCCACATTTCAATTTGTTTCCCCAGTTTGGTCATTACACTGTCTGTCTGCGTTTTGCCTGCCTTACGTGTAATTAAACCCCATATTCCCCAGTACCCTGACATCTGCGCCTTTGTCTCCATTCCATCCTTTCTTGGCGCAACAATATTATTACAATTAAATGTATTAATGGTTTACTATTTATATTAAAATAAATAATAAGAATTTTTTTTTTTAAATGTATTTTATGATATAATAATAATCATTGTTACCGTCTATCATTGTCTTGTATTTTTACTGTCTATATGTATTCAGCTAGTGTAAACATGCACAATGCTATCACAGCTAATGCGAGGCTGAGACTGAAGCGTTTCCATTTGTTTCCACTGAGAGATGTGCCGCGTGACTAATTTCCCCACGCGTACAAGTTATCTTAGGTCGGTGTTCACGGTTTGACTTCTGAGATTCAGATCGAGCTCTAGATAATTTTTTTCAAACTGGTTGGTTCGACTTTTAAGAAATTCAAGTTCCAAAGAGTTTGAGAACTGAGGTACCACTCTATAATATACACATGAGGCTGCTAATATGAGGGAATGTGAATGTAGGCATAGTGGGAGGTGGACCAGGTATTGTACTGTGATATCAACTGCCTGAATGAATGAATGAATGCATGAATGAATGAATTAAACTAAACAAACAAACCCAGTAGCACTTCTCAGAGCACTGTGGTGAGATAAGAAAAGTAGAGACTTATTTTCAGGAGAGCAACTTGTAATATCTCAGATATACTTTTTGAAGTTGTCTTGAATCTTTTTCTTGGTGTGGCAATTAGTTTGGTCAGGTCATCTGACAATCTGATTACAGCTCTGATACCCTGTCGATGAGTGTCCATCATCCTGCATTATATTTTGAATGATACGCTGTGTCCTCTTCTGTTTTGTACCCTGAAGACTCGTGAAGGGCTGCACTTCATACACATCAGACAGGGGGGGCTTTACTGTGTTGCCACAACAACCACCAATGCCTCCCCATTCACCATCATCGAGTTCCTCAACAGGCAAATTACTTTTTATGTTGTTTTTTAGAAGCCAAATGACCCCCAGAAATCACGTTTTGTACCTGAATATGTAATCATGCTGCATTACTGTTCTCTGTTTATGGTCCTGTATGTTTACTGAAGGAAATTAAGTTGATAAGAAATGCTAACAGTATGTTTTAATATTAATCTTTGTGTATTCCCTGATAATGGGGCAGTGTTTTAGTTACAAATGCCAGTACTGTTCTCTATACGACTTGCTTACCTAAAATGATGTCTTATTGAAAAAAGTTTTTTAAGCATTATGATATTATTCTTGTGCAAAGATCATTTAATTGTTAAATTGTAGTCATTTTGAATGAAAGCATCAGATAAGTAACCGTGTGAATTTGTGAGGTGATCGTGTCGCCTAGATTGGCAGCACTGATTAAGGACTACTGTGGCAGTCTTTCTGAAAAGTCCGTCAGAATGAACTTTGCCCTAATTTATGAGATGCTGGATGAAATGCTGGTGAGTTGGCCATAATATATCCCTGTTTGGTCATATCCATCTGGTTGGATGGCTGCCATCTCACCCCTTTGTGTTCTCCTCTGCCTCACCCAGGACTACGGTTACATCCAGACCACCTCTACAGACATTTTGAAGAACTTTATCCAGACAGAGGCTGTTAGCTCCAAACCCTTTAGCCTGTTTGACCTTAGTAATGTGGGACTGGTAAGGCACATTTTCTTCTTCTTCTTGATTGATTTCAAAATATTTTAAATATTTCCCCTGCCCATGTCTCGTTGCTTGCAGTTTGGTGCAGAAACCCAGCAGAGTAGAGTTACCCCTAGTGCATCTGCCAGTAGGCCCATTATGTCAAGCCGCGGCGATCAGGTGAGCTACACTGGTGAGAAATGATGCTGTGTTTAGCAAGCTGGTCCTCAGGGGCTCCCAGACAGTCCATGTTTTCGCTTCCTCCCAGCTCTCTCCCAGACCATCCACATTTTTGCTCCCTCTGAGCTTCCATTAGGGAGCAAAAACATGGACTGTCTGGGGGAAACATAAGTGACCCTGTGACTGGCTTTATATACCACTAAAATATCCAGGCTGGCTCTTTGTAGAGAAGGCATTGCAATGTATACTTGTACAGCTTGCTGTTTGTTCTTGATTCCGGCTCTAGGGAGGGAAGAATGAGATTTTCGTGGATGTGGTGGAGCGGCTAACGGTGGTCATCGGCGCTAATGTGAGTCTCCCTCCCTGAGTGCTACTGGGTTCTTAAGGTGTGCTTTAAAGTAACTCAGAACAGTCAGCGTTTCAAACAGCCTCCTGTCTTAGGCCTTCATAACTCTCTGTGCCTGTCTCTGGTATAGGGTGTGCTGATGAAGGTGGACATTCAGGGTGAGATCAAGGTGAAATGCTACTTGCCCACTTGTTCAGGTAGGATTCTTAAGGTCCCAAAGACAGCACTTGGATTGATGCTTATGGACTAATCCTGGTATTGCTAGTACAAATTTAATGATGGATGCTGCTGTTGTGCCAAGTTTTCTGTCAGTTTTCTTTGTCAAAATACCTTCTGCAGAATATCCAGATAAAAGAATCTAAGCAAAGAAAAAGCTGGATTCTTTCCAATCTGATATCAACATTCTCTCTTTGCACAGAGATAAGGATTGGACTGAATGAAGAATTCAGTATTGGGAAGTCCCAGCAACGAGGTGAGTGTACTGCCCCCATTTGGCTAAAACTGCTTTCACGTGACCAAGTGTTTGTTGCCCTAAAAAAAATCAACATAGTGTGTACACCAATAACGGTTCCTCTTCCCTTTCTTCTCTCTTTCTGTTAGGTTATGGGGCTGCAGTGCGAGTGGATGAGTGCAATTTCCACCAGGCCGTGCGACTAGATGAGTTTGACAGTTACAGAATCCTGAAAATCTGTCCTAGTCAGGGGGAGGTAGCTATGGCAACCGTTCTACATACCCTTTAATAACTGATCCAAGGTCCTTCGCCATTGCTCTGCCCGTACTGCCACTCAACTTGCCTCCCTCTGTTGTTCTTCTCTTCCAGCAAACGGTGATGCAGTACCAGCTATGTGATGACTTGCCCTCTGCTCCTCCATTTCAGCTCTTCCCCACAGTGGAGAGAGATAAAAGTGACCGGTATGTTGGCTGCAAGCTGTTCCAGTTCCTCTCCTTTGCCTCCACTTCATGTTCTGTGTCCAAAAGTAGCCTGTTATAACATATTTAAAACTAACCTCTTGGCCAGTGTTTTGATAAATCTCACATCACTTATGCTAGTCTATTCAGAATTCTTATAACAGTTTGTCTTATTATGCAAATCTGTTATTAAATTCCTTTATGTTCTCTTTCTTATCTCCTGAATGTTCCCCCTTTTGCTCAAAAAAGGCTGTTAATTTACCTGAAACTCAGATGTGACCTGCCACCCAAAAGGTAATTGTACAGTGCAGGAGGTGACAAATCCGTTTTTTGCCTGCTCTGCTGTTTTCCCCACTTCAGTTCAGTTGACTTTTGTCTATAATGTCTATAAAGCTGTAATGTGAATTAGAGATCACTTTCTGTTCTGAATCCACTTCGCATTCAGGGAGTGAAATGCAGTGATCTTCACAGCCTTATAAACTGGCCTGTACTTGCGTGTGTTTGTCTTTTAAATTTTACTGTGTATCTTATCAAATAAGGAGGTTTTTTTCCCCTCTGTTTCATGTCTTTTAAGATTCTTTGGTCAAGGAATGCAGCCTTTTTTCATTCTGGGTTTTGCACTTTTGTTTAGCCCGTTTCCTGTTGCACACGGACTGACCCAGATTGGTGTTTGTCTCTTTGTCACAGCGCTGCCATAAATGTTTCTGTTACCGTACCTATACCCAAGGGCTCATTAAGGTAAGGTCGCCATGTTTCCTCTCCCTGCCGTTGTCACTACATCTAAGCTTTTGTCATTCCCTTTTCATAACACTGCCATTATTGTGTCCTTACGCTATTAGCATGTCCCAAGAGCTTAGCAGCCCAGACCAGAGGGCGGAGCTCCAGCCCAGCAACAAAGCAGTTCATTGGGAGATCTCTCGCTTCCCGGGTGGCGCTCAGTTATCTGCACTTTTCAAGGTAACCAATCATGCGCTTTTTCCATATTGACAGACAGGTTCCCAACAGAGGTTGAGTAAATTGCGTATTTCAGAACAGTGAACAATCAGTGGCTTTTTTTTCCATTTGATTTGTGTGTTTGGTGAAACATTAATAAAAAGCTTGGTTGTGTCTGCAAATAGAAGTATGTAAGGTTTTAAGAAGTCCATATATTCAGTTGCATGAATTGCCAGCAGACTTACCTGCCAAACATTATTTCCTCTTCTTCCCAGGTTGAGGTCCCAGGCTTGAGTGCTGCCTCACTACTGGAAGTAGGTCCGGTCAGTATGAGCTTTGAGCTGCCAAAGCACACCTGTACAGGCCTGCAAATCCGCTTCCTCCGCCTAACCCCAGTCCAGCCCAACTCATCTCCACGCTGGGTGCGCTATGTCACCCACTCAGACTCTTATACAATACGCATCTAAAAAAGCCCTGCCAAACCCTGAATCTAGCATGTCCACGTATCAGTTGAAAGAAATTTCTTGTGGGATTCCTTGTCCTTCATTCCTTATGGTTGGGATTTCCTCAGGTGAGGTGAAGAAGTAACATCTGTATCTTTTGCCCTGAGGATGACAATATGGCCTCCATTTGTCTTACCCTTGCACAGCTACCCAAAAATAACCTCTGAACCCCTCGAAGCTGAAGCTTCATTTACACAAATTTACTGATAGTGTATCAATGCTCCTTAAAACAACCCTTTGACATGTGTGAGATATTTTAAATGATGCAATTTGGATTGACCAGCCTTTTAAAAGCCGCATTAAGCAGAATCTCTTCAAGATGTATCAGGAAATCAATACCTCATGTTCTGTTTCGCTGCTGTACACATGAAGTAGCAAGTTAATAGCAATCCCTGGTCCTCTCTTTCGGGCATACAATGAATGCATTAATCTGAATTTGCACCCTAACAGATGTGACTGATCAATGAAAAGTTTGCACCCAGTTATGAGCCTCCTTAAGGTCTCACAGAGCAGTATTTCTTAACCTGCTACTCAGAGACCCCCAAACAGTCCATATTTTTACTTGAGCTGTGATTAGTCCAGTCTGGTGGTTTTATCTAATATAAGAGTGATTGAGTAATCAATATTCAAACAATACTGAATGTTATTAAATGTTACCATTCATACAATGTCCTGAGGAAAAAAGCCATCATTCTAGATTCTCACCATACCTCTTTAATAGTTTTGTCAAAGTGCAGTGTTCTATAGCAGTGACCTCTATGTTATTTCAACACTCTTCCTGCCTGTATGTTACATTTTTATGGTCAATTTCCCTGATGCTTGTTCATAAGAAATAGAGGCATTTTGAACTGGAGGGCTGTCAGTAATTGTCTTTAAAGAATAAAGTTGGATTAGAAGGGTAACAAATCTGCAGGTTTTTTTTTTTTAAAGTTTGAATGACTTTTCTATTCTGAATTAATATACTATTTTAAATAGGTGATAAATCACCTATGGAATGCAGTATTCTTTTACAGGGGGTCCCAAGATTGCGTTTGTAATGAAAACACTGAAGTTTCCAAATGATGTATGAATGAATAAAAAAATGTTTGATAATTGATTAATTACAATTGACCATTTTGATGCTTTGTTGTACTATTTAATTGTCTTTGAGTACTGTTGATTGCATATCAGGATAGTAACAGCATAGTAACCCCTCACCTCACATAAGCCATTTATGCTACAGTGATCATTTACAAGAAATAGCTTTCCTGAAATGGTGATCGAGAAATAAAACAGACCAAAAAAATGTAAACCAGTTTGAACATGCTGCTGTCAGTGATATAGACACAACCCGACACCCACTACCATGTCCAGTGTGTTCCATGCAAGTTTGAAAAGTGTAGAAATACCAGGTTCCTATTTTCATATCAACTTGAGATCGCCTTTTGTGGCAAAAAAACAATTGACTGTTAAAATTATTTTAAAATTGCATTTATGTGTTGTCTTTACCTGTGTGATAGTCACTCAGACATCAGCATCTACCTTCAAAGCGGATAGAAAATTGTAAAGACTGACTAGCAAATTTCTGCTTTGTACATAAAATTAATAGCTCTATAGTTTGCAGTATAAGTCTCCAGGGTGGTAGTTAGAGATATTTCTTAAAATGTTATAAACTGACCCTGAGTGTTTTTTAAGCCAATGAAATATGTATAAAATCTTAGGAACTGGTGTATTTTCCTCCTGGGTGTACTGATACAAGTAAACTGATATCTGTACTAATTCTGCAACAGATCTTTAATGATATCTTGAGTGAAATAAAGCCATGTTAACTTCTGAATAAGGTCACGCGTTGTTTTCTTAAAACAGGGTGACCTGCAGTGATGCTAAATCTTCAAGGAGAGATATGAGGTGGTACTTTTTTGAGAACAACATAAAGAGAAATATGCATGAATACATACAACGCGCCGTTAAGTTTGGTGTCATATTATTTGTAAATCTCTCATCCCAAAATACGACTTTCCTTAGTTGTCCCATCACAATGTTTTAAATCCCGGTCACTCATTTCAGGTGATCTCGAAATTGTGGCATTTCGGCCTCTGATTGGTCAGAATCATATGTGTGAGCGCTTTTGATTGGGCGGGGGGAACGCCAGTCTCCGTCAGGGGGTGGGTTCTGGATCGCTGTCGCGTTCCAACTACCGGGCGGCTGGCACCTCAGGGCAGTATCAGGGTCTCGTGCGTGAGGGGGGTGATATTCTGCTTAACTACGACCCTAAAAGAAATACTTCGGCGTATAAAATACACACATATACGTGTACGGTGATGGAGGACATGGCGGGCACCAGGTAAGACATGATCTTTATGGTTGTTTCTTTACGCTTTTAATTCAGCCTCGCAGGCACCACACTCAGGGGAAAAAGCGCCGAGATTGATTTTGGGGTCAGGGGTTTGTGGAGTTGCCCGTGTCCGCTAATCGGCTACCAGGTTATTACCTGGGGGGTGGATACGGTCTCTGTTTGCGAGGTGGTTCCGCTTGGGGTTGATATACAGTTATGAGGGTAGGTCACCGCGCCTCATGAGGACGCGTTCATGGTAACGGTAACGGGGAAGCGGGGGTTTCGGTGTAAGTGAAGCGCTTAATATCAAAAGGGAGCCGTGAACTGTCTATCCGGGGATTCATAAAGCGAATGATGTACGGGCAGTGCCGCAACGTGTCTATGCATTCCTGCTGATGGGGTTTATGTGTGCTGTCATTTAAAATAAAAAAAGCAAAGTATTAGATTTGTAACGCTTCTGGTTACTGGTTTGGCTTTTGGAGGAAATATATGGTTCTATCGGTTTCAGTTGAGGAGGTTACAGAGACCGTACAAGCAGCTATTTGCGATCCACGAATATACTGTAATATTTGTTTCACAATCCCAGGGTTTTTGCTTGCGCTGTACCCTTGAGCAAGAGACTTTACGTTGCTTGATACTGAATGACTGGTCTGCCGAGACTGTAAATTGTTCTCTAAAAGTTTCCATGGAGAGTTTTTTTCTATTAAGCGGACCATTATCCAGTAGAGACAATGACTGCGTTGGACTTGGTCTCCAAAGCTTTGAATGCTGGCATGATGTATGTGTGGCAGCTACTTGCATGATCTGAGGCACAACTTGTTATCATTGCTGACCCATGATGCTCACTGGATGTGGGTCTGTCAGGGAGCAATCAGGAATCACCTCTTATTTAAGCCTCTGAAATATCTTAGATTTAATATCATAGATCACCAAGTTTATTCTTTTTTTCATTTCATTTTTTTTACAACGATATGGAGGAGTTGGGACTGTGACGATTGTGACCTTGGAGGTAGAAACCCATACTGAATTTCCGGTTTTGGGCGGTTTTGAAGCACACTGAGAGAAATGAAACGGAGGCAGACAAACTCATGGTAACATTACAAGGGGAAAATATGATCCCTTTAAAATAGTCTTGCACATTCTTGGTGGCTGTCACATTCTTGTATTTTTTTCTTGCTCTATTGTGGTCATCTTTGTGCTTTTCTTAGCTGTGACATGGGTTTCCCAGCAAAGGCACAGATGAAAATTTTAAAGGTGCCCTACCAGAGTCAGTTATTCTGACTCTCACATCTGTCATTTAAAAAAGTCCCACGTTTTCATTATAATTCTGTCACATTATAATCATATGCTTCATTACCTCTCAAAGAACAGAACTGTTTTCCTGTCACACAGTATGTATGAAAACCAAACGGAAAAGAGGCATTTGGCCTTCTATGGATTATTGTATGTTGGATACAGGAAATTAGCAGTGAGAATGGCGAGTGTCATGGGGTCAGGGTATATTGGCTATGCAAGTACTCATCAGCCCAGCAGCGTCTCTTAATTTTTTACGCTGGGTTAATTTAGACAGTTCAATATTTGTAAAGAGTCATTTCAGTCTTCCTTAGGGCTACAACAGAATGGATAGCCCTAGGTCATTCCATTTTAATTCAATACATTTCCAAAAATATTTGGCATACCATGAAACTCTTTTTGAGCTTTCTATCAAAATGTAGTTGAGCCATGTATAGCTGTAATAGTAATTCTTTTACAAGAAAACACCCTGATTAATAGATTGCCTTATACTCACTGTCTAGAAAGGGTGCTATATCACAAATTATTTTTTTACAACATAACACATTTCTGAGGTCTGGAATGTGTGACACGCTAAATTTCCAAAAATGGTTACACAAAGGCCATTTAGGCAATACCCTGTTGGGTGTAAATGTGCTTGTCTTATTGTAATCAAACTGAAACAGCTAATAACACAACCATCTAAGATATATAGTTATCAGAAGCTGTGTAATTATGACAAATTAATCAATGAAATCTGCTCTTTATTTCTGTGCTGTTTTATGATTGGCTAATACTTGGATGAATTTACTGTATGTAATTGACCAAGATGAAATGTAGCGAGAGAGTCTCAAAGTCAGTCAAAAAGAAAAGGTATGGCTAATTAAGAACATATGGAAAAGGAGCTACTGATCTGGAAAGGGTTTTTGAGGAAGTTGAGACATTTATTGGGATGTACTGTTGATGCTATATAGATACAAGGGTGCACTGTGGCAGGCAAAACAGTTATTGTCTTCAGAAGCTCCTAGAGCTTTTGATCTTTAGAAGTTGATATTAGGCTTGGGTCCTATTATGATGAGAAAATTAGCTGAGTGGGGGGGGGGGGATTTATTCTGGGGGTCTAATCACACTGCCCCCAAATACCAAGAATAGCTTGCTTTTCAAAATACCATCAAAATACCATGTACCGCACTGCAGTATAATGTCTGGACAGTGTGACGATATGGCTCGGAAATATGCCAAAATATTTTATCACGATAATATAATTATTATGATGTAATACATTCTTACTCTAATTTAAGGTTTTACTTAACATTCCGTTAGGATTCCCGTTAAATGGATTCAGCACATAAAGGAGAAATATACTTTTAATAAATAAACCAATAAAAACATTTTATTATTATTTGCACCATAGGTTATAATGCTAGAAAATGCTGCCAACACTGTTTGATGCTGGATTTTTTCTCTGAATGCTTCCTGCATGTATAGGAGATGGGTTTGACATTGCTGATCGAGCTGCTACCCATCGTTTATTGAAAAATAAAATGGAATCCATCCTGTATTTCTTCAGATTGAAAGTGAATACCCTAAATTTTGGCATCTGTGACTGTAAGCACTTGCATTCTATACGTTCTACTGGATAGCATTGATTCAAGTGGTGAAATAAGTTGACAGTATGTTCAGTTTTAGCTGGCACTAATTTTTCCAAAGTTTTCAATACGCAGCACCAGATTTTAAATTGCCGAAGTACCACCATTTACTTCGTTAATCCACAATATCTCCTTTTTAAAATATATGGCTACTGACTTGTACCTTTCTTCACTGACACTGATTTCTCATCTCCTAAATGACTCATGTGTATTACCAAAACGGTAGCATGTGGTATACCCCTCTAACGCAATCAACCTTGCGGATTGAGCACTGCCCCCCACTTTTTATGTGAGAGAAATCCTCAGAAATAGAATATGAATGTATATTCTTTTCCCATCCATCTTCTGAAAGAACTGAATCCAATGTCGCCAACACACCACAGGGCACACAGTCACACAACTACAGGGCCAATTTAGACTCGCCAATCAACCTATCCTGCGCGCTTCTGGACCGTGGGAGGAAACTGGAGCCCTCGGCAAAAACCCATGCAAACTCCACACAGGAAGGACCCAGGACCGCCAACCACTGCACCACCGTACTACCACGCCACATACTTTTTTCCCATGAAAAGATGTAAAAATGGCACAGTTACATTTATGTTTGATTGCCTTTGTTACCTTTGGGGAATTGTGTTCACACAGCTGAATGTTTTAATCAGGCAGATTTTTTTGTATACCAGCTGGACCTTCTGCTCACTATTCTGCTTTCTTGAATTTGCCTTATTTGCAGAAATATGTAGCTAATCCATGTGTTGTTCGGTGAATTACCAGACACCTTGTGGGGCAATATTATGACAACTGGACGTGTGTGTGGCCAGGCTGTTAGAAGTACGGGCTTGTGATACCACCTGTACCCCCTTGGACCATGACCTGACTCACTAGTGAAAAAATGCTTTTTTTTTCTTCTTTTCCTCCTTCAGTTGCCATGGGAACCAGGGAATACTCCAGCTTGCCACCATAGCAACAAAGCAAAACCTATTTAGTGTGTGTGTGTGTGTGTGTGTGTGTGAGAAGTGGCTTCAGTGTCACTTTAGCTAGTTAAGTACATGTACTGATAGTCCTGGCGCATTATTGTTTGAGTGTTTATAGCTAATGATGATTAAGTCCCAAGATTAGCTGTGAATCTGTTTCTTTGTGCTTTTGCCATTTACTCAGCGCTCTCTCCATTTCTAGTCCTATATTGTGATGCCTGTTGAAAAATGTTCAGTAGGCCAAGTGTCAAGCTGAAATAACTATTGAATGGAGTCTATTGCCAGTGACTTAATACACGTAGTATAGGTGAGGATCACCACTGTTAGTTATGGAGAAACGTACTGTTTGTGTAGTTTGTTCTTCAAAATATCGCAATATACCATACTGCTGTAATACCACCCAAGGCTAACACATCCTTGTTATGTTTAAATTCTCTTTTTCTATAGTTTTATTATGTCCTGTACCTGTTAATTTTTGCTACGCTGACCCATCTGACCCAATGGACCTTGCTTATGCCAACTGTGCATTCCAGGGCAATTTCGTTGTCTTGCTGCTAACCTGAATCTCTCTCACTCTCCTTCAGAGTTTTTAAGAAGTCAAGCCCTAACTGTAAGGTATAGTATTATGGTTTGTTTCTGCAAGTTTGTGTGTGGGAGTATGTGAATTGGACTTCTTGATAGTCTGAACTTTATGTCCTTCTCATCAGCTGACAGTCTACCTGGGGAAGAGAGACTTCATAGACCACCTGAATCACGTGGACCCTGTGGGTGAGTATGTGGGGGGGGGGCAGTTTATGGAATGTGATTTTAAGCAGAGAAAGATTTCAGAATCTGCTTATCGTATCTGTGATTGAGTTAAACCCAGACAAACTTATATAAATGCAAACAGAAATAATCACAGGCTGTGAAAACAGGGCTGTTTTTGTAATGATGGTAGGGTGACAGACAAGTGTTACTTCACTTTTTAGAATAATCATGATGTCATGAAGAGAATAAGGAATCAAATCAGGCAGTGTGACAAAAGAACCATGTCCATGCATAGAGTGCTCAGAACAGAACGGTGTGTTTGTTTGCTGTTTAAACCTCCTCAAACACGTGTCTCTCTAGATGGTGTAATCCTGGTGGACCCAGACTACTTGAAAGACAGGAAAGGTACAGCTATAACTGACCTCCATATCGCTACCTGCTGTATGATGTGTCTTTTGGTACAAGTCCCACAGTCTCCAGCTGTGGGTTTAAAGTATAGCATTTTTATGACTAACCACTTAAGGTATCGGCTGTTTAAAATGCCAGCACGATAAATGCATGGATTTATGTGTTTGCTATTTTAAAATGTGTTGCCCCTCCAGTTTTATATTAAGTGTATATACTGCTTCACAAAATAATTTAGTAATCAGTGTTGACACACCACAGCGCACAACAACAAACTGTGTTCTCTGCTTTTAACCCGTATGTGACATCATGACATAGCAGGGGGCAGCTAATTCAGCACTCTGGGAGCAGTGCTTGGGAGCGGTACCTTGCTGGTCGGGGAATCGAACCAACAATCTTTCATTTACAAGTGCATTGTTAATTCCACCACTGCCCACCAGCAAAAGACAGTAACTGAGTATTTTATCAAAATTGACTTATGACCTAAATCTGATCTTTTTGGCTCTGTTTTGTGTGATGAAATATTTTAGTTCAGCTATGATTTGTTTTGAAACAAACATACCTTCCTACTACACATGTGTGGCCATTAAGCCTTTCAAAGCCTTTCTGCTCAGTTTCAGTGTTGGTGTAGTTACTGTGTTTTTCCTTTGTGGGGCAGTATAGAGGTCAACAGTGTGTATGTATGTGTGGTATGTCCCTGGTAGACCAGCTAACTCAGCTGTTGCCCCTTAGTGTTTGTGACCCTGACATGCGCATTCCGGTACGGGCGCGAGGACCTGGACGTATTAGGCCTGTCCTTCAGGAAGGACCTCTACATCTCCACCTTCCAGGCCTACCCAGCACTGTCTGAAGAGCCATACAGTCGCCTGCAGGAGAAGCTACTGAAGAAGCTGGGTCAACATGCACATCCCTTCCATTTCACTGTGAGTCATCGTGAAAACGGCACTTCAGTCAGAATGCTAACATTAATACGGCACTCGCTACTCATTCTATATACATGCTACAGACACGTACCTTTAAATTCACAATTTTACATGAAATAAGTTGAAACTGACAAAAGTAATTGCCATCCACTTAATTCTGTATTCCATAGAGCAGGCACTCTCCTTTTCAATTGTGGCTTAACATATTATTGTAAATTATAAAACAAATGAAAATGACATGGGCAACATTATTGAGACCCCAAAACCTAATATTTTGTTCCATGCTTTTCTGAGATGATAACTGCAATCAAGCGCTTTCTATAGCTCAGCATTATGAAAACAGAAAGTGTTCACTTTTCTCTATGGTTTTCAGCTAAGACAGGATAATGTCACAAATGTCATTATGAATTCTTCAGATAGATTACACTAATTTGTAACAGTCCTTAATAGTTAAGCAAAATTAAATTAATGTGATGGAATAGTCCTTTACAGTGATACCTGTGTTTCAGGTAAGAATGATGCAAGGATTGTCAGTAGCATGAAAAATAAGGCGCACGTTTATGTTATTGTTGGAGCACTATTTCACAAACAACAGTAAAGCTTATGTTGTCAAACCGTAGAGTTTCCTTTGGGGAATTGTGTTCACACAGCTGAATGTTTTAATCAGGCAGATTTCTGTTTTTTTATACCAGCTGGACCTTCTGCTCACTATTCCACTTTCTTGAATTTGCCTTATTTGCAGAAATATGTAGCTAATCCCTGTGTTGTTCAGTGAATTATCAGACACTTTGTGGGGCAATACTATGACAACTGGACGTGTGTGTGGCCAGGCTGTTAGAAGTACGGGCTTGTGATACCACCTGTACCCTCTTAGACCATGACCTGACTCACTGATGAAAAAATGCCTTTTGTTAACCTTACTGAATCTGCACTGCTCAGTGAGTAATGTAGCCCACTCTTCTTGATGCAAACTGCTCCAGTTCTCTTAGGTTTGATTGGTTTATCCTCCCAACTGCAAGTTTGAGCTCTTTCTATAGATGTTCATTTGGATTCAGATCAGGACCCGTAGAAGGCTGCTTCAGAACAGTCCCATGTTTTTTTTTTTCCAACCATTCCTTGGGATGCTCATAGAATATTATCCTGCCAGATGACCCATAACCTGAAATTGATATTGAGCTTTCTAACACTGGGCAGTAAATTTTGCTCCAGAATGCTTTGATAGTCCTCTGCTTTCATTGTGCCTTGCACAGATTCACCCAATGCAAGGACTTGCACAGCAACCCCTTAACATTACTGAATCTCCTCCACATTTAATAGTAAGGGATGGTGTTCTTTCCTTTCAAAGTATTGTTTTGTCTTCTGTGAACGTAGAGCTGCTGTGACAAAAACTAAAACCTTGAGTTTTGTTTCATCTGCCCAAAGGTCCATGGCTCATCAACATGCACATTAGCAAGCTCCAGTTGAGCTTTTTTGTGTCTGTCTTTCGGAAGTGGGTTCTTCTTCCATGGAACCTACTTTTATTCAGTTAGCAAAGGAAGATGCGGCTTGAAACTGTTGTACTTTGATCCTGGAGGTCAGCTTGGATATGTTTTGATGTTTAACTAGGAGGATTAGCTATCCAATCTCCAGTCAATTTTTGTCTTGCAGCCATGTCCAGGGAAGTCGCCTTAAACTACGGTGATCATATGCCCTATTTTCCCTGAACTGGTCCTCTTTTTTGAGACCTAAAAATGTGTCTTACCGGATTTGTAAATTGCTTGAAATATCTACAATTTCTGAATCTCTGTTTCATGTTTACATTTGCTTTTTATAGTCAGTATACTTTCTGTGTGCATATTTATGTCACTTTGATGCCTGTCTTCACATCCTGACCCCACTGTCCTCTTTTTTGAAAATCAAAATATGGCTGCTACTTAATCCTCTTGATAATGTTAATCACTGTTATCAAAGGAGCATGCTGCTCTTTGGGGACGGTCCTGTAGCTTTTACCTTGACCATGTTTGGTTCATATCTTCTTGTTTTCCTTCTCAGACAACTTTCTGCTTTTGCTTTTCTTGTCCATGTGATTATTTTTCTCAGTTCAAATTGACTGAGTGACTGATCATGATACTGAAGACACCTTTTATAGTAATTAAAGTAATAGTCTGCTTGACATTTCACTACAGTACAATTTCTTTTACCCTCCAAAAGGGTTCCAATAATTTTTTCCATGCAATTTTTTTATTATTTACAATAATATATCCATCCATTTTCTGTAACCACTTATCCTATTTAGGGTTGCGGGAAGTACAAGGCCTAGGGGCGCAAGGGAGCAAACAACCCAGGATGGGGCGCCAACCCCTGGGAGGACAAACTAACACATTCACTCATACAAACACACCTACAGGCAGTTTGGTAACTCCAATTAGCATGTTTTTGGACTGTGGGGAGAAACCGGGGTACCGGGAGGAAACCCCAGACATCACGGGGAGAACATGCAAACTCCACATGTGGAATCCTGGCAGAGACTTGAACCGAGGTCCCAGGCAACAGTGCTAACCACTGTACCATTATGCCGTCCCTACAACAATATAATAAGCTATAAATCAAATGCAAATGCAAAAGTGTCTGATCTATGGAATATGGAGGAAAGAGTGGTGGATGCCAATTACTTTTGGCAGTTTAGTTTATTTCACAGAAAATTGTGATTATTTTTGTTAACAAGTGGACGGGTATCAATACGTATGACTGCATCTGTACATGCAGCTACTCCATTATATCTCTGTAACGTATTGTGTGTTTCAGTAACATGATCTATCTGTTTCTGCTCCAGATTCCACAGAATTTGCCTTGTTCAGTCACACTACAGCCTGGACCAGAGGACACAGGAAAGGTAGGAACCTTCAGCTAGATCTGCAAAACACACAACAACAGGAGCACTGAATTCTCATCTGCTTTATAGGCATGTGGGGTAGACTTTGAGATTAGAGCTTTCTGCGCCAAATCAGCGGAGGAAAAAATTCACAAAAGGTAAAATAGGTTTCTCCTCTGTTGCTGTTTTTAGCTGTTCTGTCTGTAAATATAGATCTAGATGTATCCATATATGGGTAATCCTGTGTGTGGAACTGCAGGAACTCTGTTCGGCTGATAATCAGGAAGGTGCAGTATGCTCCAGAGATTCCTGGGCCCCAGCCTATGGTGGAGACGACCCGTAGCTTCCTCATGTCTGACCTCTCCCTGCACCTGGAGGCTTCGCTGGACAAGGAGGTAGTGCACAGCTCACGCCCGGTGACCTCGTTAGACGAGAAGCTGATGTCTTTTCCTCTCTCTCTCTTTCCAGCTGTACTACCATGGAGAACCTGTTAGTGTTAATGTCCACGTCACCAATAACTCTACCAAGACTGTCAAAAAAATCAAAATATCCGGTGAGGCGAAAGCACAGTGGAGCACTGTCACCTCCGTCGTTTGTTTCTGTCCCCTCTGTTCCACCTTTCTCAGGTTTCGTCATCCTCTTAATGTGTGAGCTGACGTAGATGTTAGGCACTACTGTGTCGGAGTTAACCCCTCTGTTCCTTCTGTTCCTCTCCTCAGTGCGGCAGTATGCAGATATCTGCTTGTTCAGCACAGCGCAGTACAAGTGTTCCGTAGCTCATGTCGAGGCTGAGTAAGTAACGTACCCTTAATTCATCCATCACTATCGACTCTCCCTGTGCTGTGCTTAATTATTTAAGCACTTGATACATTTTAATTTTTTCGTTTCTCTGGCTTTGTGTTTCACTACTGTGCTTTTTCTTAGAAATCACTCTTGTGTCATTCAGTCATTGCTGCTGGCTTCTCCTGGAATCAGTTGTAGTTTGTGTGATTCTCCCACAGTGCTGGTCATGTGTGAATTACTCCTAACAAGGTCGGACCCTCCAGAAGCAAAGCAAACTCAGACTAACTCAAGAAATGGTCTAAATTCGGTTAAAGTCCACTTTTAAACTTGCTTGATCCGCTGACATTATGAAAACAGAAAGTGTGTCCAGCCTGCTTCTTTCTCTATGGTTTTCAGCTAAGACAGGATAATGTCACAAATGTCATTATGAATTCTTCAGATAGATTACACTAATTTGTAACAGTCCTCAATAATTAAGCAAAATTAAATTAATGTGATGGAATAGTACTTTACAGTGATACCTGTGTTTCAGGTGAGAATGACACAAGGATTGTCAGTAGCATGAAAAATAAGGCGCACGTTTATATTATTGTTGGAGCACTATTTCACAAACAACAATAAAGCTTATGTTGTCAAACCATAGAGTCTCTAAATTTCATTGTACAAATGTGCGATGACAATAAAGGTTTTCAACTCCAGCTGCAATGTTGCCAGCGTAGGCGCAGCCATTTAGTTGAGGATGAAGCGACTCTCAAGATCGGTTCAGTGTCCAAAAAGACCAAGTGTGGATGTGAAATGGACTCAGCTGTCGTACCCCAGAAAGTGACCATGTGCTTTTGGAAGTCGATAGACAATGTGAATCCAAAGAAAGCCGAGTTCCCTTTCTCTTGGACTACTTTCTGGTCCACTTAAAATGGACTGAGTCTCCTTCTTTTATAATGAACTGTATGTGAAAACACACTTAGACTTGATTTGTTTCACAGAACTACATTTCCCACCCACCTGTTTAAAGCATTCTTTCTGCAAACCAGCCCACCTAATCATATGTGTTTTTGAGTTTATCCATAAAGCCGTCATTTAGATAACACTTTAATTAAATGTATGCGTGAGATGGGAAAACAGAGAAACTTAGAGGCATGGAGAAACAGAGAGGACTGTAGAGGAACATTATTTAGACAAAACTTGTTTATCAGCTAACATTCTTTTCACCAGATTTACTCAAGAAAAGGTTTTCTAATTGCCCATTTTCTCAAAACTCCACTTTTCCCTAGTGACCAGGTGTCTTCCAGCTCCACCTTCTGCAAGGTTTACACCTTAACCCCTACAATGAGCAACAACCAGGAAAAGCGGGGCCTAGCTCTAGACGGCAAGCTGAAGCATGAGGACACCAACCTGGCCTCCAGCACCATGTGAGAGGGGCATGGAGTTGCCCCTTATATACCAGTCTTGTGTCAACCTTACACGCTGCTACACATGTACACTGTGTTTATAGTTACACAACAAACACCATTATACTGATACACTGTTCATCAGGGTTGGGGCCATTCCGGAATGCATTCATCAATTCCAATCTAAATCAGGAAATGGAACGAGTTGGAATTGGAAAATAAACTATAGGGAACAGAACTAGAATTAAATTCAGATTTCAGGGAGATTTAAATTCCAACTCTAGTTCCATTTCCAGATTTTGACTCCAACCCTACTGCTCATATTCATTTGTATCGCCAAATCTAATAGACATGTTTGTAAGTCATGCTGATATAGTGCAGTTAAACATCCTGATAGAATGTAAATGTACCCAATAACTATACATACCACATACATGAACATATACTATATATTCTCATATAGGTATAATGACTTACCTCGTATACACAGTGTTCTCTTTCCTCATAATGCGATTCTTTACACTTGGGATAACTGTACATTTGTAATTTGTTTTGCTCTTCGGGTGGTTTGAATACTTTTCTCAGTTTTCCTGTCTGCTGATGTTTTTTGTTTGTTTGTTTGTTTGCTTGTTGTCTCAGGGTGAAGGATGTACCCAACAAGGAAGTCCTGGGAATTCTTGTGTCTTATAGGGTCAAAGTCAAACTGGTGGTGTCACGAGGAGGGTAAGGGGCCAAAAGTTTTTGTTACCAGTGTGTACTAGGGATAATGTTTCAAAATGTGTTTATAGGTTTTTGTTTGGTTTCTATTAGGCTTTATTAGGTTTATTTTAATAACCCAATTCCCAACTGGCTTTACTCTCTTAAAATAAACTGTCCTCAGGGCTCCAGTATCCTGGTTTCCCATGATGCTCTATTTTCCTTAGGGACGTTGCTGTGGAGCTGCCTTTTGTCTTAATGCACCCAAAGCCCTCAGACCTTCCCAGCATCCCCCTACAGTCAGGTACCCCCTCATGATGACACCCCAGTCCCCTATCCAGTTTGCACTATGATGATATATATGGAGTGACAGCCCTCTCTCCTTGTATGCACAGCGGTGCCTGACAAAGAACCGCCCATCAGCCCCAACCTGATAGAGTTTGAGAGCAGGTGAGCTGCTGTGTGGGCGTGGCCTCAGTGTGGGCGTGGCCTCACATGGATCGTCACCCGTTGTTTTATAATCCAGGTCTCCAGTGGAAGTCCAGCTCAGTGACATTCTTCCTCAGATTTCCAGAAGTTTAGTTTGTGTTATTGAACTGCAGATAACTAATTAAATTTAAAAGTGATTCCAGAATGTATCTATTTCTTTCACCCCAATTTTTACTAGTAGTGTCTACAAATTATTTACATGGCAGTCTCAAAATAAAAAAAAACATGTTGCTTAAAATTACATAATAAATATGATTTTGATGTATTGCTGCTTATTTGATGTATTGTTGTTTATCCAGTAAGGTCATACTAAAATATATTTCATAAATATGAAATATTTCATTAATATATACACAGCAAAATGGGTAGGACTAAAATTGTCTAGGCTTTAAACAATTGTATCCATGTTGGCTGGGGTGGCAGTTGCCGTGATTGCACAAAGTTTAAAGTTCTACAATACCAGAATAATATATATTGGGATATACCTACAAATGGAATACCATAGACACGGAAATGCCAACAATTATTTAAAATGTTACCAATAATTCAGATTATGAGTGCAGAAAAACTTTTTTGGCTGTGACAAAAAGATATATTTAAGTTAGTCTAAGACTAAAAAGTCCATGAGTTTGGTTTACCTGTGAAAGCCCCTGTAGGAGGGTTTGCTTGTGATTGCCCTCATAGGAGAGTGCATGAGTATGTACAGTATAGTATAGTATAACCTTGCCCTTGTTGTCAAATCCCTTATATTCCTGGGTGACAGGTGGCATTTATGAGGTCATTTCATGCCCTTAGCACATGGACACCTCAGTGTACATAAAATGTCTATTGACTATTTGTGTGCCTTTTCAGAAATATTGTAGCACAACGGACATTATTTCTATATAGTAATTATTGTTTTAACTTCCTTTTATCCTCACAGTAATTTTACTCAGGATGATGACTTTGTGTTTGAGGACTTTGCCCGCTTGCGTTTGAAGCGAATAAAGGACAAGGATGGTGACAATCACATTTGCTGAAGCCAGATTCCCCGACTCCTCACCGAACCATGTCTGGTATGGATTCCATGGTCAATGCATAACTCTACGGTTAAGGATTGTTGGAAAAGACAGCACCCCTCCGCCATCCATGTGTGAACTTTAAAGACTGTGTTATTATATATTTCAGTATTTTGTGCTAGAGCAGTGTTTCCCAGCCTGTTCCTCAGGGACTCACAGACAGTCCACATTTTTGCTCCCTCTGAGCTCCCTAATGGGAGCAGAAACATTGACTGTCTTGGGGTCCCTGAGGACAAGGTTGAGAAACACTGTCCTAGAAGGAATATCATTGTCCGTGTTTACATTCAGTGACACAGAGTTAGATGGACCTCAGTTTGTTGCAGTGCTTCTTTTTTACTTGTCAGGTTAAGTTTTGTTTTACAAAACATTCATGCTTGTGTGTCAGTGAGGGATGAAACCTGACCTTTAACACTGAGAAAGATCTGCACATCTATGGGCATGTGCACACATACAGAATCTTTGCTCAGCCAGTACTCACAAGCCTAACTTTGAATGGCAATAGTGCAAACATTTTAAAGTAATTTTCACCCGAGTCTTTTTGTTACCTGTATATAAATATAAGTAGAATTCCATTTTCAGCCATGTGTTGTTGTTTCTTTTTCAAACATTTATAAGGTTTGCTGCATCCTCCTCAGGCAAATTTTCTGTTAGGGACTTATCTATCTTATTTTTTCTTTTCATGGGACCACTGGGACATGATCGCTTCAACAATGATTATTAATGCTACCTAACAGGTAGAGTCAGAAAATATTGGCTATCTAGCTGGTTAGCAGAACATGCTGCTTCAAGCACATCCTAAATAAAGAACGTTTGAATATTTAGCATTTTGACACAAATATGCGGTTTCAATGGTGATAAACACCTACTTATTATTGGGAAAACTAAAGAAATTAAATATTATATAAATACAGTATAAAACATATGATAAATGAACAATTACACAATTACAAATGATGCAACTATGAGCATTTATGTACAGTTTTCCATCAGTAACTACAGGGGCTGCATATGTTCTTGTTGCAGGGGGCTCTTTTCAGATAACTAAGTTTACATTCTATTATTCCATCCATTCCCTAACTAATTATCTTGTTCAGGGCAGAGGGCCGGGTGGGGGGGGGGGGGTAGGCAAGAGCCAATACCAGACAGGCTTGATGGAATTTCAGTCCATCACAGGGCGCACGCATGTTCACGCAATCATAATACACAGGCAATTTAGAGACGCCAATTAGCCCAAATGCATGTTTTAGCCATGCGACATGAGGACAACATGCAAACTCCACAAACACACACAGCAGAGGAGGGACTTTATTTTATCTTGATGTCTCATCCCCTTATATCCCCTTATTTCTCATCTATAAATATGCAATTGACATCATTCAGTACAAAGAGGCAGTTTCACACTTGCCACTATGCTTCCGACAGTAAACCATATCTAAAATGAAAAAGCATGTTACAGCTTCTCATGGAAATAAAAACTGAGTACATATTTACAAGGTTATTTTCCCGGCTGTCTCAGTGCCATGATGCACATGCACTGGTTTTTGGTCAATTCATCCTCCTGGATATTAGGGTTTGGTTGTGCTGATAAAGTAAGCTAGGCTCAACAAAGCATCATGCATGCACCTGGTCGCATTATAGGATATTACTTCAGCCTCTGTATCATTACTAACTGTAACTGCCTTTTGTCACATCTATTTGTGATCCCTGCAGAGGATTCAGCGCAGAAACCCAAAGACCATTTTTAGGTTATACTGTTAGTAGTTAGGTAGCCTAGCGATTGCACAGCTATAGGACTACAAGTACAAATCTGGCCACAGCTCTGTCAGGACAGAGTACATTCTTGTGTGTTCCTTCCAAGATTTCTGGTTTCCTGCCAGGATTCTTTCCTTTGGGCCTGTTAGTATGATTTTATGATGGACGGAGCACATCCTGCTTTGTAGCCCATGGCCAATAGGAGAGGCTCCCGATCAGCATCATCACAATTGTGTAAAATCAAACTGTTAATTGGATGCACAGATTATTACTAGGTGAAAGAAAGGAGACTACACTCAATTTATGAGATTTATTAAAGATGGAGTGTTGCAGCTTTTCTTGTAAGAAAACTTACCATGAGAAAAATATGCACTCTTATTTTGTACTGCATATTAGTGCATATTTAAAATAAAAAACCAAGGAAAAAGGTGGGTGTGTCTGTGTGATGCGTTTCGGACCCAGAGAATTCAGTTAACTAGATGGTAATTTTGACCAGATTTAATGGTACTTTCATTTTGACAGTTATTTTAGCAATTCAAGCACAAAACTAGACCTTAATGTAAAAGCCATACATTTACAGTTTGACATTTGTATTTCTGAAAGATGTTTTATTCTGGAAAACTGACTTTTTTTGTTTTTATTGCTTCCGATTCAAGACATGATCATGATAAAATGCTGCTTCTTCAGAGATCAGACCCTTCTGCAGACTGTTATCTGTCTGTCGGTTAGTCAGCTGAGGGATGGAGAAAAAAGTGGGGCATTTGGTGATTTAGGAATAAGCCAGTAAGCTCAATAATACAACATCCTGCATAATAGAGTTTCCTGTTAGAAGATGTATGTAACTTCGAAATGCTCTGCTAAAATTTAAATACTTAGTGGCAGTCCAATTTGGAGCTAATTGTCATGTGCCTTTATGTCAAATATGCACGGAAAGTTGATTCATGAAACATTCTTGGTGTCTCAGCCTGGTGACATTGTAAGATGTGAACATAGCATATGCCACAATGAAAACACCTCTAGCATGAGGAACTACTGCAAGAAACATACAAATCTAATCTGTGCCAGGTGGTTTTCAGATCACCTCAGAGACTCAGTTGTCCTTGGCCCTGGGTGGTTCGGAAGATTCCTTCAAAGAGTCAGGCTGTCCTTCCATAATCTCACACCGAGGCTGGTTTTGCTTGTGGAGGCGCCTTGTGAGCTGACGGGTGAAGCGATGCCATCTGGAGGTGATGAAAGGAACGCTCACGTTCACCATCTTGGCCACACAAAAATGACTAAGACCTTTAATGATGATGCAAGGACATAAAAAGCCAGCAGTCTGTCAACTTAGTCACCTGAAATGGATTTACAAGGTTTCATCAAAACTGCAATTCTTTAAAACTACCAGTAACGAGTACTGATTACAGTAACGTCTGGTTAGTGCGTTTGTGAATATTAACCTCAGAAAGCCATCTGTGTAAACGAGTAGGGGGGGGGGGGGGGGGGTCCCAACTAAAAATAAAAAAAATTTAAATCTACTAATTTTGGAATTTTTGGTTTTTTT
>JAABNY020000037.1:10577214-10588804 GCA_015164015.2 Brevimyrus niger
AAGCGATGGATTGGATGTAATGTTAATGTCAATCGTGGGTGGGCCTATGGAATAGGGGGGGGGGGGTGGGGGGTGGTGCCCTAACTAAAGTAAAAAAGAATTAAATTCATAATTGTTTGGATTTTTTATTTTTTTGCATACTACATTTTGCTCTCTGTGGGAGACGCTGACATTTATATGCAGGTTCGAGTAAGTTTTCTTTGGGGTCAGAGCGTCAGCATGTAGTCGCCCTGGAGCAGTTGACATCGACTCTCTGCTCATGACCAGCTGTGATATGATTATTCTGCCAACGACAGGATTTGAGCCTCAGTTTATGGAGACGGGCTGAGGACCCGTAACACGGCTACACACCATCATTTCATCTCATCGCTCAGGAAAAGGTGCCACTTACTGTGAGAGACTGAGCTTTGATTTATATTCCCTTCTCTCCCTGATGCCCGCCTCACCTCTCCTGGGCTTCATTGTTCAGGTTCACTCTGTGCGCCTCCTGGATTTTCTCCTGCAGCCATCGCTCCTGTAGCTCCTCCTTCTCGCGCCGGATTTCATGCATCTCCTGCAACAGTGCCGTCTGTCCCGAGCGCAAAGCCGCCATCTCTTTAGACTGCTGCTCCAGGGCGAACTCGCACTCGCACAGGGTGTCCCGCAGGGCTGCGTTGTTGCAGACCTGAGAGACAGCCTCCTGCCGATAGCAGGACACCCTTAGAAAAGAAGAAAAGAGAAAAAGACTTGTGTCACCGAGGGTGTGACATCGTTGGCTTGGGTCTCCTATACATCAGATATTGATTCCAGCTGCAATTTACTCACTGTGAGTGACAGTATTGTAGCTCCGCCTCTTTAAGATACATGGTGGTGTTCAGGTCTGCAACAGTCTGTAAGAGCTGGAGCAATAAGATGGGTTCCGGGATGTCAACTTAGGTCAGCTGGCTGGCGTGAGATTTTCATTTAGAGATAATTTTTACGCTTTTGTTGTATTTAACTTTAGGCTTATAATGGAATACATATTTACCATAAAATTTCTTGCATGAGCCTGAGAGTCTGATGGCAGATATGTGAGAGCTGGCAACCCTATGAGTCATGAGGACTGATGGTAAGGCAGGCTGTTTAACACACAGGGTGACTCACCTTCTCTATGACTTTCTCCTTCTCTTTGAGCACCAGGTATATATGAAATGGCACTTCAAGTGTCTGACCGTCACTGCTGCTGTTCTCAGAGCTAGATCAAACACAGACACGGTCCTACACTTAAAATAATGGCTTTTCAAATTTTATATTAAATGTTTCTGTTTTGAGACAAGACGGTTTAAAACTAGCAAAATTATCTGCCAGTGCAGCAAGAAAATGATATTTCGTAGGATTTCCTAAAATAAGACAATATGCCTAAATGCAAGCAAATTACTCTCTTATTCATGAAATGTGTTGCTAGTCTATTAACGAAATTAGATTAATTATACTTGCTTCGATTTTCTTTTCTTTTTTTATGCAGTGTAGGCAGGTACGTATACAGCCACGGACTTCTTGAAGACTTTGAACAACCGCACTCTCGTGGAATTAAACCATAAAGACTTAACATTAGCAAGCTTTTCCAGAAGAAAAAAAAATCACGATCATTTCTCCCTCCCATGTCTCGATGATTAGAACAACATTGCTGTGGTCCAAGGCAATTAATTTAGTATCTTACATGGATATCTGATTTTCCTCCCAGACCTTCTCACGTAGTTCACATTTCTCCAGCAGCTGTGAATCTGAATTGTAAACAGACAGAACGTCAATGGCGACGTATGTTCTACAAAAAACACTTCATTCCCGTGTGTGCAAAAAGTATAAAATATTCGAAATCCTGATTCGCCGCGTTGTTTTTTTTTTTATAACTTCAAACATAGATCGCGCCAATAAATAAACAATACTACTGTATCAACTCAAACATAAACACACACACGTATTAAATAGGCCGGTAAATGGATCCTTTTGTAAGAGATCCCGCTGGAAGAGCTTTGCGCGCACGTGCTTCTTCCAAGCTTCCATCGCACGAGATCAGCGCACTGGGGCGATAGTCCTGAAGACGTTTGTTCCGCTTACAAGGCTTGCATCATCTTGAGGTTTATTAAAGTGCTTAAGTGATGTGTAATTTTAAGGCATTTAAAACCAACCCTAATAACTGCAATTTCAGCACCAGTTCATTTGAAGATTGACCTCCGACTCCAGCCGCGTAACTTGGAACATAGAAGCCATGCCGTCCGTGAAGTTTGCGTGAATAATTTATTGACACATATGCATCACATAGACAACAAACATTCTCTAAAAATAGCCTAATCCTGGTTCAATATACATCGCATCGTCTAGCATAATTGATGCTGTGTGACGTGGGGATTGGTGATATATAATTGACGCTAATGAATCATTAGATTAATTTACGTTAACTTAAAAGATAGGTAGCATATTACGATCCTTCAGTTCCCAGACAGTTTAATAAGCACTTTTCTCGTTTTCGGGAACGTATGCTCAGCTTAATTAAGTGCAAAGCTTACTTTTATTCACCAGAGAATTCCATAGATGTCTTTAAGGTGAGAGACTGTGACAATATATTAGGTATTGTATGCTATTGTTTGACCTGGCACCCTTGAAAGACAGTACAGCAATTGGCCTTGAGGTTATCTTTTAAAAGGTGGTATTTTAATCGTGACAGATCGATCGGCAACTACATTCCTGTAGTTGTTAATGCTTTTCAAAGGTTAAAATTATTTTTGATCCCCTGAGCAGCTCGGGAATGACAATCTGTACCTGGAGGAAACCAAAGGACTAAAATGACTGTGACTGTGATAGCAACGACCATTTCCTGCCTCACCTAAAATCTTTGCAGAGTGTTTTCAAAGTTATCTTGAAACGGTACCAATGCTTAAAGTGCCACAAAATAATACAATACTAATAATAAATCACTGTGGGAGAGAAGAACTACGGGGGTGGACTGGGAAGTGCGGGATTTTAAGGTGGATTGGGACAGATTACTAAATTACAAAGTTAAAGAATCCTCAGTTGGCAACCTAAAATCACTTGCTGCTGTTCCCTGAATTCCATGGGTGCTATAGTAAACAAATCTTTTCATTAAGATTATACATAGGATTGAATATAAAAATCACATTTCAATTATGCTTGCAATGTATTTATGAATATCCACATATATAAGGTAACACACAGGTTTAAGATTCTTCATGTTTAGGTTTATTACTGGTAGACTGGATGCAAACATTTAATCATAGAAGAATCAAAACCACATAAATACACATTTTACTAAGCAGGACACACTCCCAATCACCATAACACACATCTTCTGGATTTACAGTAATAGGGCTACTTTCAAAACTCACTCCTGTTGCTGGAGGGAACTGAAGACTGAGAGTAAAAACAGAGGAAAGCCAAGCCTAAAGCATCATCTGGCCTGATAAGAAAAAAATCAAATTCTAGCTGCATCAAACTCCATTAAATTTACAACATTCAGCATTATGCAGATAAAGAATGACAAAAAGTTCATCTATATGTGAATGGCATACTTATGTTCACCTGAAATGGGTGTATTTTATATATTTATATATAATACACAGGTCTTAAGACTAACAGGGGCAAGAACTTTAATCATAATAGTTTAAATTATGAATATTTATTGAGAAACATTTAACCTGAAATTCAATATAGAGCATTTTACTGCACCAGACTACTAAAGTGATGCTTTAAGTTTTAATATTAAGTTACAACACATCATCTGAACAAATAAATACATGTAGACCAGGAAAATACCCAGTTATTTCCATCAAAACAAGTATTCTCGCTTCATCTGAATTCCATTTATTTTCCACCGGGTATAGAACATAATACGCCCTTGTGGACTGTTTGTACCATATAGAGAACCGTGAACCATCATCAAAACAGATAATAAAGTTAGAGATGTAAAATCCAATCTACTCCAGTTTGTTATATCGTTTCCGTCCAGCAGGGGGTTTAATGCACCATGTATTCATTCCGCTTGTTGAGTCGAACTTGGCAGAGGGAGATACCGCCCACCACCAAGTAGATGGCGGCTGCAATAAAGCAATTGTAGCCAACTTGGTTGTACAGTGCGTAGATAGCCTGCGGTGGATTTTTACTGGGGGAAGAAAAAGACATTCTATTCAGCAAAAAGCCACAAATCGAAGATCAATGCATTTGAGCCTTTACAAGAGTATTTCTTTTTTGAATTTAAAAGTATTTACACATACTAAATCTCTGATAGAAATCTGACACTGATTCTGATGAACTGACGTTACATTTTGACCGACTTAAAATTGTCTTTAAAAATGCACATAATGTACATTTAAGGCAACTCTGCTCTTAACCAGATATTAGACAAAACACATGCGAAACTATCTGCTACTCTTTTCATATGATAAAGTAAGGTCCAAAACTTTCACATCAATGTTAACAACTGGACGAATGTCCACCAGCAACGACTTAAGCAACCTTTGAAAAATAGTCATATGCACAGGTCTGGCTGTGACTTGGGCGAGTCAGGAGTCGGTAAACATTGTGGAAATATGCGTATGTCACTTTTCCATCCTGACTGGACCGGGCACAAGACACTTACTCATTGAGCATGTCGTCCTCTGTAAAGGGCACGTCTTCGATCAGTACTGCTGAGTGAGCACTGAAAAATATCCCCAGCATCACCTGGCCAATCGGAAAAGGGGATAAGAGTTCAAGTTGACAGAATTAATGTTGTGATGATGACTGATGTTGCCTTTGATTACACACAACTATTGGTAATCCATCAAGTGTATACATATGGATCAAGCACGGGAAGAGGAAAAAATACCCATAAACAATGTTTATGGATTTTAAATCGATGTATTCCTTAATAATACTCTTTCCGTATAATGTGCAAGACATGTATAACGTCAAAATGTCAAAGCGATATAGCATTATAAATGTCTATGATTATAAATGTTAACTGAGACGACGAAGCTACATTTATTAATATATTTATTAACTAGTTGTTTACAGAAACAATTTCCGTTTAGGTTTCGTACCTAATTTATTATTTAGGCAGTCAGAACGAAACGGCGAAAGACCCACTGTATACATCTAGCCCCGTGACTTGATGAGCATTAGCCTTTTACGACCTACTCCGGAGTATGGTTTAAAAACCGTGTTATAATATCCGGACATTATAACATAGAGGCACGCCTACAAAATCGTCCTCAGTCTAACATTTATTAACATTGCAATGATGCGGCTGTCTAGACTTGGTTGAGGTAGCAGATTGCAAAATGTAAAAAAGCTTTATATTAAAAATAACCCGGCCATTCGCAGACTGAAGCCTTTTTTTAATGAACGTTACCCAAATCGTAAGCCACACGTACAGATGACAACACATACACAGAGATTAACAATTGCTAAATCGAAGAACATTTTTAAATGATTTTTGATCTTACTAATTTAATTAACAGTTTATCTTCATCAAGCAGAGCAGAGAATACCCGCTGGGGTCAAACTATCCCGATGACGTCCGTCGAACTTTTACACCACTCGTGAAAAACAATAATCCAAATAATGTTAGCAGCAGTGTGAAATGATGCAAGTAAAGTTAGTATTTAAAAAATCCTTACCAGCATTATGACGCCCCATATACTTAATACTATCCCGCAAGCAGCCAATTTCGGACCGCAAAATAAAAGCGACGGCATTCTTATTCTGGTCGGAGACAATTAATATCAGGTTTTATTAATAAAAATGATGTCCTTCAGTTCTGGGGGAGATGATTCCAATTCAGATTTAGGTTTTACAGACGATATTTGGGCCCAGGCTTGTATTACCTAACGCTCCGGTCATGTGAGTTACTTCCGCCAGCAGTAGGCGGGACATCCATGCAGCTGTACCACAATCGGAAGACCAAGGGGTTCCGGAAGTCATACTAAACAAGTAAAATTGTATGTGTTATAAATGGCGTATATTTATTATAAGTTGCAGTGTAATACTGTTAAGTAAATGGAACTAGAATCTAGCGTAAGGCACCAAGAAAATCCAGCTCGGTAAACTCTGAAGGAAGAATAAAAAAATCTTACGAATGCTTATACTATATACTTAAAAACCGAAATTCCACACACCCGGTGATGATAAAATTTATTTTTCTATATTTCACTATTCAGTTGAGACATTAGTATGTCGTTGTTTAGATGAGGTAGTCATAGAACTGGCGTAAACAGGAGTCAGCTGATCACGAAATGGATGAAAGAGGCCAGTACAGGAAATGACGTTGGATTTAAATTAATGCAGTATGCCTTTCTTAGCCTGGTTGTTTTAGGTTATGTGTGCTTTGTGCACATGAATTTTGCGGCAATGTGCTTTTAAAATATAGAATTCTATTTCACGGTGATTGGACTTAGTGAACAGTCAGATCACAGATTTTAGTGACGACTTTGTTTAGAGATTTTAAAAGAATTTGAAACTGGTTTCAAATGTTTTTCTGGTGTGGTTTGCGATTCATTCGTTTTTTTTCCCATTAAGGCTAGTGATAATAACTGTACTGCTGAATAGTATAGATCAATCAACATATTTTGAAAATGAAGGGGAGTAATTTAACCTAGAATTTACGTGAGGGCTGTTAATGTATGCCTACAGTCCGTCTGCTGCCAACAAAATCTCAGTACAAGGTAAAACAACGAAAATATGTATTCTCACCCATAGAAAGCCCTGTTAGCTATCCAACGTGTTTGAAACCAGCTTTTTGTTGACATTGATGCTGCTAGACTGGGTTTCTAGTGACTAACAAGTGCAAGACTTAGCAATGGAACAAAGGCTGTATGGGATATTGTTAGAGCTTAACATCGGAAAAGCTAATAAATGAAAACAACATGAGGATTGGGTCCCAACGAGATGAGTAAATATAGAAAAAGGAGCATCCAGTGCTGCCAAGAAGTGACCCATAAAGACAGTGAAGTCAAAGTGAGGTGTAACATGAGGGTATTTCAGGTGGTCAAGTGCCAGACATTTAGAATCAGAATTGGAATTATGCTGCTGCAGTTTGAATCATCTGCAGTGGTTTGATAGCACATGCTAAGAGGAGAGAGACTGGTCTGTGTTTTTCAACTTGTGAAGGGGCAAGTGTGGATGATGTAGGCAGTGGAGTTTCTTAAGCCTGCTTATGTGATGTGAAATGATCTAGTCATGGGAGATGTGATGTGCTTACCATGTGCCTAAGTGCAGGAGTTACCATCGGAGAAATTACAATTATAACTTTGGGTTGAATATTGGGGGGTTAAGGTCTCCTCTCATTTAAGGAGGGTGCAGGAGGTTGTATTGGCTAGTTACCACTCCTCCCCCATCTCACCCTGTAATTTCTTATCTTGTAAGTAGATGAGGTGTAGGGGACAGGTAGGTCTTAGTGAGAAGAGGTTTGCTGACACCAGTTAGTATGAAGGGCAAATGAAAGGCGCACGGGACTGTGTGATGAAGGGGGTTGCATGCAAGTGGTGGAGAGAGAACTAGTTAATAGCTGCTGCTTTCTTTTGTAACAATCGGCAGTCAGAGTGATGGGTGGAATGTTAAGGAGGGTGTTGAATGGTAAGAATAGTTTGCAAGTGTCTTGTAGGTAGTTTTAGCAGCAGCAGTGTTAGAGAAAAATAAAAGTGATTGATGCTCAGCCAAATCCACAGGGTGATTTATTTTTCTGCCATTTTTTCTCAGTCATTCTAAGCTTTGTCTATAATCCACAGATAGCACTAGAGAGCCATAAGTAATATATCTATTAATCAGGGACAGATAATCCAAAAATAGAATTTCTCAATTAGTCATTTGTTCTCTTCAAATTCATTCTGACGATTTGACAGTGACAATAGTGATCTAATTATACTATATAATATGTATCATAACTTTTAACATTTTCTACAAACAATTTTAACAATGAGTGCATATTTTGCAAGGTGTATTTGCACTGTCCATGGTACTGACATTATACTTCTATTTAATTTGACAACTGAGCTATCACAATATTTTAAAAATGGGACATTTTATATGTCTTTATAAGTAAAGGCATTACCAAAGTAAGGTGAATGCAAACCCCCTGAAATATTTTCAAGAGTCTTTTTTCGTTTTCAGCCAATGCACCACACGATTTCCGATGGACTCGGACGTCAAGAAAAGGAAATGGGGCGGTAATTCAAAAAGCATGACTGACACGAGCAATACCCAATCAGAGACCAAGCTCTCAGGTTTTGAGCCAATGGCCGTTCAAATGGGCGAAGGCTAATGGGAATTTCCTCTGTCGAGGAGAAGTTGCCGTTCGTTGAATTGTTTTTGGTTCTCGCTTATTTATTTATTTCGTCGGAGTTCTGAATTAGGCGCAATGGCGTGTATTAGCGGATCAGAAACGCAACCGTGCGCGTAAGAGGTGCAGCTTAAAAAAGAAAGCGACGAAGGGGTTGTGTGTGCTTGCTTTACAGGCCGACTGTTATTGTTCTCGGGGTGCAAGGAGGTGCGAATAGCTATCCGGAGCTAGTTCCCGTAGTTTTCAGCGTGTATCAGCCATCCTGTCCAGCTAGTGTGGGCTGGGCTGAGTGGGCGGCTGCTGTGGTTACTTGGGCCGCGTTAGACAGCCGAACCCTGAGCCGGTCGGGGAAAGGGACGCGGCTCGGATCTCTCTCCCCGTGATCTCCCGCTCTTCTCACCTAGCTTGTGAAACCCGCCTTGTGCTTTGTTGTAAGGTCCCGGTGTTTGACCAGCGTACATTTAATATAAAACCTCCATATTTTTATTAGAATAAAGGCGCTTTTGGGTAGGCTCCGCGACTCCGCGTTTTTCTTAGCGGGAAAATGACTTCAGCGTCGACTAAGGTGAGCAGACCGTCGCTCCAAGTCCGGTTTAAATACCTTTGAAAGCTGCTGTGATATACTGTGGCGGTTCAGCGGTAAACGGTTAAATGTTTTAATTTCAGTTGATTTAGGTTAACCCAGATATGGTACTGATCATACTTATTTTTGGTCAGCTGCGACCAGCCACCGCTTCTGCGGCTTTCCTACCTTAAGTTCCGATATTTAGCGTTTGTTATTGGAAAGATTGAACAACACTAAAATCAGTTTACTCCCTCACTTGCAAGTGTGAATAAATACCCACTTCCCTGATAACGTTTATTAATAGTTTGACAATTTAAGATTTTGATGATAATGTTGCAAATGTCTTATTGGATTTCATGGCAAACTTAATTAGATTCAGTTTTGAAATGACGTAAGCATATTTTTTTTGTGTAGATGACAAAAATGATTTGAAATGTACCAAATTTGTGGACGAACCGCATAATTTCCCCACCGTGCTGCCGTTTTCTAAAGAACCACGTCTGGTTAGTGGGTTTGTGAATATTAACTTCAGAAAGCCATCAGTGTAAACGAGTTGGGGGTGGGGTGCCCTATTTGAGGAGCAGTCATTGACCATTTGTTCCCAGCATCCTTGCTTGTTGGTATCTAGGCTGTTTTCTAACTCTAGCACTTTCTTTATGCGTGTCAGGTGGGGGAGATCTTCTCAGCTGCCGGTGCTGCTTTCACCAAGTTGGGCGAGCTCACCATGCAGTTACACCCAGTAGCTGACTCCTGCCCTGCTGGGTGAGTCTGAGCTTCACAGCTGTGGCTTTGTGGTGCTAAGCCATGTTTTCCGATGACCAGTGGAGCCCCAGATACACAAATAAACAGGTAGAGGGGAAACTGGATAGAAACACACAGAACTCGGGGAAAAGTCCTGGAAAGGAAGTGGTTTGGAGAGGGAATCTGAAGGAAAAACCCTCATGGTTATTTTGGAAAACTGCATTTTTAGTAGTAAAGTGGAAAAATAGTTGATCCATCATTCTGTGTGAGCAGTCACCACGTTATCCAAGTCTTGCTTCCTGGCAGCACTGTGCCTAATCAGCCCTCCCTCTGTTTTGGTTTTCCTATAATTTGGGATAGGTCTCACTTAAGCTTGGTACCAATGAGAACTAGTATACATGTGCTCTGAGTTTGTTGTCATTCATCTGCTGAAGTTGTTACTGACAGCTTATTGGATCGTTTTTTTTTTTTATTATTATTTTGACTGTACCCCTGAGGGGAAAGGGGTTGACTTGTAGGTACAGGTAGAGAATACCGGCACTAGCTATACTACTTTGTGAAAAAACATTGCTGCTTAAGAACAGCCACTCTCTTTATTTTTTAAATGTGCTTAATATCCTTGTTTGACCAACAAAGGATACTTACTTACCTACTTATTTTCAGATGCAGTTATGTCATATACTACTTGCTCAGTTTTGTAGTCTCTATCGATAGATAAAATTTGATTGTGTATTTGCGCTTGTGTGGATATGCACGATTGTCAGCAGAAACATCTGATAAATCTTGATGTGCTTTTAGTTTATATCTTAACTTCTGTTTGCTCTGATTTGACGTCATCCTGGGTAGAGTTTAAGCTGAAGTAATTCTTAGAAAAATTCACATTTTAATTACATCCACTGATATCCTGCCCTGGTGGTGGCCTAGATTAAAGGGGGAAAAAAAGCTCATTCTGTTGTCTTGGTTGGAACAAATATGCCGTTTCAAGATATGGAAAGTGAGATTTGACAGACTCCCTAGTATTTTATTGGGAAATTGTCAAGTGGAGTGTGGTAGGAAAATGATGACACTGCCCCTCCTCATCCACCCCCACCCCTCGCTGTGTATCTCACAGAGCCAAGTGGACGGACACTGAAATCGAGATGTTGCGGTCAGCCGTGCGGCGCTTTGGTGACGACCTGAACAGTATCAGCTCGGTCATCAAGGAGCGCACAGTGTAAGAAGACCCTTTTCTCTGCCCTTCACTCCCATGTCTTTTAATCATACACTCTCCATTCCCTCTAACCCTCTTGCTGAGTTTCATCCTGTATAAGACAATGTCTTCTCCTCATAATTTTTGCTTGTCTGTTCTCTTGCATCTATGCAGTGAGACTTTGTTGTGGCATGAGCTGCTCCACCTCCTTACTCTTTTTCTCCTTGGGAGGTGTGTAGTGGCAACTCCAGCGTCCATCTGCTTGGCCTTGCGTTACCACAGCTCGGCAGTGGTGTGGCAAATTTCAATAGCAATGATTAGGATGATGCTATAGATTTCCACATTTGAAGCAAATTTCTTCCTGTGATGCAGGGACTGGCATTTCAGTTAATTGACAATACTTTCTGAATTGTGAATGCTTTAAAGGAAACTTTATTAACTAGATCTTTTCTACATATTCAAACTTGCTTTGTATTAAAAACAGTGAGCACTTTCCCATTGTCTTCAGAGAATTTGTTCAATCTTCTAATAGATTCAATCAAAATGATGTTTGGAAAACTTTCCAAATGGCGGTTATGCCAGGAAACCATATATCTTAAAAGAAATAATTTCATGTGGGAGCAGTTTTTTTTTTTTTACTGTGGTTAGGGTTAGAAGTGAGTGATGTTCCTAAGATTTATTTGCATTAATTGTGAAAGCTTCCTGCTTTGTCTGAAAATGCTCTCGTTTTTGTTGCCGATTTGTCTCATGACTAAAATGTCCAGACAACTGTTTGAGATTCAAGGTTTGAAAAGCATGTTTGTTT
>JAABNY020000037.1:10588904-10617150 GCA_015164015.2 Brevimyrus niger
TTTTGAGTGGTCTGCCCTGTTTAGTTTTGTCCTCGTGATTCGATTCCCCTTCTTAAATCAGTGCCCAGATCAAGACCACAGTGAAACGGAAGCTCTATGAGGACAGCCGGGTGCCACTTTCGTCGGACTCTCCCAAAAAGACCACTAAAAAGACTGCTGTGGCCGTGACGCCAGCCCCAGCCTCACAGGTCATCACTGTACCTACTTCACAGGTCGTTGTGACTGCAGGATTGCAGGGCCCAACCTCTGCTCCCCCAGCCATTAAAAAACAGAAGACAGCAGGTGGGTGTGACAGAATGCACACTATTTAAACCTGCTGTTGCATCCTCTTCCCATTGCCTCAGTTCCTTTTGATATGTCCTGATTCATGTATGTGCTCATGCAGATGTTACCCTGAGTGCCCTCAATGACTCTGATGTGAACAGCGACCTAGTCGATATTGAAGGGCTGGGTGAAGGCTCCACTACCAAAAAGCTCAACTTTGACCAGGGTGAGCGCTGATCTCTTGGTATCTATGTATGACAATTTCTCTCCCACATTGAGCTTTTGTATCTGCATATGCCCAGGCTTCTAGATAAGTGCTTCAACTATATTTACATAAATAATAAATTGTGTAATCTCATTAATGATACAATCTTTTGAGTCTTACAAGTACAGTATAAATAGAGATTAGGTATGACAGTTAATAGTACTACAGACCCAATTCAGTCCTTGCATAATTCTAGAATGGAATGGGCAGTGGTTGCTTAATGGTTAGGGAAGTACACTTGTAATTGAAATATTGCCTGTTTGAATCCCGACTAGCAAGGCACCACTGAGGTACCCTGAGCAACGTACTGCCCCCAAGCACTGAATTAGCTGCCTCCTGCTATGTCATGATGTCACAAACGGGTTAAATGCAGAGGACACATTTTGTTGTTGTGCACTGTGGTGTCAACAATGACCACTGATCTTCAAATTCAAATAACCTTTCATATGTACTGTTTGTCCACTGTCTGTAGAGAGCCTCAATCTGGACTCAAGCCTCATCATGAACTCCAGCGACCTACCCCTCCTCTCACGCTGACCATGGGTCTAGCTTCAGATGTAACCACAACAGTGGAGAACTTCATGTTTTTTGTAGTTATTAAGTTGTCCTTTTGTCTTTTTTTATTTTTTTTTTAAAAGACATTATCAAAGGAAAATGGGAAATGCCATTTCTCTTCAGAAGCAATATTATTTTAGATTTTTAGACCTTCGGGCAGATCCAGCATAGATTTCTGCCTTCATTGTTAATGGTGTTTGATCCCGTTAAGACCAGACTTCTGTAAGCAAGAAACCTGAGGTTTTCTGGGTGGAAAAGCAGGAATAGATGGGTCTGTTTTCCCATTTGAGTGCCAAATTGTAGGATTTCTGCAATGGCATTATTGGTTTTAAACAAATACCTGCAGTTTTTGATAATTTTGTGGTAATTCACTTCTGGATCACAACCTGTGGGGAACACTGAGACTGCTGTGATCTTTAACAACACATTTAAGCAATTGTCTGTTAAGTGCTGTTTTTATAAGTAAAATCAAGGGATCTCAGTTCACACCCTTATGTGGGGGAGGGTTTCCTTCGGGTAGATTTCTTATATTTGTACTCCAGAGTTTATATTACGGTAATATACTGTTTAGATGTCTAGCTTTAATGGTTGGCTATATTTAGGTGGATATAACTGAGATTTTGTGATCTCTATCAGGTGAACCTACACAACAGATTTATTGTGGAGATGTAAAAAATTTGCTTTGCATATATTTTTGTTCCATAGGATTCTAGCATGAGTGTATGTGAAATGGCTTATTAGCATTTTTAAATGAATACTTTAATCCTTCACATTCCTATTCTGCAAATAAAAACTATGAAAAACTATGTGCTAAACGGAAATTGCCTGGCTCTTGTTTTTGAGTATACTCAAGTGTGCAGCTTGTATCTTAGTTGTATAAAAATGTTTTATATGTAAAGTATATACATTTTTTTTAAAGTTGTGCATGGTTGTGTTGAGCATAGTGCTCCATTTTGGTTGTTTCTGTGCACCTTTACACGCATTGTTTCATAGTTTGTACATGTTTCTCATAATGTAATAGGGAGAAACCCTCAGCTCCCACTGAAGCTTGTATTATTCAAGACTTGAAGTTGCATCACTGAATACAACAAATAGTTTTGTAAAGTTGAATGACTTGGATGCCTTGTTTTTGTTCATCATGTTTATATTAAATACCTGCTTGACATGCTGGCATAACGCTGTGCCTCCATAACATTACGCATTGCTTCTTAAAGTTGCATTTAAACCATCACAGGTTACCCACTCCATCCCTGAAAAGTATACCGACTGTGAAAATGTGAGGTATAGTTCCCAGAATGCTTCAGGATATGAACTGTGCAGGTCGTAATAAAGTAACGTTTTGTAAAATCTTTGAAAGTTGGTTCAGATTATTTCACTTTAGTAGTTACCATATCCACATATATGCTAATCACATTTGAATATTTTTATATTGCCAAAGCTGCTTGGTGATTTGAATTATTGTACATCAGTTTTGATACCAATTCAAAATAATTTTGGGATTATACCACAAGATATGAAATAAAATTCAACATACTGCACCATTACATAAAACATTAGTATAGTTTTTCTGCAGTTCAGTACTGTACAGTGATTTCAGTACAGCACATCCATCTTGTAACTGTTCTTGGTCAGGACTGCAGGGGAGCCTGGAGTCTATCCTAAGCAATATAAGGCACCAAGCTGGGGGCACCCTGGTCAGGATTCCAGTCTATTGCAGGGCACATACACGATCCCACACTGGGCAATTTAGAGAGACCAATTAGCTGCACGTCTTCAGACTTCAGGAAGCAACCAGAGTACCTATAGAAAACCTATACAATATGGGAGAATATGCACACTAATGCCACTCAAAGCAGGAACAATTTCTGAAAAAATGAAAATGAAATTAAACTTGTAGATACTTGATGCCCATAGTAATGACATTTTTCAAGAAAAGGGTTCAACAACAACTTTTTTTAATAGTGTATGTCTGACCATTACCCTGCTACAGTTTTGTGAACATCTGAATGATATTAAAAAAGGGATTTGCAACTGAGGTAAAATGTGTATCACACTGAAGGGTTGGTAGGAGTATTTTGCACATCCCATGCAAGCCAACTATCCTTATGTTTGTGTCTGTAGCTACGGCCACAGGGTTCTTGTATCTTAACATGTGTATTGCGGCATGTTGAGGTATGGTGACGTTGGTCACTAGGGCAGCGCTTGTTCACATCTCTGGCCCAGGCCTCAAGCCCAGGACACAACGATGAGTGATGTCTGCCTGACTGCAGCAGCAGAGCCCTACTGGCAGCCCAGAGAGAGACCAGCTCCCAATATTGACATGCTGCTACAGCCCTGCACACTATGTTACCTGGCCCGATCTGGTCACTGCCATGGGTGCATTCCCATCCATTTCCTTAGCATAGGTCACAGGTATTTATGCAGCAGAACCTAAATCAGTCTAAATTTCTCAGACATTTATATTATATAGCAGATTATTTTACACAAAATGATGTACAAGTGAGGCAGATACAGGCCCAAACATACAACCGGACATTTCTTGGTATGAGAATTTTGGCAACATTTTACTTAAAGCACTCATGTATAATGCATTATTGATAACAAATACATTAAAATTCATTCATAAAGTATTATAAACACAAAAACACAGCTATAGCTATTTATAAAAAGGCATAACACATTATAGCTATGTTTAATATGCATTATGGATGCTTAATGAAGCTTTCATCTACAATACGCTATACAATGTATAAGGGCTTATACTGACCATTATAATGAGAGCTTAATAGAGCATTCATAATGCATAATACACATGGCTATAATGTGTTACACCTTTTAATAAATTTATAGCCATGCTGATAAAACTTTATGAATGCATTATGATGCATTATGATGATTGCTTTAAGTGTTACCAGAATTTTCTCACCAGCCAAATGAATATGAAACATTCCTCTGATGCCATACAGCAAAGCAACAGATTTATAAATGGTATACAATAGGTATAATTACAGGATATACAAAGTGTAATGGAATAAAACAAACCCTGTTAATATGCCTTTCCCTGTTAGGTTTCCATCAATCTTTAATGACTCCAACAGAACCCACCACCACTTACTTTCCCCTCCATAAAATTCTGTCACTCAGCATAGGTATTAAGTGTTAATAGTCCCAAACAAGAACCTGTAACATTTTATAAATTTCACTACACAATCAAAAACATTTGATTACTATAGGATGCAGTTTTTTGCTAATTGCAAAAATGACAGTAAGCTGGGGGGGAAGCCGGTGTGCTACTCCTGAGGAACTCCCCAATGTAATTTCCAGAGTTCCCAGAAACAGCACAGAATGGTTTGGAAAGTATCTTGGGGAGCCTGCAAACCATGATGTGCTGCTAGAGGGCACTCTGGAGTCAAGTGCAGTTAGAAGGGATCAGATTGGCCACACAGTGGGTAAAAGGGTGCCATTCTGGAACAAATCCTTTACTGATCGGGATGACTTGCATCAGATAACTATTGCTACGATTCATTTTCTGGTTTATTTATATATTAACTGGCTTATTTTCTGATGATGTTCATTGAATTCATACACTATATTTGTCTGAGTGAAGGTGGAACACTCACTGCCTCCATGGCCCTCAGTGTGATTAGTTCTTTGAATATATAGCTCTAAGATTCTCAGTCCAACACAAGAATTATACATGTTCCCATGTGTATCATCCATATCAGATGCACTTCATTATATTTAGTAGGGTTAAACATTTAGTTTAAGCATGGTACTGTAGTTTAAGGTTACTATACATCACTTCAACATTTTCTAAAATAATGTTTTGGATTGCAATTTTTACGATAGTTTACTTTGCAATCAGTGTTGGATTCAAATAAATTTGTTGTTAATTAAAATGCAAATCTGACCAATATTTTAAAATCCTGTCATGCACCTTAGTACTTTTGTCTCTATGTTTGCAGCACTAATTGGAGAGGACAGCCCAATATTACAGGGTCCTTGTAATCTCTGAATTCTGTAATGTCATTTAAGCCATAATACTGTATCCATCATTGCTCATTTTTAGGAGTATATCTTGATTTGTCCTGGTTCTGCTGAATGTGAAGGGCATTATGCATAAACAACTTGGATGTCATCTATTAGAAGGTCATGGTCATATAAAATTACCGACATTACCCACAGGAAGACAATGACTTAATGATTAAACAATAAAATTAATCACCTCATCCCAGTAAGACATTTGCCCATGTGTATTAAAAATATTACTTAAGAAATTTGGTTTATAGTACAATAAAAAAGTAGTAACATCAAAAATGTTTTCAAATTCACAACAATGTAAAAAACAAAACACATAAAACTAGTTCTGCAAATTACAACTCAACTAAATGCATTAAAATATGTTCTTTTGATTGTATTAGAACCTATATACTAGATTCTAAAGTCAAGTATACAAAGTTTTTATTTCTATATTAAAATGCAAAAAAGCGGCTTGAATTTGGAAACTGAATTAATTACTCAGCAAGTGTTCATGACAAAATGGAGGGCTACACAAAATGGAGGAGAGGACAGACAAAAAAAAGAGAAAAAGGCATGTGAAAACATGGGCTCACTTTCACTGTACAATATTAACAACAAACGCACAACAGCCATATAAACATAGCAACATGCACACAAATCTAAAACTAAATCCAAAGACACCACAAACACTTCGGTGACAGGGATCCCACAAAGGAAGACAGCACATAAAAACAAGTGATGTGGCAATATTTTACCACCATATAAACCATCTATTCTCAAATGCTGTTTTAAATATATAATTTTATCTAATTAAAATGAACAATACCAGCAATTAATATTTTACCTCTTACCTAGTATTTTAAAGTGTAAAAGTTATAAATACTTTTCTTAAGTACACCACACCCAAACTGGTGTACTGAAAAATCAGCCAGTCTGCTCAGATCAACCAAACACCTATAATTTTCACACACGTGATACTAACAGTATCATGCAGCTATATTTTTACTTGCAGTACTATAGCAAATTAAAGTTTTTTATTATTATACTTTTTACCATGATTTCCAAAAAGAGAAAACAATATCTTTAGCACCAAAACACCATTCAAAACAGAAAACAATGAGATAAGCCTATCAGGAATTATCTTGACATGATAAGCCAAAAACACAACCGAAAAGTATAATTATACATAAATATCCCGATCCAGCAGTGGTAAACATGGCTATCTGCAGATTGGGCTTTGAGGGTGACCTGCTTGTTCTAAGTCCACCCCATGGACTGCTGTGTCGGGTTCTAGATGTTAATATGCATATCCTGGCGTTCCTGAAGTCAGATTTTTTTTTTTAAGTAAAGTGATATTGTCAGGACACTGCTGTAGGCATTGGGTAGAGAAGCAGGGAAAATGAGGCCGCTTCCTTTGCCAGCTTCAGTATACTCAACAAAAAAAAGGGGGGAGAGAAAAAAGAGGAGAGAGAGGACGAGGAGAGGAGAAAATCAAGACGTAGATGAAAAGCTGACAGCCTGGTCCTGCATTGCACTCCCATCAGGCAGCGCTTGAAGGATGTGAAACTACCAATGGTGAAAATGGAAGAGAGAGAAGAAGAAATACATTTTAAAAACACTTACCTCGAGTCTTCACAATATTCCACCATTGGGGCACAATTCAGTGATAAAAGGAAACCTATACACATTGTAATAACTGAATTTTAAAAAAAAATCACATAACCAAACTAATAATTCCTTCAGGGATCTTGTTCAAGCCAAAAATAAGCAAAAGAAAAACTAATTCTGTTTAACTTGTTTTCATCACTGTGGATATAAGTGAATTTCTTGTGCATATGACAAACTGCTGAATGATGAAGAGTTCTGTCCCTGCTTTACCAAATTCAACACAAAAATCTATTTCTTAACACTTAAAAATATATAAACATGAACACACTTCCACAGCTAAAAATGGGTATGGTGCAGAGACTCCACAAACATACAGAAAAACGGAAAAAAATATTCCTCATATATTTTAATAATATATAAACATCGATATTAATTATAAAAACGACTAGAGAGGACTTTGTCCAGGGTTAAAACTCACCACACAATGGGACACTCCATGCCTACATTAAAACCAGAGAATTCTAACTGTCTGAATCAGGGGTCCCTATCTTTCATTTGGAAGCAAGGGGTGTTGAACCCTAAATTTTTCCTTAAAAATGTGACACCCCCACCCCTCCCCCATGTTCACCCGGCCCCCGTTCCTCCCCATTCACCTTCAGAAACCTGCTCTCCAGTGGTGTGCTGCCTCTGCTTTGCCGCGGCCAGTGATGCCGTCTGAGGAACTTGGTCGGCATAAAAAGCAGGGTGTGTGTAGGCTTTTTCCCGGGGCATCACTTTCTACAATTAAAATGAACCTTTTCAGGGAGCAGGAAAAATCTGAAAAAAAATCAGGAGGTCCCTTTGGGACCACTTTACTAGGATATGAATTTTGAGCTCCAAAGCTGTCACTGTTTAGGGACAAAAAATTATTTTGTGGGGCTCTTCGGCCGGGCTGAGCCAGCGCTCAACGGCATTCGCTCACTCTCCCTCTTGTTCGCCTGCCAAGACATTCGTGCAGGCGGAGGGGTGGGGGGGCAAATTACACGTTGGAGAAGCAACAAGAAAGGGAAACAGGAGAGGGAATGTGTTGTTTTCCTTAGTAAAAGTGTCTGTGTGTGTGGGGATGGAGGCAAGCTATACAAACATAGAGATACACAGACATGCAGCATGCCATATAGCTTTTTAGACTTTAATCTTGGCCTTGGTTCAGTTAGCATTTAACAGAAGGAGAGAAATTAAGAACGTTTCAGGAAATTTATATCAGGGCAACAAAGAAAAAGTCAGAATTACTGTAAGGTATGGTAAACCATTTATACAGATTTTTAACACTTTTTCACTTGGGATGGCGTTGCTCTCCCTATTGCTTGCTTAGTCCCGTGCCTCTCTACAGATATCGGAAGCAAAGCCAAGGGTGGAAAATGTTGATCTGGTTCTACAGATAGTTTTACTGAGGAGTGAGGCCTAGACAGCTCACACACATGCACATGCGTACACACACAGACAAACACACACTCCCAATAAAAAGGCCCCCAGAAATAATAATAATAAATATAAGCAATAACATTTAATACGTGTGTCACCAGAATGCTGCGGAAGTGCATCTGAGATACTGACCCATACAACAACAAAATAAAACTATGTGATTATTTCTTACATTTTCAGTCTTCATGATTATGCCGCAAAGCCCTTTTTATACATGTGTTAATCAGGTTATTCTGACTGGAAACATTCACAACCATTAAGAAACCACTGAACAATCCTTTGACTACAAAACTACTTCAGACAATGACAACCACACACACACACACACATCTCCCTTGCTACACCTGTAAGCAAGTAAAAAATAGTACTGAAATATAAAATTGAAGATGAGTTAAATATTTCTGTTACAAATTAGAAATACTGCACGGTCATATACTTAAAGTGCTGTAGAACACATCTTTAGCAATACTGTTTTAAAAATGGACCGTATACTTGAAGTTTACAAAATTTCCATGAAGTATTTTTGTCACAATAAAATTATAATTATCACAATGGTTCTTTTATTCAACATAAAACTATGTATGTACCTAATTCAAAGTAAAAAATTTACTTACTAAACCATTATTGCATCTGAAAGTAGTAGAGAACATTTATACAAAGAAGCATTTTTAAAAATACAATTCATCAATTTAACAAAAACAAGATGGATTTCTCAGTTATAGGCCTTATAAAAGCCAACAGCTATATTTATCCACTGAGCCTGAAAATACAAAAAGCTCTTGGGGAAAAAAAATCCCACCTTTTCAAAAATGACCAGTAAATTAAGAGCCAATAAAAATAGCTAGTAATTACAGGGCTATTACCATCAACCTACAGCAAAAAAGGAGTCTTTTTTTTAAAGGCAGTTGCCCTTCGTTTGTAAATTAAAAAAAAGTTACCACATAACAGAACATACCCAGAAACCTGCACTAGTCTAGCACTTACAGAACAGATATCTTTGTATTATAATCCACCATTGAAAAATCACCATTGTTTCATTATAACTGGCAAACAAAAATGCCAAGCTTATTCAATTGACAGAAGCCTTAATATTATCAACTGTTTGCATACCATAAAATCTAAAACCATTCAGATGTTCAACTTTTACATATTTTACAACAATTGTCTCATACAGCAATTGTATTTGTAGTCTCATCAAAAGCCAACTGCCTTAACCACTGCTACCCAATACTTTCACTCAAAATGCAACACATATGAGAAAATATACAATATACTTTTTGAATGAATTACACCTATTTTACTAATTACGTAGTAACCAAAACTACTTCTGTCATTTGCATTTTTATGCCTTTGTTATCCAGTGATTAATTGAATTCAACAGATTTTATAGGCCTCCTCCCACTTAGTGAACCAGGAATATTGCTCATTGAAATACAGATGAGTAAAACAAAGCTGAACCTTAGAGCTTTATCTTTAATGTTTGTAAAATGAGTTTTGATGGCATTCAGTATTGGGTTAAATGCTGTTTATTGGCCTGACCTCTACAGGTACATTAGTGTGCACACTACTTAACTGCTGTAGAGTGACCCCAGATTTGTAACTAAAATTTACCATTTTAATTGATTGATTAAGTCACAGTGTCAGGTGTGCTAAAATACTTAATTTGGAGTACTGTGTAAAAACAATTTTCTTATTATCCAATTCTTATTGTTATATTGTTTATTTGAAAATTACACCAAACAAAATAGATATTTATTGTTGACAATGATATGACAATTTATATAACAACTATGCCTTTTTTAACTTTATGACCTACTTACAATGATATTCAGAAAACCTTTGTTTTACCTTAAGAACAGAAGTGGGTGACAGCTAGCTCTTTTAACTTAATTTGTAATTGTTGACAATAGTAGATTCTCATCCACGTCGCATATTAAAACACACACTGAAAGTTTAAAGAATCTATAATGCATGATCTACATGTACAATACGTTGTGAAATTTTAAAATATTCTGGAATTCCACCTATTGATTACGAAAATGGTTTTATTTTACCTACACTAACAAAAAAACGTACAGTGCTGATTCCACGGTTTACTGAAATACAAACAGCTTTTACTGCTGTAAAAATATTTCCGTTTAAAAACTGCTGTCAGTATTTAGGCCAACTTACATTCGTTTAACCACTACGGTCATTGCAGTGCTGTAATTAAATACCCAAACTTACTGCGACTCGTTAAAGTTATATTTGATAAATGTAACACTGTCTGAGAGTACATATTACTTTTACAGTAAAGAATAACAATCATTACAGTGATAATTGTACTAGATGGTGAAAAATATTACTTACTAATGAATTGTCTTCAAATGCTTCAGTCATAGCATGTGGAAAAAATAGCATTATTAACGCTAGACATATTCTATGAGCCTTATCTAATGTGAATACATTAATATTACCTGGCTCATAACCATATTTACCATGGCTAATCAAGTCAATCATCAAAAATACCGTTTTCGCGACATAAATCTCACCCACAAGCGTGTCTATACTACAAAGCTTGTTTGTCATTATGACCATTACTGATACGAAAATGATACGTTATATTTAAACGATGAGTATGTTGCAATGCTCCACCAGATTTAAATTCTGGATTCTTTTACTCATAATTTAAACTACGGACATGTACGTGACTGATATTGACGCGAACTACCAATCAAGGAAATGCTGGGTATAACATCATATCACGTCAAAAAGCTCGGTTTATTATGCGCATGATTAAAGTCTGGATTTTTCTTCTAAACTGATCACTAAAGGAACAAGTCATCAGTGTTAATCAGAATTACATGTTTTTATTGGCTCTCCTCGGGGAAATTGTGGCCGTATACATATCTGTTTTGCTGAAAAGTAAATTATTTGACTGAGAAGATCTCCGGGATTAAGCAGGAGGAAAGTCCGTGGCTGTGCGTCGAGACTCAAGAGGGGCTGTCCAACTACCGCGGCGGTGCATCGCCCACTAATTTAGCTCCAGTTGAACGCGTTCAAAAATACACAAAATTTAATTTAATTTATTAGTTCTATTTGACTATTATTAATAATAATAATAATAATAATAATATTGTCATTGTTATATGACGCAGGAATTAATACTATTTTTAAAATGAAGCAAGAATGAAGCTTCTAAGCATAGCGGGAAGTCACCGGTAGAAAAGTGAAACGACGTGGTGGTGATTGCTGGTAAGGGGTGGAGGGCTTCGTCTGACGGGGCGCAGGGCAAACTCGGGGAGGGGTCCGCACTGATAACGGAGTAACAGACGCGCAGATATGCAACGCAGTTGGCGGTCACAAACACGAACCAACTCGTTCAAGCCCAACAAGCAGAACAACAAAACCCGAACGAAAAGTTAAACCCACCGCAGTGAACATATGTCTGTATATTTCAAAATAATCTATGTAAAAGATTACACATCTTTTAAAACTGTAAACCGAATTAAAGTGCCTTACCTCTGTTTTATTAACTCCTCCCAAATCATGTTAAAATTAATTTAAATTCATAGCTGAGTTTTCTCGTAGAATGCAGTAAAATTTTGTGGATATTGAAAAAATATTTTATTGTGCTTTTCAATCCTATCATCCTCGCAGGCTCTGCTGTTTGAAAATGGCGCCAACGGCAGCTCGCAGCAGCCTTACTACACTTGTGACACGGAGCTGAGGGAAAAAAAATTAAATAAAAATGTAAACGGTCAAATAACAAATTTTCACCGCACTCAAATCGTGTGTACTGGGCATCTGCAGCAGTATTTGAACTATTTTTCTTATAAAATGGCTTCAGTGATTTTTAGTTATTTTTTGTTTAATTAAAATTATAATGACCGTTTATCCCTGCCGCGGTGTATGACGGGAAGCAGACTCGCGCGGTTTTCGTTTGAATTCGCGAGGCGGGAAGCCTCCGCTTCGTGGTTTCGTTTTCTCTTACTGTTGCATCTCGGCTACTATTTTTAGAAGAAAAAAGTCACAAAGTATCACATACTCTGTATCTGGGCAAGACAGTACAACTCAGTATTATTGTAAATTAATGCAAACTATTTCTACAGACTTTTGCCTTAAAAATTGGGATGATGTTGCTCTCCCTAATGCTTTCTTAAATGAAAGTTTCATCATTTATCCAGTGCTGAAAAGGAGGACCAAAAAACGGTAACAGAAATATGCAGATAATCCATCGATAAGGTTAAAAGACACACAAAAGGCACTTGTTTGCATGGCTTCTTAACATATTACCTCGTGATTTGCAGCCTTGTTAAACATTTCCCCATGTTCAATCAATTAAACGGTCATGTATCTATACCTATGAACGTTTATTTGAATAAATCAATTAAAGTAACACGAGTTACTGTCCAGTTAAAAATAAAATTTTATTTAAAGAACCTCAGATTTGCTATTGGGATCACGATGACCAAGCTAACCCTAATCAGTTTTTCTCAATGATTATGAACCCAATTAAAATACATGGCACCAGTTCAATAAACCCTTTGATCTCACAATTGGAATACTGCACTTCCATCTTTAAAGATTACAGAACTTAAGTATTTCGATGAAAAACACAATACACAATGAAAAGTTGATTATTGGTATTCATTTTCATGTTTTTATTCACATATACAATATATGTTTATGCTGTAATTTGTATTTACCCCAAACAATATATATTTCATTATTATATGCATGAAATATTAAGGAGAAATTAACATAGTTTCATCTTACACACCCATAAAAATATTTTATATTTGTATATTTATTTACAGGTTTGAAACTGAACAAGAGGCACCTTTAGATGGCTTCTTGGTTTGGCAGACTGATTTCAAAGGGTATTATCACAGAAGACAATACATGTTACTTTTGCTATTCACATGCCTGAATTTTTAATTAATCAACTCAGGTAAAGGACCCCTGTCAAGGCTATAACACCAACTCCCCATTTCAGGTTTTGAATTTGCAACCTTCTGGCCAAAATGTCATCATATGTACATATACAAAACTTATCTTTTGTGTCGGTTCCTTCTTTGTTTTCCACCTCTTTATTCTTTAAGCTGTATAGGACAACTTAGATGGTATGTAAAATTTGGTGTAAAAAAAATATTTAAAAAAAAGGCCATTATTCAATGATCAACCTGTTACAAATGAATGTGGAAATGAAATAAAACAGGGAATATATTGTCTCATAACTGAAACTCATCCTTTTTTTCCTAGAAGACAACTTTAAGCAGGTTTACATATTTTATGTATTTGCTCTGTCCAGAATAAGGAGAATTATTTGAACATATCCAGGAAAACCACTGACTTTAGTTATTCCATTAAATAAGTGCATGGCCAAGGTTGTGGTACTCACAATACAATTAAAGGAAAAAAACACAATACCTGCCATTTGTCAATGAACGGAAATTCAATGAAAAGCAAGAACTGCCTGCTATATCCATGCACTGCATTGGTAACAGTGATAAACTTTGCAAAGTCCAAGGATGTTTTTAATGTATTTGTGAAAGTACATAAATTATGTTTGTATACAGATACTGTGAGTATGTCTGTGAAAATAAAACCCTTGTGTAGCCACTGCTACATTGTGGAATACTATTGTACAATATTGTAATCTACAACTCCAAGAAGCATTTCATTTCCTGCTTAGCCTTTTTTAAATTGTTGGCAAATTATTACTGAATATCTGCATAATTCCTGACCTTTCAAGGTTTCCTAATTTATTACTTGTCCATGCTTCCTTCCATCTAAAGAAACCTGTTATATATAGCACCTCTCAGCTGACTGACAATACTTTCTCCTCTGATCCTTCAAAGCAACTTCATCTAGTCAGAGTATTTGTGTGCATGCACACTCCCGTGTCCATTTACGACCTTGTTCGGAACTGCTGTCACCTCGTGGGTGCCGAGTTTCTGATTGTGACTGGTTGTTTAGACATTAGGGTGGTCAGAAGCAAAGGACACTGCTGGGTAGAGAGCTAGGAGACCAGCAGTTACAGACACCTCCTCTGAAGCAGGATCTGCTGCCTGAGTCACGCTGTAGAGTAAACAAGGGAAAGAGATATAAGGGAAAAAGAGCCAGAGCTCAGAAATGCTATTTCACTTTTAGTATTCTTTGATCACGCCAACATGCTTCTGTAGTCTTGATTTACACAATTACATCAGCATGCCAAATGTGCAGGAACAATGCAGAAATGTAGCATTAAGTTTAAGTTGTTCTGTTTCCCCAGAAGCTTACAAAGAGTCATTGGTCTAAAAGCCCCAGAGTAAAAATACCTTACCTTACAGCATAACCTGTGAGGTGGGGTGAGGCTGTAACTCCTGCAACAAACAGTTTTTTGGGGGGTCCATCTGACTCTAATCCCCCTGGACATGGAACAGAAATCACAATGAAAAAAAAATAATGGAAATCATTCTGGGACACGTTAGAGCACTAGGGTTGTCACTTGAAAATAATGACTTAAAAAATTAAAACTTGTTTTATTATGTGCAAATTAAATAAATATTTCTTTGTCAAACAGTAGTCTGCCCTTATTCTGTTCACATACCTTTTCTTTTCAATGGCATTAAAACAGGCCATCTTGAACTTGGACTCGGTGCTACTCTGTTGGGCAGACAACAAATTGCTCCTCACTACTTTGTATACAATTGTACTCTTAAGTGTACAATTCCCTTGCAAGCTGAACATACTGAACTGATTATAATTTCCATTATTGACACAGTTATGACAGAAGGAGAACTCACCCTCTGAACCTCCTTGCTGAACTAGGGGAAGAGTTAGGTGTAACGCTACTGTCTAGAGAAAGGATTTCCTGTAAGGCAGCACAGGATGAACACAAATGTCAAAGAACGGTTCTTTAGACAACAACAGCAATGTATTTCATATTTTGGGTCATTTTAGGTGATTTGTTGTCAGAAGTATGAGTCAGAACTTCAAAATAATACTAACAGCAACTACTAACAACAACATACTCACAAGTGAGTCATGGTCATGACTGTCAGGTACCTCAGGAACAAGCAAAGAAGTAAGGGAGAAAGAGGTAAAGGGAGATATTCTATCAACAGTATAAAACCAAGTTCAATCAAAAGAGATTAACAGTCTATAACAACAAGGACAACATCTAACTGGATGAAAGTATGACTTGGTGTAGTTTTTTTACCTCAGTCTATAATTCCCTCTCGAGCCGAGTTCCATACTCTCCTCCTAAAGCACAGACACTACACGTTTTTCTCAACACTACCACAAAAAAACTATTCAAATTTAATTTTACAGCATGCATATTCACAAGCAAGTTGTCACAAGCAAAGATGTTATGCATAAGTCAAACTTTGACATGAAAGTTAAATATTATCACCCTTAAGTGAAACTGATTTCTATAAATATAAAGACCACAGGGAAGTACTGATATAAAATGAGTAAATTAAAAAACAAAATACAAGGCAACATTGTAAATACCATAATTACAAAAGGCCATAATTACAAAAAATATAGTTAACTGTTTCATTTGTTTCTGCATTTATTCATCTTCTGTATTATTATTTTCCCCTGCAGGATGTACCCTATTTTGTGCCTTATGCTGCCAAGGATAGGCTGTACTCCCCAAAGAATAAGTAATTGGAAGATGGTGTGATTTATTTTCACAATGTGGTGAAACACGTATGCATCCATAATACTATATTCATACTTCTTAGAATCATACTTTATATTTTTATCTGGACTGGTTAATTTCTCCATTGTCCTCGTAATAATGTCAGAAAAACACAGAGACACACATTTTCCCTGAATGGCCACACATATCCATTCTTACCTGCCTCTTTGGGTCTGGCTTCTCACTAACCAGATAGAATGAAGACTGTGGAAGACTCTACAAGAGAAAGACAATGTTTATTATTTTCCAGCTAGTGTGTGAAACAGGGAACTGTAACATGGCATACACAAAGTCGCAATCAATAAGACACTTATGTGCATAGACCAGTTTCCCAACTCGATCCCCCAGACAGTCCATATTTTTGCTCCCTCCCTAATAGTCCACATTTTTGCTCCCTCACAACTCTTAGTGAGTAAAAATATAGACTGTCTGCAAGTCCCCAAAGACCAGATTGGGAAATACTGGAATAGATAAGTACATTAGAATGTTAACATGCCTCACCAATCTAATCAAAGGCAGAAACACACAAGCAATGAAACTGACCCTCACAGGAAAGCTTGGGTTCACAGATATGCTGCTCCGGCGATGGCGAGTTGAGCTAGTAGGGCTGAACACCATCAATCCATCACTACAGGGATGACAACAGGATAGGAAACAAGAACAGAATGACTTAAGTGGACAGTGTATGAATGAGGTTTTCAGATAGAAACGTGTAGTTCCCTCACCTGACACCGCTGATCATGGGTGCGCTGTTGGACCGACGTAGAAGCCCGCCTCCGTTGCCAGTCGTTGCGCCTGCGCACTGGTCCACTTCCATCCCTTCCATTCTGACTCGCCTTAGTTTCTGTCAGCTGAATCAGCGGCTCTGAAGCTCGGCGATTTGAGCTACTTTAGTCCGGTGAAAGCCCGACCTGCAGGCCTCACACCGGACTTTGGTCCAAGCCTGAACCAGAAAACTATAGGGACGCGTACCTCATTACAGCTCTTTTATCGCATTGTTTTTATCGAGGTAGCTTCCGCACCAAGGTTAAAAACTTTTCTAGTCGTAAAGAACCATGATATAGAAAGAGAATAAACTAGATATAGAATGGAAGACTGCGCATTTGCCAGCTGGACAAAACGGCGGCTGTAAGGCGGCCAGTTCAACTAATTCGCCAAAACTACCGTCTAACCTAAGCTATTCAGTTTCCGCTATAATTAAGTTTCCAGCAGCACTGCCTTCGAAATACGTCGGAATAGCCTGTAGATCAACAACATTGGACATCTGACACTGTACTTTCGCGCATTATAAGCAGTGGTAGAAATTACCCCGCTTCCGTAAAGTGCCACTGCATTCACCACGGCAAAAGCCGCTAGCCAGGCGGGCAATGAAAACGAGTAAACGTCCTTTCGCTATAAACCCAACTCAACAGATAATCGTTTCTCCAAAGCATTAAACCGTTAATTAAAATAGTTACATAGTGCGCGGAAAACTATTCTTTCCAGTGTGGCGTCTAACAGCGCCTCGCAGAGGTCACTGTGGATACTGCAGTTTAAGAGAGATTCAGCAAAATGAAAGGAGTTAAGGGAGTGAAACGGAGCTGTAGGTCAATAGCAAAACACACCTGTTAATGGCAGGATGCAGGGAACTTGTGGCTGCTTTGCGTGGAAAATCTGTAAAATAAACGAATAAACACCAGACTCGTTAAAGGTCCAGCAATATGTGTAGCTGGTGTTTGGTAGATAAAACTAAAGTTTGCCAAGATACAGTGGATACATGAAATGTATTCTGTAGTCATTCCAAGAATTGCACTACAATCCAGTACTGGTAAATGGTTAACAAGGGTAGATGTAAGACAACATTTAAATTATTTTTCATTGTAGATTTTTACTGAATTTCATGATGAAAATGTATTCCAGCAAATATGCTTTTTTCTTTAAGTTAAAATAATATCAGGAATGTACACGTTTAATAGTTTCTATTTCTGTTAGAAAAAGTAATAATGATTTCATGTTAGTATTTGGTGGCATTGCCTTTTAATCGCATAGCTTGAATCTATTGCCTAGGATAGCCAGCCACTAACTTCTCACAATACATTGCCAGAATATTTGTCCATTCCTCCTGGCAAAACTAGTGTGCATCAGTTAGGTTTGTGGCCCCTCTTGCTCAGAAACACTTTTTTAGATCAGTCTATAAATGTTAAATGGGATTGAGGTCAGGGTTTTGTCATGGCCACTCCAATACTTTCACTTTGTTGTCTCTAAGCCATTTTGTTACATCACTGGAAGTATGTTTAGTATCATAGTGCTACTTGAAGATAAAGTCATAATCAAGTTTCAGCTTCTTATATCAGATGTCTGAAGGTGTTGCTTCAGAATTTTTGGATAATCCTCCATCCTCATGATTCCGTCTGTTTTTTGAAGTGCACTAGTCCCATTTCCAGCAAACACCACTACAACATTGTCATTGGTCATTACCGTACTTTATAGCTGTAATGGTGTTTTCTGGCTTAAAAGACACCCTCATTTTTCCACACATAGCATAGATCATTGTGGCTAAACACTTCCGACCATTGTGATTAAGATAGTCCTGCATGGTGGATGTAAATACTTCAGTACTTTATGCTGCTACTTCCTTTGCCATTTCCTTTGTGATTATCATGATGTTCAGTCAAGCCTTTTAATATAGCCATATGTTGACTCTCATTGAACTCATAATTAAGATAATGATCAACTCATAATTTCTCGAATCTTCCACATTGTTTAAAAGACACATTCCACGTGGTTTATGTAAACTTTTGATCCACTGAAAATCTGATATAGCAAATAAATTCAGGAATAAATCTGTGTTTCAGTTATTATTTTAATGTTGCCTCTTATGGAAGTAAAGTTGATACCGTAATTGACTTTACACAGGAAAGATATGCTGACATGATGTGTGGAGTTGTAAAACATTAAGTCTGAAGGTATTTAGATTAGATGTATGTAAACTTTTGGCCGCAACTGTAACTCCTTGTTGTTTTTCATGCGTCATATCTGTTTTGTCCAAACACTGTTGTAGTGATTAATATCAATATCAATGCCATTTGAGGGCCTAATTGTTCAAAAATGTTGTTGTTCATATCATAGTACATAATAGTATACAGTATTCTGCCCCTTAAAGCTGAGCAAAGCTTAGTATTAATACACTGTGTTGGAATGCAGCTAGTACTCTGTTCTTTCAAATTATGCTTCAGGTCATTGATTAAAAGCTATTTCATAGGAAGGAACTGAAGTTTTGCAAAGGGGATGTCATGTTTAATCATTTATATGGGGGTGGTAATGGCAACAACATTATCTGTAGTCAAGGTCTCCATGGATCGTTAAGCCATCAGCTATTAAAAAGAAATCGGAAAGGGAAACGACTACTTACTGGACCAGTTTACCTTGCAACATCATCACATCTTAAAGTCTTGCACCCTGTGAGGCAATAAAATGATGGGTGGGCAGGGTAGTGTGTACATTTTTAATGACTGAGTATAGTGATGTCAAAGCAGAGGTGGTTGCTTTATGAATGAATGTGAACAAGGCCTTCTCCTTGACGACATTGTGTTCAGAAATTCCATAGCTCAACTATTGTGTCAATGCTGTTTTCAAACTCTATTATTATTTTACTCTTATCAAGCAAAAACAAAACAATTACATGCCAACAGATTTTTTTGGAGTACTAGTATTCTTGGCCAGGTTGTATTGAACCAGCATCAGAATGTATTCACTAATGAGACTTCTATGCATTTATGTAAGTCGTTCTGGCTATGGGCATCTGCCAAATGCCATACATTTAAATGTAAAATTTATTTTTCAGGGAAAGTTATATCCAAACAGGAGCTACTAAGCTACACCAATCATGGTTTAATTTCTCAGCCTGCCTCCAACACGCTTGTCCTCTATCACAGCAGATGATCAGATGTGGTTTAGAACAATACCTTCTGATGTTCCACACAGTCATATTTTTTTCCATGCTATAATAATGTTATAATACCCATGTTGTTGTTTAGGATATGTTGACTGGTCTATTATACTGGAAATAATTTGTAATAAGCAGCTTTAAGTGCTGTGGTGGCCTAATAGTTAGGGAAGTGCCCTTATAATCAAAAGACTGCTGGTTTGACCCCCTGGCCAGCAATGTACCACTGAGATACCTTTGAACAAAATACCGCCACCTGGGTGCTGAATTAACTGCCCCCTGCTATGTCACATATGGGTTAAATGCAGAGGATGCATTTTGTTGTGGTGTGTAAACAATGACAACTAATTACTTTCACTGATTAATTTTTGCTAGTTACCTGTTTTTGATATCTGTGACATTGCTTCATTGTACACTTTATAATGTTTTCTAAAGTCCCATTTCCAGTAGTGTATTTGTGTAGTTTATGGTTAAAGATGGTGAATGTCTTTAGTAAGCGCTTCTGACCACATGACATGCACACAGACTATTCTGCTTGTGAGCCAGCTTGCACAAAACAGACACGAGTCAACCAAACAGGAGGTAATTATTTATTTTATACCAAATCTCAACAGCAGCCAGAAAAGAAACGGAGTACAGGGTTGGATTAAGATTTAAGAAAGTGCATTATGTCATAAAGAAATTTAAAAGGAGTTAACTGCATTGCATAAAGTCCAACTGCAGAGGTTGTCACCCCATATCTACCTAATACTGTCAGATTTCACCAATGCTTGTGCCATGTTCTTTGACCATTGTATTTGGTCATTGGGATTCCAGGCAGCCTCAACATCAAGTGTGTTTGTGACTCTTAGGCTGACCAGTTAAATCGCACATTTTGAAATGAGTGCCAACAACTGAAAAATTATTTGAAAAGCCATCGGAATTCCTCATGACTCTTCTGCACAGTTAACCTTGTATCCAATGTGCAGCCAAAAGCCAGGCAGTCTCACTGGTTTCCTTCAAATTCCTCCAAGCAAATACGGGTAGACTTAGACTCATTCTCCTTGTCTGGTGTTGGTTCAGCTCCTGCAACCTCATCCCCATCCCCTGCTCTTCCTAATGTCCTCAGAGGCCAGAGGAGGTCACGGTGGGGATTGGGGTCTGGGCGTGGACAGCAGGGTGGCCCCTTGTCTTTAGTGAGGAAGTACAGCAGAGCATTGAGCCAGGCATTAAAAGAGGCCAGTGGCCGAGTGACCTTGTAGCAGATGGAAACCATACGCATGTTGTAGCAATGGACATTCTTTAGCTCCTTAAGCACCAGGAAGAGTGTGCGGGTGATATGGAAAGGCAGGAAGCACAAAGAAAATAGAATGGTGATGGTGACAATAGTTTTGATAGATTTGCGCCGGCGGTGCACATAGGGGGACTGCCCAGAAGCCACAGACATCCTTTCCTGTCTCCCATTGCTCTCTATTCCAGCCACACCTTGTTCTACCTGGGGAGTCACGTGCAAGGTCCGAAATATGGTCAGGACCACATGTGAATAGCACCAAGCAATGACAACAAAGGGGATAAAGAAGCCAAGCACATGAAGGATGATCCCATAGGGGACATACTCAGAGAATTCCTCATCAATAGCATCATCCCAGCAATTCAGGAAGGTTTCTGGCTCCCCGGCATTGACTCCTCCCTGGTTTACTTGGCCTGCCCGAACAACATACCCTGTTTGTGCAAAGCGAAAAATTGGACTGGTCAGGACAAAGACCACAGCCCAGACTATGGCACAGGTACCCTTAACTGCCCGCTTGCTCTCCATGGTGACAATCCTCATTGGGTGGCAAATACCCAGGTAGCGATGAACGGAGATGCAGGTGAGGAAGAAGATGCTGCAGTACAGGTTGAAATAGAAGAGGAAGCGCACAAGACGGCACATGAAGTCCCCAAAGACCCAGTGGTCCCGCATAATATAGCTGGCCACCAGGAAGGGCAGCGATAGCCCATACATCAGGTCTGTGGAGGCTAGGTTGACCATGTAGATGAGCGAGGTATTCCAGCGTCTGGTGTGGCGGAAGGAGCTGTAGAGAACCACAGAGTTGAGGGAGAGGCTAAAGATGAAGGTGAAGGAGTAACATAGAGGGAGGAAGATGTATTTATAGGACTCATCAATACTGCAGGAGGATGTGAGGAGAGTGGGAGTGATGGAAGTGTTGGCTCCTGCAACCTCTGCAGGCTGGGTTATACTGATATCCATCTTAATATTGGCAGTTTCTCTTCTTGCTGATACATCTCATTTTATGATCTTTCTTTCATTCTTTCCTGGTCTTCATGCCTCCTGCTACCTTTGGTGAATTGTTCCACAGTTCCAAACTCCCTGGGTCTTCAGAGGGTATTATTACTGATACTGCAGTGTTAAAAAACAGCCTTCAGCTTCTGTAAAGACAGCATGGGTTTATTCTAATTTAATGATCAGTCTTTAAAAAATTCTGCAGCTGTCAGACACAGTCATAATCCAAATCCTGAAGCATGTTCATTTGATCAGTACCAAGTGGAAATTCAGTTGAGTCTACATTAGATGTCTTGTGATGCATTTCATGACTTAAATATATTTATACATCTCAGGAAAGTTAAGGTTCACTTCATAGTTCCACGACATCTAGTTCCATGACCCCTATAGCCAGAGTTCAGTGCTGTTTGCACAGTCCTCTCATTACAGTGATCAAATACACAAACTTGGGTGACCCAGTCTTCACTCAAGCTAATTCTCCTGTCATTCTATGCTTAACATTCAGACCACTGTTGTTCCTCAATCTCCATTACACAATCCACAGAGATGTTTTTTTTGACCAGCGTGATTGTATGTTGCTGATTCAGTCCCTCTCACTCCATTACCTCTTAAATAAGTAACACGTTCTTAATGTGTTCCCATTCATCCAGCTATCTGCTCACTCACCTAATTATCCCTTGGACCCTGTCCCACTCCTTTAGGTAAGCTTGCTTCATAACTTCACTATTTTCTAACAATATTCATTAATATTTATTTTCACTCACCATCATCCTGTTTTCTGTATGGCTATATTTATCTCTCCTTCCATTTTTATTTCCATCTGAAATTACACTTGCACTGCAGTAAAAACTGTATTTTTTACAATCATACATTGTATGATTTGACCTTTGATTCACAAATGTCACTTTTTAATAGGACACCTAAACCAAGGTTATTGGCCCGCTGAGTTGTGTAGGTAGTTTTACAGGGAAATGCCTTAGATTTAGAACTTTTGGACATATTAATCAGGGGCCAAGGTTTGTTTCGTTTTGTGATAGAGATTCCAATCTCCAAATTTACCATTAATTATTAATTGCTATTTGTAAGGAGATGAATGGACACCCAATAACTCAACCCAGTAACTCAATATCCTCAGGGTATCATGACACCAAACTACGCTACATAATTTATTGTAGATTAAACACAAGAAACAACTATTTGAAAAACAGGAAGATATACAATTATGTAAAATGCAAAATTTGCAGGAGTATGTGTGTGAGTGTACATCCTCTATGTATTAAGTGTGTGGGTGTGTGTGAATTCAGGTGCAAATGGAAGCCACTTACCTGTTGCTGTTGTCCTTTCCCATCAGTCTTGGTGAAAATTGTCATCCTGCAATGACCGACCCAGACCTTCAACCTCCTCATACACCAGAGTTCACATAGTCAGGGTCCCACATAGATTAGCTTGGAGAATGATGTCCACCTCTCTGTTGCTCTTGCTTGCTCTGACACAACCACCCATGTGGTGCCCCCCCTCCACCCCCCACCTCTCCACCTATAGTGGGACCTTCCATATAAGTGCTGATCTGGCTCTTTCAAGAGGCAATCTTTGGCATTCTTGCTGATTCCAACAAGGTTACAGAGTTACTACAAGGCTGAAAACACTAACCTTGTTTTTCCACTAACACTTCTATTGGTTTTAACAGTTGGAGATTATTTCCATAACACGAAGTGTTGCTTTGGATTAGGTTATTTCAGTAACATAAAGTGTGGGATTTGGAAAAGTATGCTGGTAAGAGAGGGAGAGTGTTAGGTGTGTGCATTAGAGAGAGGGAAGAGGCTTTAAATGTTTACTTCATAGGTCATAGACTGAATCAAACCAGAAAAAGACAGAGGCAAAAAATATTGATCACTAGCCACATAAAATAAACCACAGGCTAGTTATACACTAAAGACAGCCGCCACAGGAGAACAAATAATCAATGGCCCTAATGGCTATAAATATCAGCTTAGCTTTTTCAAAGCCTGTCTTACCTGCTGCTTCTGAGGAAGTTTATCATACGGGTCTCCAACACACAAATACCTGATTCCCAATCCCTCTCACATATAGAAACAAAGCAAATACTCCTCTCTAACACAAATACACAAACCTAAGCCCCTTCCCTCTCTTGCACATGGGGTGACTAGATAATCCATGTCAGGGAGGACACATTGAGCTAGGACAGGACTTGTAAAATACCATTTCAATTAAAAGGACCTGGGACTCAGTTAAGCACCAAATTCTTGCTGTGTGCTGATTGGCCAGTCTCCTATAATCATGCACATGCCACTAATGTTAATGTGTAACAGCTGGATGAGTTTTCAATCAAACCAGTCAAAGCAGAAGAAGAAGTGAGCTATTTAGCCATGCACAGGTGTTTTTCAGTTTTAAAGTAGTTTGTAAAACCTGGAGTAGGTTGAAGTGTCCTCCTTGACATGGATTATCTGGTCACCTTATACTCTCATGCTCACACCCAACACGCTCCCTCTCTTACAGACATACATAATCCAATACCCTGGCAATTACCAATAATTCAAGTTAAATGGTTTCTTCAAAGTATTTTTAATAAAAAGCAATCAAAACTATTTGAAAAAAAAATTGAAAAGCATTCGAAAATTAAGGCAGACTGCTTAGCTGGTATTTGTATACATTTTTTGTATGTTTGTAAATAATGTCTTTACAAGGAAGTACAATCAAACCTCGGACTGGGAGTAACTTGGTTTGCGAGTGGTTTGCAAGACGTAAATTTTAACTTGATAAACGAGTGAGGTCTTACAATACGAGTACGAGGCTTTGTCTGCCTAGCGTCACGTGATCACAACTGAGACGACGGTTCTTCTCTCTCTCTCTCTCTCTCTCTCTCTCTCTCTCTCGCTGCGGGATTGTGGGTAATCGTTTGCCATGCTCGGTCTCAGTTGGCGTACTTTATTCGTATAGCCAAAATTTAGTAGAAAAGCACCACCCGAAAAAGGGCGTTGCAGTGCGAGTGATGAATGTCTTTAATGACAATCAAATGTCTACATTTCCGCGAAATAGAAAAGGAGGCAAAAGCGACCGTCATTGGATAGATTCATTGTTAAAGTCGCGTAAAAAGAAGATTCCAGCAATGCACCAGACGGCAGTGATTTTGTTATAGTGAAAATCGTCCTACAAAATAACCTTCTTCTTTCTCTTGTCTCCTTCACACCGTCCACAATTCTTTTCAAATGTAAAGTGCGGGTTAATTTGTTCTATGTATTTTTAACTTTATATTTTGTATTAATAATTTTTACATGAATATTTTCGGGTTGTGGAACGAATCACCTGAGTTTCCATTATTTCTAATGGGAAAGTTGATATTTGATACGCGAGTGCTTTGGATTACGAATTACTGTAATGTTTTAAATAGCAAACAAAAATGCCAACAATTTACACTTTCTGAATGGTAAGTGTAACCAATGTTGCAAATATATATACACATTTTTATTTAACTCTTCAAAAGTATCCAAAGCGTGTCCTGGTGATTTCTGACATTTCTGTACTAAACCTGTTTACTGTTGAACCACCATCAGAATAAACTAGCATGAACGGTTTCCAACTATTCCAACTATGCCTATTCTGCCCCCTTGTGACCATTTTAAAAATGCACTCAGAAATTGGGATACTATCAAATATCTACAACATATGGCCACACAATGTCCTGCAACTGAACACACAGTTCATAAAAATATGAAAATGAATGGATATTATAAATGGTAAATATTAGTTTATATTGTATATATATATACAATTTAAATTTAAGATTAAAAAAAAATCCTGGCTAAAGCATACAGCAAGTGTTCTAGTTTGGTCAACAGATCCTCTTGCAGTTGTGATAATTACTAAAGATATTTAGATGAACATTCCTATAAAAACACAGGGTGGAGGCTTAAGATCTGTTTTACCTCCCTTCCACTGTGAGGCCTTTGCATTGGGGAAAGAAAACCTAATATGCACATTTCAAATCTCTTTACCCCCTGGTATGGCCTGCATTGTTGAAGCCGTTGTGTAGAACCATAAAATCATGTGTGGGTCTGCGAATTAGCACTCTGCACCTGCACTCTGCACCTATGATCGAAAGGCAACAACCCTTTATTGAAACTCTTCATGCACATTGTATAGTCAGAGTCTTGCTGGATCATCCATGCAATGAAATGCTTGTGCTGAAACTGCACACATAAACGCACGTGTGACATGCTTGTATGACAAAGATACAAATAAATGGAAGAGAATGGGGAGAAGGCACTCCAATAAAATGAATAAGATTAATATAAGGGAGTAAACCAAACTACTGTATATACAACAAATCTTCGTACACATAAAAATTACTCTGGAGAAGTACTTTTTGAAATCAAAAACAGGTTAATATTTGTTAATAAAAAAAAGTATTCACCCATTTTGTCCTGGGAATGATTTTTGAAGTGACGGATAATGTTGGTAGCTCTGTGACATTCGTCCACTTGCACGCCTGAGGCATGTGTTGAGAAGAACACACCAGGGGCCTCATGTAAAACGACGTGCGTATAATTCACACTAAAACATAGCGGACGGACAAAACTAGGAATGTGCGTAAGCAAGAAAAAATCCAGATGCATAAAACGGTGCGTAGGCACAGATCTACGCACATTCCCTTTATAGATACCAATGAGAGTGAAATTTTACGTACGTGAACGAGCCCACAGCCACCCCCCCACTCCCGACCCACCCATAATTACGTATATTTGCGTATGTAAATGTACATAAATGCCTGCTTTGTTCTATGTTTTTCTTAAACAACAATGAATAAATGATGTGGGATAAATCAGTCGTCAAAATGCTAAATCACCATGTAATTTCAGCTGACAGCACCTATTTTATTAGCTATTAACACGATTTTGCACAAATCACGAAATGGTTTGAACCGCAAAAATAATCGGTGTGCATAGTTTTCTGTGTACTTGACAACATGATTCTGTATTCAAAAACGTCCCATCTTACTTTTGTGAAAATTTATTAAAGCTAGAAAACTAAATATCGAATATGAGGCTAACTTAACCGCGGAGTGGACATAACTTGTAAAGGAACAGGTAGCCTATAGCGCAATTCCTCATCGTCTGCATTTGTAATGCTGGCCCCAGTTTAGCACACAGCTCCAAAAGGATTGCTCTTGGAAATCTGAATCGACTAGAAGCCAGTCATAATCATGGGCCAGAAAATGAGTATTTGATCCCTGCTCTCTTCTAACTCTCCCATAAGCTATGTATGTAATAACGGAAGAGCTGCCATGGTAATTGTAATAGTTCGGCCATTTTTCTGCACCGTTTTATTGTTACAAATTGATTAAAAATCAGGTACCGTACATTTATAAACAACGTACAATTAATGTCGGTGTACCCTATTTGATAAGGTCAGCGTCATGATTGCGAGTTTTAAAAGGGAAACCACAGTAGCAATGACTTGCCACTGAGTGCCGTCCGTTTACAAAAGCGAGCAGAAATGTGTCTACACCATGTCTGGAGCTGCCGTGAGAATGTGTGTAGCTGTACGTGTGGGAATGATTTTAGAATGCCATAACTAATAGAAACTAGAAAACTGACTGGCGCTAGCAGGACAGGATGACCTATGGAGACAGATAAAGGGAGCAGACAGAGAGGCGGCCCTCATCTTTGGCCTTCTAGTAAGACGAGTACTAACTGGCTAACCAGAACAAATGTCGAACAGGTGGTTGTCACATAGAAGGAAGGTACTGAGAGGGGGGGGGGGAGCAATCCCGAAATGGGTTATAAAGGGAGTGAGCGGAAATGTATGGTTGAGCCTTTTCCTGTACATGCCGAATGCCTGTCAGACAGTTGCTCCTAGATTATAATCTGTCAGACAATAAAGCGGTGACCTGCAAATTCTCCACGTCTCTGCTGTGAATCTCTTTTGATCAACGGACCTGGTGGAGACGGCGTTCCTCAACAATTTAGGGGCTCGTCCGGGATCTGCAGGAGATTTGGCTAAGTGTGACGCAGCCCATTTGGACACAGAGAATTGCAGGATCCCGACTAGAAAAGGTAAGCAGAGCCTGTTATATAAAAATCTGCATATTGGTTATGTCAAATTGAGCAGTTTAAAGTGTCCAGTGGCTCGTCTGTAAATTAACACGAAGGAGGGTTTGCATGTACCGTGTTCATATGGGGTATATGTACT
>JAABNY020000037.1:10666659-10683325 GCA_015164015.2 Brevimyrus niger
GCGTTTTGGGACCAGTGCAGGGGCGTTCTGCTCCGCAGATGAGTCAAAGGGCCCCCCCCCCCCCCCCACCTCCAGCGTGTGCTCGGTCTGAGCGTAAATAGGTGACTCACGCATCACAGATGTTTATGCCAAGTCCATAAAAGAGCTTCCCCTCCCTTTTGCTCCATCCCGGGTCGCTCTCCGGATTCCAGCGACCGCGGCAAATCTGCTTGTGACGCGACTCTCCGGAATGAGAAGCGATGGTCCTCAGGTGGAGACAACGAGAGGAAAGAATGGGCTGTTACAACCCGACCCCCCCCACACTGCTGAGATAGCTCCCTCCTACAAAAAAACCTTGCACCCCTGAACCTCTAAACGCCCACCCCCCACCCCCATAAACACACACACACACACACATAGCTTCCAGTTTTTCTGTCTTGTTCAGCAGCCATTTTGAGTGTCTTTCCTTTGTAGTTATTCATATTCACAATGTCACAATGTCTTTATTCTCAAAAATGCACCATAGGTTTAAACTTTAACTTTGCATATGTGTGTGTATTATGTTTATATTGCATTGTGGGGACCAAATGTTCCCCACCATGTGATAAAAACCTGCTATTTTGACATTGTGGGGACCATTTTTCAGATCCCCACAAAGATCTGTGAATGCAATCAAAAAATAAAAAAGGCAAAAGTCTTGTATTTTGTTTGGTTACTTATGGTTAAGGTTAGTCCTGGGTAGGAGTCGTGTTGGGATTAGAATTGTCCCCGTAGAAATGAATGGAGAGTCCCCACAACGCTATATTTACAAGCCTGTGTGTGTGTGTATGTGTCTGTGTGTGTGTAAGTTACTGACTGGGCAGTTGTCCACTGCTTCTGGCCCTTGGCAGTTCTGCACATTCCCTAACAGCCAGGGCAATCCATCCACACCCTACAGGATGCTGGGCTACACACAAATCACGTTGCCTCCAGCTGCCTGCCTATTTCACAGCTCCGACCAAAGTATGACTGTGTGGGTCCTTAGTGGCTTTCACAGAGCACAGCATGTCCCGCGTGGGCAGCGGGCTACACCTTTGTCGGCCTGCCACTTGAACCTGCAAATCACCACCTTCCTTTGTGTTTTTTTTTTCTTTTTTTAACTTGCCACTGCAGTCTGAAAATCCTACACTGTGTTCTCGTTTTGCTTTACAGACCGATCGCTTCACATTCACCGTATTTGTGCTTTTCGCAGCGATGTCGCCGTCTTCTTCTCTAACGGACCAAAGCTTTTGACTTCTGCCTGTTTGTGTCACGATGCTTCGGTTTAACAGCTAACTCCAAACACAGAGGACTTACCAGATTGACCATTGAATTTGTCCTGCATGTGAAGTCCTAATACACATGGGTGTAAATTATGGGGGGGTGGAGAGGCAGTTTAACCCCCCCCCAATAATCAAAACCAGTCAATACAACATTCTGGACCCCCGTAAATGGACCCCCCAGTGTTCAACCAATAGTTATGCGCTTGATAATACATATTCTTACCATTTCTAGGCCATTTTATAGGTAGTTACTGACCTTTCTGCAGTAATACAGTGCCCCTCATCAGATCTGCCTGAATTACTAATGTTGCACGCATATAACTTTCCCACCAGTATTTTCATTACAAATTCATAGTCTGTAACAGTAAATTTTCAAAGTCAAAATCTATTATTTATCAGCAACCTTTTAAAGGAAATCAAAACATGAAAATGCTTGCAGTATCCAACCCCTTGGTGGGACCATTTTTTGCTGCAGTAACAGCTGTAAGTGCTTTGGGGTAAGTAGCTACCAGCTTTTCCACTGTTTCAGGAGTTTTGCCTGTTCTTTGCAGCAGACTTGCTTAAGGTCCTTCAAGTTCATTGGATGTTACTTGTTGACTCATTTTTAAAGACAGCTGCAAGTTCTTTGTGGGGTTTACACCTGGACTTTGACTCGGTCATTGTAGAACATTTACCTTCTCGTTTTTAAATCACTCCTGTATTTGCTTTGCCCTACTGCTAAGGATCATTGTTCTGCTGAAAGGTTAATTTTTTCTCAAGCATTCTTTCTTTTTCTTACAGACTGGTGCAGCTTTTCTTGTAATATGTCCCTGTGTTTTTTTGCTCCATCCATTCTATCTTCAATTTTGACAATATGCCCAGTTGCTGGAGATAAAAAGCATCATACTTCACTGTAGGGATGGTGTTATTGAAGCATGAGCTGAATTTATGTTTGTGTGACATGTAATGCTTTGAATTATGGCCACAAACCTCAGTCTCATCAGACCACAAAACCTTGTCCTATATCATCACTGTGCAATGAAAATCGCATATGTCCACTTTCTGACAATTGTGATCTTTTATTATAGATGGACTATATATGCCCATTCTCCTCTGTCTACTCATAGCATTTGCCATGTAATTGACAATTAATATGTAATATGTTTCATGAAGTAATCTACTTAACTGTTTGTATTACTTAACATTTGTATTTATGATGGTAATTTGTGTGCATTACTTTATAGCTTATGGGAGTTTTAATTGCATAAAAATGTTCTGAGGGCAGAAGGAAAAATTACATAAGTAAAACTCCCATGAGATGCTTTATATCACTACTTTGAACAACACAACTTAACATTGATAGCTAGATAGCTGGCTAACCAACATCACTGTTAATTGTCAATATAAAGCGAGATTAGTTTGAATCTTGATGTCATTGATGTGTTTGCCTCACTAACAGCAATCCATGCAAGTCCTTTAAAACATTAAAGCATTCACTGACAGCTGTGTACTAATAGGTTTCTATTCATTGGGCTAAGGGTGTGTCATTACATTGTTTCATTTTGTAAAGTAGTTTCTGAGAAAATGTTTCATTTTTCATGTTGCTGAAATAATGTATTTTTTGGAGATACGTGTTTTTCATCGGATGGGTGAGTCACTCTAACACCTGCTGGCAAACTGTAGACATGCTTTCATGTGGCTCTTCTTGACTAATGTCCTCTTTCTAGTCACCCTCTCGTACAGGCTAGCAGTATGCACTGCAGCAGTATGCAGTATGCACTGCAGCAGTATGCAGTATGCTTTTGAAATGGCTGGTTGGTGCACTTTCACTCTACTCTGAGCCAATGAACTCTGCATTTCCCTCAGACTGACTGTCTGTGTGCTTGCTGAGTTTTGAGGGGTGGCCTGGTCTAGATAGGTAGGTGTAGTTTCCACTTTTTCATAATTAATCCAACTGTGCATACTAGGATGTCCAACCTCTTGGCTATTTTTTGTACTTTATTCTAAACGGTGTTTAATTCGTTTATCTCGAGCTTTTCTTTTTCTCATTTTCCTTAATTTCCTTGTTTACCATCTGCATCATCTTCATATTTCAGCTGGAGCGTCCGTATGCAACTTTTTCAGTGTTCAATTTTCTTTAAGAGATTTGCTGAAAAATACTGTATTTTGATTTAGAATATTTACTGTATGATTATAAACTTGCAATACAAAATACTGACAGGTAGAGTATGTATCATTCATAATTCAGGCAAATCTGATCACTTTAAGGGGAAGGGGGTTCAATACTAAGCACTATATAAGCAATATCTTACAAATGCATTTGTATTAAATTGATGTTTTCTAAATCATGCTGTTTAAGTTCCAAAACTGTAGCTAAAATAACCATGAAAACCAGCTTCCTCACTCTCCGAAAGCAGAGCGTTCCCGTGAAACCTTTCATAAGCAAAAATGGCGTAAACCTAAAATGCAATTACTGTTCACTTCTGAGCAATTTTTGGAAAATTTTGGAGCAATTTTTGAGCGGTCCCAGACCCAAAAAAATAACCTACCAAATCACCACAAAAAAACGCAAAAAACCTAAAATAACATTAACAAATAGTAAAAGCCGGAATGATATGATAAATACAAGGCCAATATAAAGCAGAAATAATGTATGTACAGTGTAGTTTCATTTATAATCAGAACAGTCAGGCAATGACAGGGATGCATTCTGAGAAGGTATAAGGCAATTTCGTTGTTGTGCGAACATCAGTGTACTTACACAAACCTAAATGGTGTAGCCAACTACTCAGTTAGGCTGTGTGGTTCAGCCTAAATGACAATCAAACGTTCAGTTTAGTAAATAAATAAACCAGTAACATAGTTATTTATTATTATTATGAAGTATTATATACTGTACATGATTGTGCGTGCTATACTTTTATACCACCAGCAGCACAGTTTGTTTTCGCCAGCATCACCACAGACACATGAGTAATGCATTGCGCTACAACATTATTACTATGATGTCCCTTGGCTATAGGACCTTTAAAGCTCCACTGGGACCATATGTGGCTCGTTGTTGACTGAAATGTTGTTAAGCAACACATGATTATATACAGTGGTACCTCGGTTCTCGAGAACTCAAATTTCTTGGTTAACAAACCAGATTGACCTAGAAGTCAATCTGAATATCAGAAGTTGAACTGTAAGCGCTGACCTAATGTAAATTGTATGCGCCAGGAAATGAATCATACTACAATGCAATTCTTACTTTAATGCCTTCTTCACAGACTGGGCGATTAACCAAATAAAGCAGCACAACATTACAGTAACTAACAATAATTAAACCACTAACTTGCGTGTACTATTAAAGCATTTATGTAATTTATTTAAATGTCATTTTACCAGGTAAATTAACTGCAAACCATTTCTCACTGCTTTACGTGATATTCGGGAGAAATAGCAGATTATGCATCGGAACTGTCTGGGATACAAACGACATTCGTGTAACTAAACTCTTCAGCCAATAAGGGCAAAGGTGTGTCGCCACGGAGGCGGTTCCAGTTTGTGCAGCCAGGTGAGAGGTCGCAATGCATCTAACCATAATGCATTGCGACAGAATCGAATGCGTTGCTTTAAGCCAGCGCTGTAAGCAAGTCAATCACACCTAATGACTGGACTGGAGAAACAAACTTGAAACGTGGACTTAATACAGAGGACTAAAGACAACAACCAGAAGCAGTTGATTACATGGGGATTCCACATGAGGTTAACGAGGGGGCGTGACACACGGAAAGAGCGGCAGATCGGGGCAGGACAGGGGTAATGTTGGGATAAGATTTTTATCGTTTTGGAACCCATTAAGAAAAAAATTATCTTGTTCATTTTGTGTTTAACAAAAACATATTTAGCTAAAAAAAACATATTTAGGTGTAAGTTTGGGGGGTCGGGAACCAATTAATTGGTTTTCCATTATTTCATATGGGAAAATTTTGATCAGAACTCGAACTTTTTAAGATTCGATCCAGAGTCCAGAACGGATTAAGTTCGAGAACCGAGGTACCACTGTACCTATAATTGGTTGACTGCTAAACGAATGCTAAATGGTATTTTTGCTTTTCGCTTTTTTCGTATAACTGAAAATGCTCATCAGACTTCTTTTAGTTAGATAAAACAGGTGCTGGTGTAGGTAGGTCCCTTATAAAAGCAAAATGGCACAAAGCAAACATTTGTAAATTGGGGGATACCTGTACCAGTTAAGGGGTGTTGAGTGTAGTTTACAGTCTTATGAAAGGAAGTCTTATGTTATTTCCTATTGATAACCACCAAAACAAATCAGGCATTTTGCATCCTCACAGATGTGTACATCAATAACATTAACCCACGTGATATGTCCTCCTCACAATTGCACCCGGGGCCCAGGTGTGACGCCAACCTTCAGCACGGGGTCCGTTGTTCTCTCAGCAGAAGAAATGTCATGGCTGGACATAAACCCCAGTGCCGTTCTACTTTGTGGGCCTGTAAAATCACCCTTTGGGTGGTATAAAGTTTAAATGGAAGCACATTGGAAGAGAGGGAACAGCAAATGCTGCATTTAAAGGTTACGTTCCCTGCAATCCCGTAAACAGTTTGTGCTGTTTGCGGTGACACTGCGGAGGCGTCCAGGGCTGCTTATGAATGAGGCAGAATCCTATGAATCTTATCGAATGTCAACGAATAACACAGCGGCAAAAATCACCCGCATCACGTGTCTCGGGCACGTTATGGACTCACAAGCAGTACAACGGGCCGCGGACAGAGAACTAGAGCATGTGTGAAACATATCCTGTCCGTTGTGTTCCCGAGCTGTGGAGCTGCACCCACAGATAGCAACGCATGCAACACCCCCCCCCCTCCCCAGCATGGATGGTACTGGTCCTCATGTCATCACCAGCTTTCCATCCTCCTGCAGCCGTAACATCCTCTTTCCTTGTTGTTCTCTCCTCTCTCTCTCTCTCTCTCTCCATCAGTTTTTTCATGGTCTAGTGAACAAATAACCAGACTCCAGGCATGAAACTTCATTATGAGGGAGAAAGGGTGGGTGGTAACAGAAGGACAGAAAGTGAAGGGGGGGGCAGGGGAGGTGTGGGGGGAGGGCATGTCACCGGCAAGATATAGTAGCATCTCCTCAGGATGCCTGAGGATGAAGCCTTTGTGATATCAATGAAGGTGACGCACCAGGATGACAGACTAACACACATTTTTGCTTCTTCTTCTACTTCTTGCCAAATGTCTCTTGCAAGGAGACATCCTGCATCGTTATGCTGAGCTATGGACTGACAAGAGGACAATAAGAAGAAAGGGGCTTGTCTAAGAGCCATTTGCTGCATGGTGGCGTCTCCTTCTGCGGCCTACATTCTCAATATCAGGCACGTTAAGCTGCTCCCCCGTCTTGTTTACTTCCCACACGGATGGCTGCTCGTTTTGGCGGAGCAGAAGGAATGTCATTCTTTCCCCTGAACCCAGAAGTCCAGTTCACATGCGGTGGCATCCAGGAATTCCAGACGGGCGTCGACCCACAGCCGTGGGAGTTGGGGTTTGCCAGCTGCACTGTGGTGCCGGCCGAAGACAATCAATCACTTTGCACTGAATACGTGTTAAATCTCATCTGTGAAACCCTTTCAGACACGGCCGGCTCCGGAGTTCCTGCCAAGGCCTCCCCATCCCGCGTGTGACAGACGGTTCACCGATGACGAAATCTGCGGCTTACCAGGGTGTGCTTTTACTCATCTAGAGAGTGGGGAGCCTCACAAAGGCATTTTAGTAGAAATACCTATTGCAAAGGATCAGGCCTATAGCCAGCATTATATTTTTGGGGTGTCCAGCAACCCAATCAGCAGAGGGGCTCAAACTAGTATGTTTGCTACATGGTTATGTGCCTGACGGATAGCGAGTTAATATGGTGGGAGGTGAAACCCATTTTTTTTTTTTTTACGGTGCCGCTACATTCCTGTGAAGCAAACGATCACAGTTACCTCTTGGGATTTTAGACCTTTTTCATCAGTTGTTCGCCGCTCGCATAGCAACTCTGGAAATATCAGAAGATAAGGCTGCAGAAAATAACCCCACACACCTGCCCCCACAAAGACAGGGAGGCCGGGGGGGGGGATAAAACATCCCATGCTGGAGGTTGTGAGGCAAGAACATTATGCACTGTGTCACCACACCACCCATAAAAAGGCACCAAGAAATCAGAATTATTGCTAATAGAATAAACCAAATTTATCATGTAAATGAAAACGCTTCTCCAAAACAATTTAATCATTTAAGCAAATATGTCCTCTTTTACATTGATAATACCATCCACTCCATATGTTATATAGTAATATGAGTACAAATAAACATCAAAATGGACAAATTGAGCTAAAAACAAAATGTTAGTCATCACTGTCCTCAGGATTAGTCTGCATGTGGCCACAGATTCACATCACATCTTCACATCCTCATTTGCGAGGCAGCGTGTGATAAATTGTATCGTGTTTGTTACGCCTCCCTGGCAGCGCCGTGCTCTTCTGTTATCGGATGTTTCAGCCGTGGCTGGGACGAGGATGGTGGTCATAAGCTTTCGACCCTCAGGCTGAGATTTACGACAGATCTCGGGGTACCACGCTGCATGTGCGACAAACCATTGTATTCTTACCAGCACATGGTGGAGATTTACGTCGTCACAGACCACAGCTATTGTAGTTTCGGTGACTAGACAATTGCTTTGAGTCATCTTTCAATTTCTGTGTTTCAATGTGCAGAACTCCTAACAAAAATTACCAAGGCCCTTACTTTGGGTCCAGAGGTAGAACTGATATGCTAAAGACTGCTATAGAAAACCACCGTGGGCTGTAGGGGCAGTAGACTGTTTGGTATTCTAGCTATGGAAATATGATCACGACTGTATTTTACAATAAAACTATAGACATCAAACAATGCCTCAAACATCACAATGTTACTAATCAATCCATTTGTTCATATTAAACAAAGTGATCCACTTTTTAGATGAGTCATTCTAGTTAAGGTAAATATTCTTGGAATAAATAACATAATCATTGACTACTTGCACGGGATGTTAGATAAAATTACAATGTACATGGTTCGGTTGTCATTTAGCAGATGCAGATGAGTTCTCTACATCTTTTGAAAACACATTGTGTTCTGTAGCATGTTTAATTCTTGAAATTGTATCTTAGTAACACAGTAATATATAGCGACGTAGCAACAGTAGTTGGTACAACTGATTTATAAACAAATATTGTGTTAATGCTGTAATATTAATGCAGTGTTCTGCACATCTGGGAATAACCACAGGAATCTATTATCATAGGAATTTGGTATTACAATTTCTCAATAAGTGATTGGGAGTCCCACTTTTAATGTAAAATTATTATTTATAATATGCATGTAAGAATTAAATCCCCATCATCTGGAGTCTTCCTCATTGAAACTGTCGCTAAAAATTAGTCAAAGCAGTTGTTAAAAAGCCCGTCCTTCTTTTGAGCTAATTACATTAACATTTTTCCTAATTTTCACAAACATTTACTCTCCTCCTTAAATAAGCTGTGCCCACGCCCACCCTCATACCGCCTCCACTGATAAAGAAGAAAAAGAACAAAGTCACTCTTTGTGTATTAATGTTTCACCTGCATGCAGTTGTTTGGGCAAATTACTCTCTTTCCATGCAGAGACACCAGAACAAAACAGATTTTAGAAGATCACCCCTGATTGCTCCATTGTCTAGGCTGCTCTTCTCTCCAGCAACCGCCAGATAATTGTTGAGCGCAGCATGGCGGATGTGTTTATGATGCTGCAGAGTGTGTAACACCCTTTCTTGCTTCTAAAGGAAAAATCCGAATGAATTATTTTGTATAGTTGTCCCCTCTCTTTTCAAAACAAGATAAGGTATCCATAGGGAAAAAAGGTCAACTTTACTGCATAAGCCTGCTAGTCTCCTTATAAAATACAGCAGCACCATAAATAATGAGTTACCTTCATGTTATACTTTTTAATGTGATCTGTTTGACTCACGTTGATAATATCACCAGGAGACGTGCTTCCACCCTGAGCAGGAAATCCGAGGTCTTGAAATAAGCTTGAACACACTTATCACTAAATGTACCATCTGCTCTTCCTGGTCGACCTGAGAATCCAGACCGTATTGCAACCCAAAAAACCTTTTGTGTTTTTCTGCAATAGATTCTTTTTCTGTAGCTGATTCCGCAGTTATATTCACCCTTTTGTTCCCAACAAAATTTATAATGAGTTTCTGGTCAAAAATTAATATTGATAATGGTGACATGAAAACGCTGTTTGATTTTCTTACAGATTTAGCCAGATATTAATAAAGCTTAGAGTAAGTTAATTTAAAGAACATTAGTCACTTTGCCTAAGACTCAACGCTTAACAGCTTAAAATACAGGGCAGTCGCTCATCGCCAGCCAGTCGACATTTTGTTTTCTGGGGATTGAATATTGTACAAATGTAAGACTTCCTGTTGATCAGCATGACGCTATACACCAGGACCTGTAGAATGTTGTCTCCTAACTTCTTTTCAGGAACACCTAGACAACAATCACCAACCTTTCCCATCTATTAACCATGTTCACCATTCTGTTTTGCACGCTGGACTTTTCCCACGTCGTTTTCCCCTCTGTCACAATGAACCTACCTACCTGCCACTGACAGTATCCTGGGATGAAAACCAGGGGGTATTGAATGTACCTGACCGGACAAAAGAAATGTCACATTGAGGATTGACTGGGATAATTTCTTTAACAATTCTTTTTACGCTCTGCATTAACATCTTATTTAGAATTACCCTCCAAAACTCAGCAATTATCAGCTAAGTGTCCATAATGACTGGTTGTTGGGTTTATAATGGACATACACAAAATTTCTGAAGCAAAATAGATTCTTGTCAGGTTAGGGGAAGATTCTAGGGTGAATTTCCACATGATGATAGATTTCGATAAGCTGTGTTTCATTTGCACCTGAAATAAACCTTTATGCGCAAAATGTGTGCCTCTGTGTGTTTTTGTATAGCGATCCAGTGTACGTGTGTCTGTGTGAAAAAGCATGTATGTTAATTTCTGTCAGTATGTGTCTTTGTGTGTCTGTCCATATGCCTGCAGCATGCACAAGTGTGCATGTGTCTGTATGTCTGCACTGTGTGTGAAGGCGTGTGTCCTGTGTGTGTGTGTGTGTGTGTGTGTGTGTGTGTGTGTGTGTGTGTGAATTGTCAGGAGGTAATTAAATGCAGAGACCTCTCCACTATCGCCTCCCCCAGCCGCACACCACTGACGCACCAAGCGGCTGCAGAGAAGTGAGTCATCCAGCCGGAGGGATTGTCACCCCTCCCTCTCTCTCTCCTCCCCCCCTTCACTCCCTCCCTTCCTAAAGAAGGCACTTAACCCGGATGGGTCCGGGCGCTCGTCTGAGCCAGGCCCCTGGCTCTCTGGGCAGTCTGCGAAGATGCTTCTTACACAAGCACTTAATTCATTATGTGACTTTTACTGCTGTGAGTGTTTAAAACATGGTATAAAAAAAACCGCACAGCTGTGAGTAGAGGCAGGCTTGAAGAAAGCCACTCCTAAGCGGATTTGCACTAACGCTCTGCCGTGCCACCGTGGACATTTCCCAGGATCTCACCTAAACACTAAATGTAGGCACCCGTGAGGACACCATTTCATGGTGGAACACCACAATACAAGGCTAAAAAAATACAGACGGTAGGACTTTACTTGCAGCTGTCATCTATAACACACTATAGATACCTTCATAATGAATTATAATGGTCATGATAAGAATTAATAAAGCATCACAGCATCTTCTTTTGACAGCCATAAGGTATTATAGTGTTGATTATAATATTTCATAAAATCCAGCTCCATAACTAATATAACGCACTACAGATACCTTCATGATGCATTATAATGGTCAGTATAAGAATAAGGGTTCTTTGTACTGCATTATGAAGGTATCTATAATGCATTATAAATGAGCGCTTCATAAAACATTCATAATGCATATAAACATGGGTATAATGTCTTATGCCTTTTCACAAAAATACTTTGTTTATAATGGTTTATGAATGAATTATGCTGTGTTATGAATGTGATTATAGATTCTTATAAACATGGCATTCCTTGAAAGTATTGCCAAAAAGACATTTACAGCAGTACCCATACAGTTCATATCAGAAATCATAAGAAAAGGGCAATATTTTCCTGAAAACCATGTCACTGTACACCACACTGTCCCTTACTGTAGCAGTTGCCAAGGGGCTGCATGTTTGCTCTTGCCTGATGTTCTGGCTTCGACCTAGGAACAGATAACATGGTTTCCAAGGGCATAAAATCCCAATGGGTTTCCAGCTCTGACTCAGTGTTCAATCCACCTTGGCCCCGGTGCTATCTTTTAGACCTGACACTACATTTATATATACTAACTATAACTACTATATATATACTATTAAAAATCAGACATGAATAGTTCAGGTCCAGGGAGTAAACGTCCAGACCAAGATTTTAGACCAACCAGTTTAGTACTCCGTGACTGTGACTCTTTATGCTGAACTGGTTGGTTGAAATTAAATTTTAGTCTGGATTTTTACTCTCTGGACCTGAATTAGCCAACTCTGATAAAAAATTATGCACAGTGGTAATAGTGAGATTCACATAGTCTATTTTGTGTATTTGTCTTTTACAAGAACATGAAGGTTAATCCCTCAGGGCCAGATCTTAATTCTTTGGTTACCATCAGTTCTTGTAACTATCCCAGAAATTCAGTCACATATCAGTCATTCAGGTATAGAATGTTGTCATTGTTATTTGTGATGTGAGGATTTCATTAGGGGAAAGGGTTTTCTACAATGTGAAAAGGGTTTTGTGTAATGTGCGATTTTTAAATTATTAATAAAAGCTTCTGCAAAAATGTGGAATTATTTCTGAGGAGTCTTTTACAGATGCCTGTTTATGAAAAGAAAATATTTATACTGCCCCCTGCTGGATTGGACTGTGTCCTTGGCTTGACTTTCACCGCAAAAAAAAAAAAAAAAACACCAAAAATTTGGTGCCTTTTGTCTTAGTAAGTATAAAGCTATGTGATGTTAATTTGGAAATACAAGACAATGTACAGAGCTGGTAATGAAATCTCTGCCTGGGCTAAATAATTTTATTGATCCCCAGGAAGAAATTTTTGTTACTCCTCCCCCAACCTGCCCTTGGCAGGTGAGAGAATGCTGGCCAAGCAGGGCAGTGCCCAGGGAGCTGGGGGGTTAAGGACCTTAAGGCCTCAAGACCTTCTCTACAGCTGCTTGCTCAAGCACCTGCAGGTGTGCTGAGGGCAGCTCAAGCCAGTGACCGACCAATCGCAGACAGCGACTGTCCAATCACAGACAGCAACCATCCAATCACAGACACAGAGGCTTAGCTCACCGAGCCACACACTACTCCTATCAACAATAAATGGCTAAAGGAAACCAATTACTACACAAAATTCCTTTAATATATACAAGAAGCAAACAATGGTCAAAAAAGGTCTGTAGAAGCAAGTAAACATTTCAGATTTTAGTACTACAAAGCTTATTACAAACCCCTAATGTCATTTCTCTTCAGAGTTAAACTGGTACTCATCTAGTTTCTATTCATGACCTTACGTACTTGTATTGGTGCAAATATTGATATGATCATCCTTATCTATGCCTCACAGGAGTCTGTATGGCTGGATTCAAGTCTTCCAGCCTGTCATAGTAACAGCAGGCCTTTCAGACAGGGATCATTCCTGCAAATCTCTCGACTTTCTGTACAGCAACAATAGCCTTTGTGAGGCAGTCTTTCAGACAAGGCTCATCTGTACATGCTATGAACTGACTGCCTTACACATAAACACAACAGGTTAAAACCATCCAAGAATTATGTTTGCTTTCTTAAGAAGGTATCATTCTGACGGTGTGATGTTGCCAGGGAGGAGTCCATGTAAATGCCCAGATCTTTCTCAGGAAAGGCTGCTGTTATCTCTCCATACAGATACAGAGCCTGCATAGTCGCTGTAAGACACAGCACTGCCTTCTGTGTGATTCATTCTGAATTTGTCCATATCAGATTTAATCGGCCACATCTCTTTCACTCTATGTTTCTCTTTCTGATTTAACGTCATCACTGCCTGTTCATTTCTGTTACGCTACTACAGAGCTTATTTCTATGCTATCAGCCAGTTCACCTAATTTTCTTCATAACTGATAAGGCTGACAAAACCTTTGTCATTTTATAGATCTGAAACATGAACCAGCCCAACACAGAACGCTGATTAATGCCCATGATTAACACAAACTCAAACATAGTCCCTACCCTCAAAATTATGTTTTACCACCTATCAGAAATTTTTGGCATAATGTACGTTTGGTTCCCTCTACTCCATGCCAACCTGCAACCTGCCCTGACTTTTGCCACTTGACCTGCTCCTCTAGCTCATGGGTGTTTTACTTACATAAAAATGTTCTGAGGGCAGAACAAAAAATGATTTGTTCAGAGAGATAACCAATCAGGGTGTAAGCAACTAGAGGAGGCAGGACCAAGACATGTGATTGGTTGATCCCGCCTCCATAAGTCACTTGGACCCACCTCCTCTACAATCTGATTGGTTATCTCCCTGAACCAATCATTTTTCTTTCTGCCCTCAGAACGTAAAACTCCCATGAGCCCCTATATATATGTGTCCCAATATCCACACCACAGTTAGTTGTGCTCTTTGCGTCTTAAGCTCACTAAGATGTGCTATCCTCTGGTCTCATTTGCCCCACTATTTCCATTAACCATCCATCCATTTTCCAAACCACTTATTCTTCTGAGTTGTGGGGGGTCTGGAGCCTGTCCTGGAAGCTATGGGTACAAGGTGGGGAACAACACAGGATGGGGGGGGGGCAACCTATTGTAAGGCACATGCACACCTATGAGCAATTTAGTAACCCCTATTAGCCTCAGCATGTCCAAAGACATAGACTTTAGGGGAAAACTGGAGTACCCAGAGGAGATCCCACAATGACATGATATGTTATGCTTCTATCCAGCACCCAGGCCAGATCATTCTCCTATTTTCATCTTGGGGTCAAAGTGAAAATGCGGGATTACCTTTCAGCAGTGTATTACGATAACCGGCCCTTTGTAACACTACTGCTAGCTAATTGTTTTAAGTTTATTAAGTCTGCGACATCGCTATAGCCTATGTGAAGGGCTGTGACGCAGCTATGTTGTGAAGAGTGCAATTTAAAAATAAACTGAAAAGGACTGAATGCGACTGAATATAGCTTCAAAAGAAGAATCTACAGCCACATGTGGGATTCTGCTTCCTCTTCAACAAACACCTGTACAGAGTATGAATGCACTCATTTACTACACTGCTGTCACCCTTCAGTGCTGCGCCTGATTGGTTCTTTTTCTTGCTATATATACTTCTTCATGATTTTTTTTACTACTTAAATTTTGAAAAATGCCTTAAAAACATGTTTTCTTTGTGTGACTGAATGCTGACTCTCTTTTTGAATGGTTTCTCTCATCGTGATTTATATACGTACCTTCGAGTACTGATCACTGAATATTTCGGTTTTTTTTTCATTGTACGTTGTACATGGTGTCCCTTTATACGAATTTTCTAAGCTTTAGGCATCTAAAAATACATAAATGTATAGTAGGCCCTTCATGATATATTTGAAATTCATCCAGCCATCTAGTACAAGTTACTTCTGTCTTCTTGTACCGTACATTTGCTTTACTGCAGCTGTGGATTTTCAGTTTAGATTTATCCATTAATGAGTAACAGTGTATGTCTAACATAACCAGACCATGGCCTCAATCTATCATAGCATCTGTCACCCAGGTGCCCTCGCTCGGTCTAGATGATTAAAGTCAGGTACTGGGTCGATAAGTGAATCTTGCTTGATAGGAGATTTCCCAGAAAGTGTCACCCAGCCATCGCTAGTCATTTTAATCGCGTCTTTGTCATTCAGCATATCCACTGGAATTGTGGTACGGTTTGTACATGAATCATGTATCAGTTCATAAACCCAAAATTCGTTTTATTTTTGTTTATTTTGATGCATATTCCATCCTCTTTCTATCTACTTGGTCTTTCTGAGGAAAAACACAAACATTCACACTAGCTACATTTGTAATGCATGATTAGTGTGTTTAGTTTGTCTTTACGTTGCCTAAAAAATGCATGTTTTTTTCTGAAAGCCTATATCCATAGATCAAAAGGAGCCAGACTGTTCATGGCCTGTCTGTGTCCAGTAGCGGGCAGCCATTAACCCAGGAATAACCAGCAGCAAGGCACTGCAGCACTGAAGCTAAAAACTACAATTCCCACAAGGCAATGTTGTCAAATCACTGATTAGCTAACCAGAACTTCCCAGCATGGCATAGTTGTCAATTCCCAGGATGGGGCTAATCATTAATGGAGTGGAAGATGCTCTCAAAATGAGACACATGGTAATTTTTCAGGAATGTCAAAAACTGATTCAGTTAATTATATCAGTCAATCATCAATTTAGCAAGTTAATCAGAAATTAGGCCACAGAACAATTTACTCATGATGTTATTTGAAGCTTTACCTTGGCGATGCCTTTTAAAGGCTTTTCTTAAGCTGCATGCATAAAATAAACTGCCTCAAAAATATCTTGCCGTTCTTATAACCTTATAGGACCAGACTGTCGATTCCAGCACCTTAAATTCTGCTGTAAAAAAGGACAATTTAACACAAGCATCAGATTCAGACCCTCAAAGCAAGAGAAGGTGTTTTCTTGTTTAATAAAACAAGGCCCCCTGCATTCCACTGTCCTGTGTTTCCACAACACTCCTCCGATTCCCACTTACCACCACATAGTCAACATGAGTCGCTGAGTTGCGTCGTGTTTATTTGATCATTAGCCGGCCAGCTGCCGGCAGATAAGCGGACTCATTAGCATATGAAATTAGCAACATTTCCATTCAGTTGGGGAGATTGAGAGAGAGGGAGAGAGAGGGACTCACTCATGAATGCATTAGTTACTTTGATGATTTTAAATGGGCTCCCCACTCCTACGTTCTCCCAAAATATGTAGAACATAAGAGCATTGAGCAGTTTAAAGGTTGCATGTGTTTCCTTGGTGACAACCGCCAATGAGATCCTGACTCTGGAAGTGTTATTTGTAGAATAATGTATAGAAAGCTTGGAACTGTGGATCACTGCTGTAGAGAGTGGCAAGGCTGTAGAATATGGCTGTACTGTGTTAGAACGGTGAAACAGAGGTGTAGTACAGTAGAACTCATCGCTATAACAGAGGTATAGTGCAGTAGAGCTCATCGCAATAGCAGAGATATAGTGTAGTAATGCTTATTGCTATAACAGAGGTAGAGTGCAGTAGA